>JAQPPZ010000415.1:7625000-7946355 GCA_028583015.1 Wollemia nobilis
ACACCTTATTTCTCCCTTATAGTCTTATCAACAATAAACTTTATCTCTCATAAGAATGCAATAAGATAATGCAAACAACACCTTCAAAAGAATCTTTTATCAAAATAAAGCAAGCTTCAAACTCCTTATAACTCCTAAGCTGTTTTTCTCTCTAATAAACTTCCTCCATCCGCAAAATACACTAGCAAAAATTAATTTCGAAAATACCTTGGCCAACACCAAAAATCGTGCTATGGAGAAATTGCACACGAACTCTAACACCACCCGCTGCGTCCACTTCAATGAAGAAAAACCCTTTCACGTTATTCGAACGCGGAACCTCCCGTTCGGGTAGCGCGCCAATAGCCTAGCCGCTACCGGTGCGCCAAAGGCGTCCGGTGAGGTTTAAACCTCACTCTGTTTCCCTTGTACCTTCTGCGCTAGGGCTAAAATAAACAACAGGCCTCCCTGTCTTCTGACATGAACGACGATGACGAAACCTTATGGCGGATACAAAAAATGAACGATGGATATCCGAACAGTGGATCACGAAATCACAACGAGGAAGAAATCGAACATCAGATCGTGAATTCACAGCGAGCAACACTTTTCAAAAATGCGGATGGGATAATCTTTGATCTTCATCGTGGGAGATTTATATGCATATTTCCCATAAACTCTTGACGTCGGCGAGGAGTTTAACACGTCGACGGAGGAGTTTAACACGTCGGTGGAGGTCTTGGCTAGCGCCCACAAACTTAGAACATAGCGCCATCAAAGTTAAGACATTTGCGCCATGGGTTAGGAGAACCCAATGCAAACAATAAATTAATATTTATTTAAAAATAATTAAAAGGAACCTTAACAAGGTTTTTAATTATTTAAATAAATACTTCCTCCTCGACCCAAATGCATTAAACTAATGCATCCACCTGTAATCTTTAAACCTCCCAACTTGGGGTTTACAAAAGACCTTTGAAACTGTCATGTCAGTAACCTTCATCAAAACAAGTTATTTGACATCAAATCAAATTCCTTCAAGAGCTTCTTGACATCAATGACAACTTATACACTTGAGCAAAGGCAATGTACCCAAAGTACCCAAAATTGCCAACAATCTCCCCCTTTGTCATTGATGGCAAACCTTTACCGAAAACACTTCTCAAGAGCCAAAACCGAAACCAACTGTGCTAACAACTCGACCAACCGTGCCCACAACCGAGAATCTTCCTTTGAAGTTTTGCTCCCCCGAACTTGAAGCTCTCCTCTTCACTTTTGAAGCTCTCCCCCTTACTCATATCTCTCCCCCTTTGTCATCAATGGCAAAGGGTCACCTTTGGGGCTCGGGACTAAGAATGAGCCTCTTAGCTTAGTCCCTCCCCCACCTCCCGATGAGGTGATTAATTTTGGGGTGGGAGTAAAACTCCCATTAGGCACCGATCATCATCAGCGTCTATAACTTCCTTGCTCGGGCCTTCTCTTGAACTCTTTGCCCATATTCCTGTTCTTGTCACTGTTCTTGTTCTTGTTCTCATCCCCGTTCTTGTCCATGCCTTGATCCTTGGACCTGATCATGCCACTGTTCCTATTTTCGTATTCTGGAATTTTAGCTCTACACTCGTCCGATTATGTGACCTTCATTGTTGCACTTGAAACACTTGACGATGTTGTTTCTCTAAGGTAAACTTGATCTTTGAATCCACCAGTTCTGACCAAACCTGTTCTGACCAAACTTGTTATGACCAAACCTATTCTGGCCAAACCTGTTCTGACCAAACCTGTTTCGACCAAACCTGTTCCTGTTATTTGCCTTGCAATAAACTGCCTTGTGCCCAAACTATTGACAAGAGTAGCAATACCCTTGAAAGTAACTAGCACTTCTGAAACTGTCATTTACCTTCTTCACTTGAGCCATGCAATGTGAAGCCATGTGACCAAACCTGGTGACAAGCAAAACATCTGCCTTGAAACTTTCCTTTATTTGACCTCTTAGGTTCGAAAACTTCTTCTTCTCATTCTGAATTCTGTTTTCCGTGCATCTATAATTCAAGGACTCCTTTTCTGAAATACTTTCCTCATCGGAACTCTCTTCCTTTTGGAGTCTCTTACTAGACTCTCCAACTTGTTCCTTGTGTGGCTTAACAAAACCAAGGCCTGTTTTATCTGTTGTCTTTCTTTGACCTTTGATGAGTGACTTAACCTTTTTGGAGCTATCTTGAAACCTGTAAAGCTTATCCTTGTACTCTTTAGTTTCCTCTTTCAAAGAAGCCATTTTCTGTTCTAACTCACTATACTCAAGAACCTTAGACTCTAACTCATCCTTGAGTTCCTGTGTCTTAGCTATAGAGAAGTCAAGACTTTCTATAAGATCATCTCTCTCCATACAACATTCATCTAACTTATCCTTGAGTCTAGCATTCTTCTTTCTTTCCTTTTTCAAAGCACTAAGAGCACTAATAAGTTCACCTTTAAGATCTACTTCACCTTTCTCTATATCTTCCTCTATTTGTTTGCTTTTTGAATCATCAAAGCCTTTTTCAGATTTCTTATCACTAGAGGTGCTACCCTTTTCAAAAACCATACATGCATCTTCCTTATAGTTTTTTGAAGCATCCTCATACATACTAGAAACCAAATCATTATTTGTGCAATCATCCTCAAGGTGACCAAAGTTTCCACATCTAAGACATTTCATGATAATGAATCTATGTTTCGGTTCTTCCTCTTTTTCGATATGAACAACATCTCATTTTCATCATCACTTGAAGAACTTTCACTATCACTACTAGAACACTTACTTGCTTTGTCTAGGTAGAAACTCTTCTTGTGCTTGTGAGAATACCTCTTTCCTTGATTGTTGTGCTCATCTTTGTTTTTCCCGTGATGCTTGTGCTTTTCAGAATCCTTGCTCTTAGAATCCTATTTATCTTCATCACTTTCATTCTTGGGAACAGTACAGTCAGTAGCATAATGACCAAACTTTCCACAATTGAAACATCTTACATTTTTCATACTTTTGTGCTTTCTAGAGAACTTGCCTTTCTTGCTGTAATATGCCTCTTCATCACTAGAAGACTCATCACTATCTTGAAGTTGTTTACCCTTGGATTTCTTGGTAGCCTTGAAAGTTGCCTCTTTCTTGACATCAACCTTCACTTGAGTTCTCAACTCAAATGCTGCAAGTATACTATGGAGCTCATCCTTTTTCAACTTATCCAAATCTTTAGCTTCCTCAATAGCAGAAATATTTTCACTAAATCTATTAGGAAGAGATCTTAAAATCTTATCACAAACATCATTTTCAGCAAGCTCAAGACCTAAGTCTTTCATGGAGTTAACAACCTCATCCATACGAAGCATGTAGTCACTAATATTTTCATCATCATTCATCTTGAGTTGTTCAAACATACCTTTGAAGTGTCTCAACTTGGCCTTTCTGACATTTGTATCACCTGTATGAACCACCTTCAACTGATTCCACATTTCACTAGTTGTCTTGCAGTGAATCACTTTGGTGAGATCTGCTTTCTGTAAGCCTTTCAAGATTGCATTCATTGCTTTTGAATTGTTGTGATGTAGGAGCCTTTCTTCTTTAGTATTAGGACCATGTTCAGGAATAGTGTACTCATCTTCAATCACTTCCCAAACCTCATTCCCAAGTGCCATTAGATGAACCTTCATCCTTGCACTCCAAAGACCAAAATCTGACCCATCAAGAATAGGTGCTGCATTGCCACTTGAATGATCCATTGTGTTCTTTACTAGCTTTTCCTTCAAGTTGTTAAACTTTTCGAAGGCACCCGCTCTGATACCAATTGAAGAACACAAGCTTATACTCGAGAGGGGGGTGAACAGTATAAGACCTCTTTATACTTTTTCCATTATACTTCAAAATAGTAAAGCAATATACCCAAAGCAATATCAAAGCAATGCACAATATCATCCACAAAGTGACACCAATTTTAACGTGGTTCACCCATAATGGCTAGGCTACGTCCACAAAACTTTTCTCTAAAAGTTATCTCAAAGTTCTTTGGGAATCCTTCCCAATTACAATGTTTATGAGCCTCGGCCCAAAGGAGATACCTTCCCCCAATCAGAATTTATGAGCCTCTTCTCAAAGGAGATACCTTCCCCAATCAAAATTTATGAGCCTCTCTCAAAGGAGATACCTTCCCCCAATCAAAATTTATGAGCCTCTGCTCAAAGGAGATACCTTCCCCTTTACTCGAGAAATGATCCCTCAGAATATGAACTACCTCTACCTCTTTCCAACACGTGGAACTTCTTTCCACCGAAGACCTCCTATCCTCAATGCTTAGCCTAAGAGACCTCTGCCTTCTATGATCATGTCCACAATAGCTCAAGCAACCTGTACCAAACATAGTCAATCGGTCTAGTACAAGTCTTCCTCTATCTGTCAGATCTGTCCAACTCTTGAACAAATCAATCCTCTGCATACAAGCCTTCTCAAAGACTTGCCAAATCTGTCCTCAAGTTCTTCTCATAGAACCAGTGCACCTCTATCCTCAAGTTCTCTGATAGAACTATCAAACTCAACTCACAAGTCCTCTGCTAGGACCTGTCCAAATATGCTCACAAGTCCCCACCGAAACCTGTCCAAAATTGCTCACAAGTCCCCATCGAAACCTATCCAAAAACTGCTCACAAGTCCCCACCGAAACCTGTCCAAAAATTGCTCACAAGTCCCCACCGAAACCTGTCCAAAAACTCAGCAAGCTCACCAAGAAAAACTTTCTTAGTAGGAAATCACAAAGTGAATTGTTAGAGACCCAATGTGATTTGTCAAACTCATAGAAGCATAAAGAGAATTGTTAGAGACTCAATATGTTCTATACTCAACTCCCAATCTCAAAACTCAACTCAAATCAACTCAACTCAATCTCAATCTCAAATCTGAAAACTCAACTCAATATCTGAAATGGATAGGATAGAATGCTTTCTTTCAAGAACATGAAACCCCAACAATTGCCAACTATGCAAAGAATCACATAACAATGATACTCATGTTCTTTTCACCATCAATTAAGGCTTCAACAACAATGCTCATCAAACAAGGTTCAATCAACACCATTCAACTCAAAACACAACCTTGAAGCATTTCACAATCAACATCAGAAAAGGAAACAAGTAGAACTCCTTTTCTCTCCAATATTGTTTGAACAAAAAGCATCCACCAACTCAAATCTCAATAGCACAAAACAACTTTTCAAATCATCAACAAAGAAGTAAGCCCAACACTTTAACCAAGTAAAGAATAGCTTGATTATAACCAATTTAATGAAAGCTAATGTCAATCTCAAAGCTGCCCACTTAAGGTTTCACAACTTCACACAAGAAGCAATTCTAACCTTAAAACATCATGCTTTCATTTCCATAATCAACCAAAAGCACTCTCAACATTACAAGAAATATTTATCCCTTATACACCTTATTTCTCCCTTATAGTCTTATCAACAATAAACTTTATCTCTCATAAGAATGCAATAAGATAATGCAAACAACACCTTCAAAAGAATCTTTTATCAAAATAAAGCAAGCTTCAAACTCCTTATAACTCCTAAGCTGTTTTTCTCTCTAATAAACTTCCTCCATCCGCAAAATACACTAGCAAAAATTAATTTCGAAAATACCTTGGCCAACACCAAAAATCGTGCTATGGAGAAATTGCGCACGAACTCTAACACCACCCGCTGCGTCCACTTCAACGAAGAAAAACCCTTTCACGTTATTCGAACGCGGAACCTCCCATTCGGGTAGCGCGCCAATAGCCTAGCCGCTATCGGTGCGCCAAAGGCATCCGGTGAGGTTTAAACCTCACTCTGTTTCCCTTGTACCTTCTATGCCAGGGCTAAAATAAACAATAGGCCTCCCTGTCTTCTGACGTGAATGACGACGACGAAACCTTACGACGGATACAAAAAATGAACGGCGGATATCCGAACAACGGATCACGAAATCACAGCGAGGAAGAAATCGAACATCAGATCGCGAATTCACAATGAGCAACACTTTTCGAAAATGCGGATGGGATAATCTTTGATCTTCATCGTGGGAGATTTATATGCATATTTCCCATAAACTCTTGACGTCGGCGAGGAGTTTAACACGTCGACGGAGGAGTTTAACACGTCGGAGGAGGTCTTGGCTAGCGCCCACAAACTTAGAACATAGCGCCATCAAAGTTAAGACATTTGCGCCATGGGTTAGGAGAACCCAATGCAAACAATAAATTAATATTTATTTAAAAATAATTAAAAGGAACCTTAACAAGGTTTTTAATTATTTAAATAAATACTTCCTCCTGGACCCAAATGCATTAAACTAATGCATCCACCGATAATCTTTAAACTTCGCCAACTTGGGGTTTACAAAAGACCTTTGAAACTGTCATGCCGTAACCTTCATCAAAACAAGTTATTTGACATCAAATCAAATTCCTTCAAGAGCTTCTTGACATCAATGACAACTTATACACTTGAGCAAAGGCAATGTACCCAAAGTACCCAAAATTGCCAACAAAATGGATATCTATGTTGGAAGTGGGTCATTACAATAATCAATTAAGAATTACAAAATGGTTTTAGGATGGGATCCTAACATACCCTTCCTCGTTAAAACAACTTTGTCCCTAAAGTTATATATGAGTAAATTGGTGTTGTAACTACTAGAGGTATTCCCACGTAGCATCTTCTAGCTGTAATCCTTGCCACTGAATAAGAACCTTAGTGATGACATGGTTGCAAATATTACACGTCCTACAGTCCAAAATTTGTTTTAGCTCGAGCAAGAGAGAACCCTCTTCATACAATTTAGGTAAAGTAGATTGAACCTATACTTGAGTGTCTAGTATCTTATTGAGAGAGGATACATGAAATATAGGATGAATCTTGGATGTAGATGGTAGAGCCAATTTGTAGGTAATATCACCAATCTACTATAAGACCTAGTAGGGACCATGATTTTTTATAGTAATAGTTTGGCACCTATGCAACTAGAGGGATTATTGTTTATACAACTATAAGTGAAGGAAGATCATATCATCGAATCCAAAACTACGTTTTATATGGTGTTGATCATCTTGGTGCATTTGATTTTGGGCCAATTCCAAGTTTAGCTTTAGTTGATGGACTTTGGCATGTTGTTGAAGTGTAGTGTCAACAACATGGACTTTGGATCTACCTAGAATAAGTATGACGGTGTTGATAGAGGTCAACCATAAACATATTCAAAAGAGGTGATCTTGGTCGTAGTGTGTGTTATATTTTGATGTAATGAGCAATGGGATATAGCAATCAAAAGATGCGGAATAATATGAAACAAATTAAATCTTCTAGATGACTAAGATATACAATAAATAGAAATGATATAAATGAATACAATGTAGCTATGGAGGAAATGAACACTCCATTAATAAATCTACTAAACTATATTTCTCCCATCAACACTAGATGGTGATCTACATAGAACTACACTACTACCTACAAAGATGCTCTAAGCTACTATGTTCCTAACTCTCTATGTCTATCTAACAATGTGGCATTCCTTATATAGACAAAAACAGGTTACTTGGCCAACACTCTACCTAGCTATGCAAGGGATAACTTGCACATATACAACTTGCACATTAACACTTGTGCATTTATTATGTTGCATGAAGTAACTAGATAACTTCCCCCTAAAGTAATATAATGTCCTAAGTATGTACCTTGGAAGATATATTTACATGACCTAAATTATGGAATATAATCTATTTATAACACCCCTTTGTATTATATTAGTTCGGTATTGAAGAATTTTAGTCTTCAATATGGATCTTCATCTTCATCTTGATATTTGTACTCTTCCTCTACACTCTTTGTAACTTGTTCAAGCAAATATTTAGTGTTTACATTTGCTGATAGGGATTTCACTTCATAATCCTCTATGGGTTCTTCTAGTTCTTCAATTTCTTCTATCCTCTAAACTAGGTGTTCTTTCTGATTTCTCTTCTGATATTCCAATTGAGGATAATTGGTTGGTTACTAAAATTTCTATTGATGAGGGTTCCTTTGGTATTATCATGGTTGAAACCGATTCCCATTATTTATCTAATTTTTTTGGTTCTTATTTTTGGAATTATATCTACAATAGTTGGTACTATGGCCTTTCTTTATGCATATTTGAAAATACCATGCTTTTCTTCCTCTTGTTTATGAAGCAATATTTCCTTGTGGATTATCTTTTTATACCAATGTAGTGTTAGTCATATCATATTTCAAAGTGTTTTCGGATTCATATTCTTGAAATATATTGACTAGGTCATCAAAATAAGTATATTTACTAAAGACATGTAAATATGTTACCAAATGCTTATAGCTGTCTAGATGTGCTCTCATGGTTACTTGAGTAGTAAGTTCATCCTTAACTATTTCTTCTAAGGTCAAAAATTTCCCTTTAATATTTGCTACCTTCCTTAGGAACATTTCTTTGCTTTCTCCACTATTCATTTTCAATGAGTGAAGTTGAGTTTGGAGATGAAGAAGAGTCACATTATTATTTCCTTCAAATATTTTCTCTAGGCTTGTCCATGCATATAAATATTTTTTAGCTAAACTGATATAAGGTTGAATCTCATTAGTGATAGCAAATATTATCATCATTAGATATTTTGACAAGGTTATGTATAAGGGATTGGACTCAAAATGTACTTGCAAAAAAATGATGAATCCTAATCAAAATCATGGTGAATCCTAAGAAAATAAAATCAATCATCTTCACACCAAAATTTTGGATATTTAAAGCCCTAAAAATTAAGTTCATATTTGGGGAAAATTTTGACCTATTAAATCACTTTATAACTTCATAAAAACACCACCATTAGATCAAGATCAAAAAGAACTTTCCAACGAGTACAAATATGCCTATGTTTGGATATATATTGTGGTGAATTGAACCTAAGAAAAAATTGGTCTTGAAAATTTTAGGCAAATGGGCCGACGTCGAGGGTCCTCATATTCGTCAATTTCCAATTTTGCAAATCCTAATATTCACCCAATTTATGAATATTCGCTACTATGCATAATCCTGTATTTTGAATCATTTTCTTCAAACTTTAGGATTTTAGTTTCACTTGTGGTAGGTCTTTGTGTTTTCCCTTTGACAACATCCCAAAGTTTTTCATACATTAATATTGCTTTCATTTTATTTTTCAAAGATAAATAATTAGGACCCTTGAGTAGTTGAGATTTTTCTAGGAAGAATTTGTTTGATGCCATTTAGATCTTCCTAATATCAAACCTTAGATTTGTTGGATTCCTTATGTATCTCTAATGTTTTTGGAATATGATATAGTGGTTTCTGTAAAATATAGTTCAATTTATGGTTGATTTTGTAAGTTTTGTAAAGATAAAAAATCAACTTTTCTAACACCTTATTTCTCCTAATTGAACTAAACACTTTTTCAAATTTTGAAGAGGTTTAAATGTTGGATTCCTTTTGTCCCTTTTGAGATATTTTGATACAAGAAAATTATAAATTTCCAACCTTAACAAAAAATATTTAATAACCTCTTTTTATAACCCTTAGGTTTTAATTTCCAATTTCGAAAGACCTAGTTTGATGTTGTAACCCTTATCACTCCCAAATTTGAAAAATTAGAAAATTAGTAATATTTGCAAAAATATTAAAGAATTTAATCCAAGTAGAATTCCTTATTTTTCCTAGGTTGAGTTGTACATATTATTTTAATTTGGTAAGTTATCCCTTATATATTTTTCTTTAAAAATCTAAATTTTAACCTTAGATTATAACCCTTATATCTTCAAAATTAAAATCAATAATAAAGTGAGATTTAAAACTTACCTTTGATGCTAATCTCCTCACTATTCGGTGCTTCCTTCAAGTGGATATAACAACAGTATTAAAGTTCCCTTGGGCACTAGAATCAATGGAGATGCTCATATTCAATGTTGGAATGTAGACACTGCAAAAATAGGAAGGTTTGACCTTCAAGACTAGGAGCCTGTAATGCTCCTTCTTCCTTCCTTCCATGCTATGTTGTGTTGTGAAATTTGGATTTTGGGAACCTTTTATGGAGGAATAATCTTGAGCTTTGTGACATGTGTAACACTCATTATGTATGAGCACTCCTTATCCTTTTCTTAAAATACCACTTTATTGTTCAACATCTCTTGGTCACTCATGTGGGGCTTGTGGAGGATAACAAGTGTCACCACATACTAGATATTTCCTGTAATGTATGTGTGAGGTTTCTTGAGAATTGAGAGATAAAATCCCTATAGTGTATTCACTTTATAAGGTTGATGTAAAGTCAAGCTCTCTACATGAAGTCCTTTCCTGTAACACCTTTTAAGGAAAATATTATAACTCCTTAAGTCATTTTGTATGCCATTCCTTTGCTTTGCTACATATATTGAGTAGCAAGTAAATTTTTCTCTTATAGGTGGATTTATGAGGCACTATAAAGCTTTGAATGGTGATTTCGGTGCTTACTTTGGTGGACGATCTTCACCAAGTATAAGACCTTGAATTTAGCTCCTTTTCTCTTTATATTCTATGCCTCCAATGTGTTTATTCTTGTGCTTATTTGAAGTATATATAGCCGCTTGTTGTGTTGTTTGTCCCATGTTGGTAGAAGTAGATGCCTTCTTTTTGTAGTGTAGATGAATTCCATCCCACATTGGTAGATGTATATGTTTTACATTGGTATATGTGCACTTTTTTATCTATGTAAATGTAGCTTGATGATAGCCTCTTGTGGGCTTTGTTTTCATAGGTTTGTCTATCCAAGATGATCCCTTTGAGTGGCTCCTTTTGGTTTGGAAGAAGAGTGTTGATGTTTGACCTTCCTTGGCTAATTTTCTTGTAGTTATTGTACCTTTTGGGACAAATTCAAATCTTATATATTTATGTAAAAACCATATTAGATTAGTGCAATAAAATTTACCATAAATTGTACATAAGCCTCCTTTGATGGACCTTCTTTTGCACTCTTTTTTTATCTGAAATTCTGGTTTTATGGCATATTTTTCTCCTGAAATACAAGGGTTTTGAGGTTGTATTTTACGAGTACAAACCTTCCCATTTTTTCTTGGACACTTTGATAACAAATCAAATCTTGGATAACAGTAGATAGAAGCTCTTTAATTTATGCAATTTTCTACAATTTCTTTTCTTGCATCCAATCTTGTAATGCTTTGGATTTGAGACTCACCAAGTCTCAATATTTGAATATTCTATTTCTATTTTTTGGTTATTGTGTTCTTCTAAAATTTTTAGAGGATTCTAACCTATTTTTTATGGCTTCACTTGGCCACAATGTGTTGTAGATTTCTATGTTTCAATAGTGTCTTTAGACACTTGATACAAATAAAAAATTATGCCCTTCAAAAGCACAAGACTAATTTATTTTGAGAGTAGTATAATAGTACAAATAAATATTATAGAATTTATTTTTAATGCAGTAACAATTTCACTTTATCACTCCAATAAACTCTCAATATAATGCACTTAATCAATTAACTGCAACTAATCAATAACAATCTGAAATGAATCTTCAAGAGTTATTCTACAAATTCACTACACCTAATATTGTAGGTCTTAGTCTTCTTTTCTTTTTCCAAAATATATGATAAGTAGTTGATAGATATAATTATAAAATCTAATCAACTTCTAATTAATATGCAAATGAACCTTAAAAAGAAACTTTTCCTTTTTGTACTTTTGAATACTGTAATCTACTTTTTCTTCTTGCAACTTTAATCCAAATAAGGTGCTCCAATGAATCTGATAAATAATATAATTAATGAGTTAGTTAGCACTAGTAGTTGCATAACTTTTTTAATAGATTTTGTAGCTCCTTTTTTGCTTCTATAGAGGATGTAGATCTTGGTGTCTAATATCACTAAGTTGCTCCTTCGAGTAGGATCTTACAACTTTTTGTAGACTATCTTGAACAACTCCTTCACCAAATGATGGTCTCAAACTTTCTTTCATGAGCCTAATATTTGGTGGCTTGTTATCCTCTTGTGGTATCCTTATTATGTTATAGATTTGGAGAATTATATATCTCTGAAGTGGTGCCTTCTTTCTGTGAGAGGTAATATTCAAATATCCTATATTTGATGAGCTTTTTATGTCTTCAAGTCTTCTTGTTGAATACTAACTTCAAGAAGGATCTTCTTCTCAAGATTTTGAATATATTGAGGTCTTCAATGGATTATGTTGGCAATTTTGGGTACCTTGAGTACATTGCCTTTGCTCAAGTATAGTTGTTGTCATTGATGTCAAAGGAGCTCTTGGTAGTTGTTGTCTTTGATGTCAAGGAGTTCTTGAAGCAATTTGATTTGTTGTCCAAGTATGTGTTTTGATGAAGGTTTCAGTATGATCAGTAAGTTTATATGTAGCCCAGTTGCAAAAAGATCAAGAAAAAGATAAGTTAGAAGAAGTATGCAGGCGGCTGGAAAAACTGTCGCGATTTCGCGACATGTTTTAGGAGAGAGAAAGCGTTGGCAAAACTGTCACGATTTCGCGACATGCTGGAAGGCAGAGGCAAAGCTGGCAAAACTGTCGCGATTTCGCGACATGTTTGAGGAGAGAGAAAGTTTAGGCAAAACTGTCACGATTTCGCGACAAGTTGGAAGTTAGAGGCAAAGTTGGCAAAAGTGTCACGATTTCGTGACAAGTTTCAATGAAGTTGTACGGATGCAGAAAGTGTCACGATTTCATGACAAGTTGAGTTGGCAGCTTGAGTGGTGAAAGCGTCACGATTTCATGACATGTTCCAGTTTCTGAGCGTTGAAAGAGCTTAAGCGAAAGCGTCACGATTTCATGACATGTTCCATTTTCACGAGTAGTAAAGAGCTTAAAGAAGCGAAAGCATCACGATTTCGTGACATGTTCCATTTTCGCTAGTGCAAACCGAGAAAAGGTTGAAGAAGCAAGAAGTGTCATGATTTCATGACAAAGTTGCAGATGACGTCAGCAAGAGGCAAAGGTGTCACGATTTCATGACAGAAGTTGAGAAGAAGGCTTTGGAGTCTAAAGCGTCATGATTTCATGAAGAGTTGCTGATGACATCAGCAAAAGCAGATGTGTCATGATTTCATGACAAGAGCAGAGAAGAAGGCCTTAAGACTAAAGCGTCACGATTTCATGACAAGAATCATGATGACGTCAGAAGTATATGTCGTGGGGTGTCGTTTTTACAAAAAACAAAGAAGGTGCACAACAGTGAGTGTCACGATTTCATGAAAGCAAGTAATACAAGGTGTACGACAGACAAAGGCGTAGCGATATCATGACATGTAGTTTCATGAAGAAAAGCTATAGGACAATAGAGGCGGTTGAAGCCGACGGAGTTAACCTTTGTCGACGAAGTGTAAGGTTGTGTAGCCGATGATTGTTTTAAGGATATACAACCGACTAAGATCAAGAATTTAATCATGAATTATTGCTATAAAAGGAGGACTATTTTTGAGTTTCAAGTATCGAATGTGAGTGTCGAGTTTGTGCAAGTGAAGTCTACTGTGCGCAAAGAGCAGTCATATCGAATCGATCGAAGTGTGCGTTCGAAGTGTGACTTTCATAGAAGCAGAGTGTAGGAAGAAGTTCGATCGAGGAGAAGCAGACTGTGCGAAGAGGGTGCTATTGTGGTTGCACATAGGTGCATAAGTTGTTGTGCGATCGAGTGCTGCAGTATTTACAAAGACTATGTAAAGAAAGCAGAGTGTGTGAAGACTGCTTAGTGGATGTGCAATGGAGCAGAAGCTAAGTTGAGAAGATAGTGCTACTACATTTTGCAAAGATTGCACTACTATGTTTGCATAGAAGTTGAGAAGATAGTGCTGCTATATTTTGAGAAGATTGTGCTACTATAGTTGCGTAGACAGTGAAAAGTTGTTTTCAACCAAGTGCAGAAAAGAACAGAGGAAGAGGACAATTGTGCCAGACCGAAGGACTGTGTTTGGTGCAGATAAGAGGACTAGCTTTGCGAGTGACAGAGTTGAGGACAGAGATCTCCAACCAGAGCAGGGAAGACAGGTGTCTTCTATGGATAGAGTTCCACTTGCTAAGGGCAAAGGAGATAGAGGTCTTCTAGAGGATCACCAACAAAGCAGAATTAGGGGAAGGTGTCTCCTTTGAGCTGAGGCTCATAAACATTGTAATCGGGAAGGATTCCCAGAGGACTTTGATACAACTTTTAGAAGAAAATTTTTATCCGTGGAGTAGCCCACCTTGGGTGAACCACGTAAATTGTTGTGTCTCTTTGTGGATTGCATTTTGTGCATTGTTTTACTGCTTGTTATTACTGCTATCTTATTCTGCATGTTAATGGTTTGAAAGTTGTATTGATAGATAAAGTTAAAAGTGGTCTTATACTGTTCACCCCCCCTCTCAGTATAAGCTTGTGTTCTTCAATTGGTATCAGAGCCAGTGCCTTCAAAAAGTTTAACAACTTGAAGGAAAAGTTTGCAAAGAACACAATGGACTACTCAAGTGGCAATGCAACACCTATTCTTGACGGATCAGATTTTGGCCTGTGGAGTGCAAGAATGAAAGTCTATCTAATGGCACTTGGTAATGAGGTATGGGAAGTTATTGAAGATGGGTACACCATTCCCGCAAATGGTCCTTACACTAAAGAAGACAGGCTTCTACATCACAGCAACTCAAAAGCCATGAATGCAATCCTGAAGGGTTTACAAAAGGCAGATCTCACCAAAGTTATTCACTGCAAGACAACTAGTGAAATGTGGAAACAATTGCAGGTTGTTCATACAGGTGATGCAAATGTTCGAAAGGCCAAGTTGAGACATTTTAAAGGTATGTTTGAACAACTCAAGATGAATGATGATGAAAATATTAGTGACTACATGCTCCGGATGGATGAAGTTGTTAATTCTATGAAAGACTTAGGTCTTGAACTTGCTGAAAATGATGTGTGTGATAAGATTTTAAGATCCCTTCCTAATAGATTTAGTGAAAATATTTTTGCTATTGAGGAAGCTAAAGATTTAGATAAATTGAAAAAGGATGAGCTCCATAGTATTCTTGCAGCATTTGAGTTGAGAACTCAAGTGAAAGTTGATGTAAAGAAAGAGGCAGCTTTCAAAGCTACCAAGAAATCAAAGGGCAAACAGATTCAAGAAAGTGATGAGTCTTCTAGTGAGGAAGAGGCATATTACAAGCAAGAAAGGCAAGTTTTCCAGAAAGCACAAAAGCAAGAAAAATATAAGATGTTTCAATTGTGGGAAATTTGGTCATTATGCTACTGACTGTACTGTTTCCAAAAATGAAAGTGATGAAGATATACAGGATGTTAAGAGCAAGGATTCTGAAAAGTACAGGTATTACAAAAAGAGCAAAGATGAGTACAACAATCACAAGAAAAGCAAAGATGAGTACAACAATCATGGAAAGAGGCATTCTCACAAGAATAAGAAGAGCTTCTACTTAGACAAAGCAAGTAAGTGTTCTAGCAAGTGATAGTGAAAGTTCTTCTAGTGATGATGAAAATGAGATGCTGTTCATTTCGAGAAAAAGAGGAAGAACCGAAACATAAATTCATTATCATGAAATGTTTTAGATGTGGAAATTTTGGGCACCTTGAGGATGATTGCAAAAATAATGATTTGGTCGCTAGTATGTATGAGGATGCTTCAGAAAACTACAATGAAGATGCATGTATGGTTTTTGAAAAAGGTAGCACCTCTAGTGATAAGAAATCTGAAAAAGGCCGTGATAATTCAAAGTGCCATCAAATAGAGGATCTTGAATGTGAACTCAATAATGCTCTTAGTGTTTTGAAAAAGGAAAGAAAGAAGAATGATAGACTCAAGATTAAATTAGATGAATGTTGTATGGAGAGAGATGAACTTATAGAAAATCTTGAAGTCTCTATGGCTAAGTCACAAGAACTCAGGAATGAGTTGGATTCTAAAATTCTGGAGTATAGTGAGTTAGAACAGGAAATGGCTTCTTTGAAAGAAGAAAATAAAGAGTACAAGGATAAGCTCTACAGATTTCAGGATAGCTCCAAGAAGGTTAAATTTCTCATCAAAGGACAAAGAAATCCAACAGATAAAACAGGTCTCGGTTTTGTTGAGCCGCACAAGAAACAGGTTGGGGAATCTAGCAAGAAATTTCAACAAGAAGAGAGTTCTGATGTAGAAAGTACTTCAGTTCATAAATCCGTAAGTGATAGATACGCAGAAATAGAAAACGATATTCAGATTGAGAAGAAGAAGTTTTCGGGACCCATGAAGTCGAATAAAAGAAAATTTCACGGCAGATGTTTTGCATGTCACAGATTTGGTCACATGGTTGTACATTGCATGACTCAAGTGAAGAAAGTAAATGACAGGTTCAGGGGACGTAATTTCTTTCAAGGGTATTGCTACTCTTGTCAACAATTCGGGCACAAGGCAATTTTTTGCAAAGCAAATAACAGGAACTGGGTTAGTCAGAACAAGCGGATTCAAAGAATAGCCATGCCTGAAAGAAACAATATTGTTACTTGCTATAAGTGCAACAATGAAGGTCACCTAGCTAGATAGTGTAGAGCTGATCTTCCGAGATACGAGAATAGAAACAACAGTATGAACAAGTCCAAGGATCAAAGCATGGATAAGAACAGGAATGACAACAGAAACAGGAAAAGTGATATGAACAAGTTCAAGGATCAAGGTATGGAGAAAAATAGGAATGATGAAAGGAACAGGAAAAGTGATATGAACAGGTCCGAGGATCAAAAAAGTAACAAGAACAACAATGTGGAAAAAGAATTCAAGAGAAGGCCCGACAAAGAAATAGTAGACATTAATGATGATGAGTGTCTAATGGGAGTTTCACTCCCAACCCTATTTTAAATCACCTTAATAGAAGGTGGGGGAGGGACTAAGCTAAGAGACTCATTCTTAGTCCCAAACCCCAAAGGTGACCCTTTGCCATTGATGACAAAGGGGGAGAGATTTGAGTAAGGGGGAGAGATATGAGTAAGGGAGAGTGCTTCAAGTGAAGAGAAGAGCTTCAAGTCAGGGGGAGCAAAAACTTCAAATGCAGATTCTCAGTTGTTGGATCAGTTGGTTCAGTTTTGGCTCTTGAGATATGTTTTTAGTTAAGGGTTGCCATCAATGACAAAGGGGGAGATTGTTGGCAATTTTGGGTACCTTGAGTACATTGCCTTTGCTCAAGTATAGTTGTTGTCATTGATGTCAAAGGAGCTCTTGGTAGTTGTTGTCTTTGATGTCAAGGAGTTCTTGAAGCAATTTGATTAGTTGTCCAAGCATGTGTTTTGATGAAGGTTTCGTTTGATCAGTAAGTTTCTATGTAGCCCAGTTGCAAAAAGATCAAGAAAAAGATAAGTTAGAAGAAGTATGCAGGCGGCTAGAAAAACTGTCATGATTTCGCGACATGTTTTAGGAGAGAGAAAGCATTGCAAAACTATCATGATTTCGCGACATGCTGGAAGGCAGAGGCAAAGCTGGAAAAACTGTCATGATTTCGCGACATGTTTGAGGAGAGAGAAAGTTTAGGCAAATCTATTGCGATTTTGCGACATGTTGAGAGTTGCAAGTTGAGTTGAGTGAAAGTGTCATGATTTCATGACAAGTTTCAAAGAAGTTGTAAGGATGTGAAAGTGTCACGATTTCACGACAAGTTGAGTTGGCAACTTGTAGGTGAAAGCGTCATGATTTTGTGACATGTTCAAGTTTCATAAGAAGTTGGTAGAAAAGAGCTTAAGGCAACGAAAGCGTCACGATTTCGTGACATGTTCCTAGTTTCATGAGCAGTTGGCAGAAAAGAGCTTAAGGCAGAAAGCGTCATGATTTCATGACATGTTCCATTTTCGCTAGTGCAAACCGAGAAAAGGTTGAAGAAGCAAGAAGTGTCACGATTTCATGACAAAGTTGAGATGACGTCGAAGAAGAGGCAAAGGTGTCAT
The DNA here is from genome assembly GCA_028583015.1 of Wollemia nobilis. Classification (NCBI taxonomy): domain Eukaryota; kingdom Viridiplantae; phylum Streptophyta; class Pinopsida; order Araucariales; family Araucariaceae; genus Wollemia; species Wollemia nobilis. Next base: position 7,642,948 of record JAQPPZ010000415.1, read on the forward strand.
GATTTCATGATAAAAGCTGAGAAGAATGCTTTGGAGTCTAAAGCGTCATGATTTCACGATAGAGTTGCTGATGACGTTAGCAAAAGTAGATGTGTCACGATTTCATGACAAGAGCAGAGAAGAAGGCCTTGTAGACTAAAGCGTCATGATTTCACGACAAGAATCATGATGACATTCAAAGTAAGTTAAAAAAACCAAAGAAGGTGCACAACAGGCAGTAGTGTCACGATTTCATGATAACAAGTAATACAAGGTGTACGATAGACAAAGGCATAGCGATATCATGACATGTTTGAGTTTCACGCTAGAAAAGCTATAGAACAACAGAGGCGGTTGAAGCCGACGGAGTTAACCTTTGTCGACGAAGTGTAAGGTTGTGCAATCGACGATTGTTTTAAGGATATACAACTGACTAAGATCAAGAATTTAATCATGAATTATTGCTATAAAAGGAGGACTATTTTTGAGTTTCAAGTATCGAATGTGTGTGTCGAGTTTGTGCAAGTGAAGTCTGCTATGCGCAAAGAGCAGTCATATCGAATCGATCGAAGTGTGCGTTCGAAGTGTGACTTTCATAGAAGCAGAGTGTGGGAAGAAGTTCGATCGAGGAGAAGCAGACTATGCGAAGAGGGTGTTATTGTGGTTGCACATAGGCGCATAAGTTGTTGTGCGATCGAGTGCTATAGTATTTACAAAGACTGTGTAAAGAAAGCGAGTGTGCGAAGATCGCTACTGGATGTGCAAGGAGGAAGCTAAGTTGAGAAGATAGTCTTTGCATTTTCAAAGATTCACTACTGTGTTTGTAGAAGTAGAAGATAAGCTACTGTAATTTAGAAGACTGCCTGTAGTTGTGAGACAATGAAAAGTTGTTTTCAACCAAGTGCAAAAAGAACAGAGGAAGAGGACAATTGTGCTAGACTGAAGGACTATGTTTGGTGCAGATAAGAGGACCAGCTTTGCAGTGACAGAGTTGAGGACAGAGATCTCCAGCCAGAGTAGGGAAGACAGGTGTCTTCTATGGATAGAGTTCCACTTGCTAAGGGCAAAGGAGATAGAGGTCTTCTAGAGGATCACCAGCAAAGCAGAATTAGGGGAAGGTGTCTCCTTTGAGCTGAGGCTCATAAACATTGTAATCGGGAAGGATTCCTAGAGGACTTTGATACAACTTTTAGAAGAAAATTTTTATCCGTGGAGTAGCCCACCTTGGGTGAACCACGTAAATTGTTGTGTCTCTTTGTGGATTGCATTTTGTGCATTGTTTTACTTGTTGTTATTACTGCTATCTTATTATGCATGTTAATGGTTTGAAAGTTGTATTGATAGATAAAGTTAAAAGTGGTCTTATACTGTTCACCCCCCCTCTCAGTATAAGCTTGTGTTCTTCAATTGGTATCAGAGCCAGTGCCTTCGAAAAGTTTAACAACTTGAAGGAAAAGTTTGCAAAGAACACAATGGACTACTCAAGTGGCAATGCAACACCTATTCTTGACGGATCAGATTTTGGCCTGTGGAGTGCAAGAATGAAAGTCTATCTAATGGCACTTGGTAATGAGGTATGGGAAGTTATTGAAGATGGGTACACCATTCCTGCAAATGGTCCTTACACTAAAGAAGACAGGCTTCTACATCACAACAACTCAAAAGCCATGAATGCAATCCTGAAGGGTTTACAAAAGGCAGATCTCACCAAAGTTATTCACTGCAAGACAACTAGTGAAATGTGGAAACAATTGCAAGTTGTTCATACAGGTGATGCAAATGTTCGAAAGGCCAAGTTGAGACATTTTAAAGGTATGTTTGAACAACTCAAGATGAATGATGATGAAAATATTAGTGACTACATGCTCCGGATGGATGAAGTTGTTAATTCTATGAAAGACTTAGGTCTTGAACTTGCTGAAAATGATGTGTGTGATAAGATTTTAAGATCCCTTCCTAATAGATTTAGTGAAAATATTTTTGCTATTGAGGAAGCTAAAGATTTAGATAAATTGAAAAAGGATGAGCTCCATAGTATTCTTGCAGCATTTGAGTTGAGAACTCAAGTGAAAGTTGATGTAAAGAAAGAGGCAGCTTTCAAAGCTACCAAGAAATCAAAGGGCAAACAGATTCAAGAAAGTGATGAGTCTTCTAGTGAGGAAGAGGCATATTACAACAAGAAAGGCAAGTTTTCTAGAAAGCACAAAAGCAAGAAAAATATAAGATGTTTCAATTGTGGGAAATTTGGTCATTATGCTACTGATCGTATCTATTTCCAAAAATGAAAGTGATGAAGATATACGGGATGTTAAGAGCAAGGATTCTGAAAAGTACAGGTATTACAAAAAGAGCAAAGATGAGTACAACAATCACAAGAAAAGCAAAGATGAGTACAACAATCATGGAAAGAGGCATTCTCACAAGAATAAGAAGAGCTTCTACTTAGACAAAGCAAGTAAGTGTTCTAGCAGTGATAGTGAAAGTTCTTCTAGTGATGATGAAAATGAGATGTTGTTCATTTCAAAAAAAGAGGAAGAACCGAAACATAAATTCATTATCATGAAATGTTTTAGATGTGGAAATTTTGGGCACCTTGAGGATGATTGCAAAAATAATGATTTGGTTGCTAGTATGTATGAGGATGCTTCAGAAAACTACAATGAAGATGCATGTATGGTTTTTGAAAAAGGTAGCACCTCTAGTGATAAGAAATCTGAAAAAGGCCGTGATAATTCAAAGTGCCATCAAATAGAGGATCTTGAATGTGAACTCAATAATGCTCTTAGTGTTTTGAAAAAGGAAAGAAAGAAGAATGATAGACTCAAGATTAAATTAGATGAATGCTTTATGGAGAGAGATGAACTTATAGAAAATCTTGAAGTCTCTATGGCTAAGTCACAAGAACTCAAGAATGAGTTGGATTCTAAAATTTTGGAGTATAGTGAGTTAGAACAGGAAATGGCTTCTTTGAAAGAAGAAAATAAAGAGTACAAGGATAAGCTCTACAGATTTTAGGATAGCTCCAAGAAGGTTAAATTTCTCATCAAAGGACAAAGAAATCCAACAGATAAAACAGGTCTCGGTTTTGTTGAGCCGCACAAGAAACAGGTTGGGGAATCTAGCAAGAGATTTCAAAAGGAAGAGAGTTCTGATGTAGAAAGTACTTCAGATCATAAATCCATAAGTGATAGATACGCAGAAATAGAAAACGATATTCAGATTGAGAAGAAGAAGTTTTCGGGACCCATGAAGTCGAATAAAAGAAAATTTCACGGCACATGTTTTGCATGTCACAGATTTGGTCACATGGCTGTACATTGCATGACTCAAGTGAAGAAAGTAAATGACAGGTTTAGGAGACGTAATTTCTTTCAAGGGTATTGCTACTCTTGTCAACAATTCGGGCACAAGGCAATTTTTTGCAAAGCAAATAACAAGAACTGGGTTAGTCATAACGAGCGGATTCAAAGAACAAGCATGCCGAAAGAAATAATATTGTTACTTGCTATAAGTGCAACAATGAAGGTCACCTAGCTAGACAATGTAGAGCTGATCTTTCGAGATACAAGAACAGAAATATGAGTATGAACAAGTCCAAGGATCAAAGCATGGATAAGAACAGGAATGACAACAAAAATAGGAAAAGTGATATGAACAAGTTCAAGGATCAAGGTATGGAGAAGAACAGGAATGATAAAAGGAACAGGAAAAGTGATATGAACAGGTCCGAGGATCAAAAAAGTAACAAGAACAACAATGTGGAAAAAGAATTCAAGAGAAGGCCCGACAAAGAAATAGTAGACATTAATGATGATGAGTGTCTAATGGGAGTTTCACTCCCAACCCTATTTTAAATCACCTTAATAGAAGGTGGGGGAGGGACTAAGCTAAGAGACTCATTCTTAGTCCCAAACCCCAAAGGTGACCCTTTGCCATTGATGACAAAGGGGGAGAGATTTGAGTAAGGGGGAGAGATATGTGTAAGGGGGAGTGCTTCAAGTGAAGAGGAGAGCTTCAAGTCAGGGGGAGCAAAAACTTCAAATACAAATTCTCAGTTGTTGGATCAGTTGGTTCAGCTTTTGGCTCTTGAGGAGATATGTTTTTAGTTAAGGGTTGCCATCAATGACAAAGGGGGAGATTGTTGGCAATTTTGGGTACCTTGAGTACATTGCCTTTGCTCAAGTATAGTTGTTGTCATTGATGTCAAAGGAGCTCTTGGTAGTTGTTGTCTTTGATGTCAAGGAGTTCTTGAAGCAATTTGATTAGTTGTCCAAGTATGTGTTTTGATGAAGGTTTCAGTATGATCAGTAAGTTTCGTATGTAGCCCAGTTGCAAAAAGATCAAGAAAAAGATAAGTAAGAAGAAGTATGCAGGTGGCTGGAAAAACTGTCATGATTTCGCGACATGTTTTAGGAGAGAGAAAGCGCTGGAAAACTGTCACGATTTCATGACATGCTGGAAGGCAGAGGCAAAGCTGGCAAAACTGTCACGATTTCGTGACATGTTTGAGGAGAGAGAAAGTTCGGGCAAATCTGTCACGATTTCGTGACATGTTGGTAGTGCAGAGTGCAAGAAGGAAAAAGTGTCACGATTTTGTGACAAGTTTCAAAGAAGTTGTACGGATGCAGAAAGTGTCACGATTTCATGACAGGTTGAGTTGGCAACTTGTAGTTGGCGAAAGCGTCACGATTTCATGACATGTTCCAGTTTCACAAGCAGTTGGCAGAAAAGAGCTTAAGGCAATGAAAGCGTCACGATTTCGTGACATGTTCCAGTTTCACGAGCAGTTGGTAGAAAAGAGCTTAAGGCAGCGAAAGCATCATGATTTCGTGACATGTTCCATTTTTGCTAGTGCAAACCGAGAAAAGGTTGAAGAAGCAAGAAGTGTCATGATTTCATGACAAAGTTGCAGATGACGTCAGCAAGAGGCAAAGGTGTCACGATTTCATGATAGAAGCTGAGAAGAAGGCTTTGGAGTCTAAAGCGTCATGATTTCATGATAGAGTTGCTGATGACGTCAGCAAAAGCAGATGTGTCACGATTTCATGACAAGAGCAGAGAGGAAGGCCTTGCAGACTAAAGCGTCATGATTTCATGACAAGAATCATGATGACGTCAAAGTTAAGTCTTTTAAACCAAAGAAGGCAAAAGAATAGTGTCACGATTTCATGATAGCAAGTAATACAAGGTGTACGGCAGACAAAGGCGTAGCGATATCGTGACATGTTTGAGTTTCATGCTAGAAAAGCTACAGAACAGTAGAGGCGGTTGAAGCCGACGGAGTTAACCTTTGTCGACGAAGTGTAAGGTTGTGCAGCCGACGATTGTTTTAAGGATATACAACCGACTAAGATCAAGAATTTAATCATGAATTATTGCTATAAAAGGAGGACTATTTTTGAGTTTCAAGTATCGAATGTGTGTGTTGAGTTTGTGCAAGTGAAGTCTGCTGTGCGCAAAGAGCAGTCGTATCGAATCGATCGAAGTGTGCGTTCGAAGTGTGACTTTCGTAGAAGCAGAGTGTGGGAAGAAGTTCGATCGAGGAGAAGCAGACTGTGCGAAGAGGGTGCTGTTGTGGTTGCACATAGGTGCATAAGTTGCTGTGCGATCGAGTGCTGTAGTATTTACATAGACTATGTAAAGAAAGCAGAGTGTGCGAAGACTGTGCTGAGGTGGATGTGCAACGGAGCAGAAGCTAAGTTGAGAAGATAGTGTTGCTGCATTTTGCAAAGATTGCACTACTATGTTTGTGCAAAAGTTGAGAAGATAGTGCTGCTATAATTTGAGAAGACTGTGCTGCTGTAGTTGCGTAGATAGTGAAAAGTTGTTTTCAACCAAGTGCAAAAAAGAACAGAGGAAGAGGACAATTGTGCCAGACCGAAGGACTATGTTTGGTGCAGATAAGAGGACCAGCTTTGCAGTGATAGAGTTGAGGACAGAGATCTCCAGCCAGAGCAGGGAAGACAGGTGTCTTCTATGGATAGAGTTCCACTTGCTAAGGGCAAAGGAGATAGAGGTCTTCTAGAGGATCACCAGCAAAGCAGAATTAGGGGAAGGTGTCTCCTTTGAGCTGAGGCTCATAAACATTGTAATCGGGAAGGATTCCCAGAGGACTTTGATACAACTTTTAGAAGAAAAGTTTTATCCGTGGAGTAGCCCACCTTGGGTGAACCACGTAAATTGTTGTGTCTCTTTGTGGATTGCATTTTGTGCATTGTTTTACTGTTGTTATTATTGCTATCTTATTCTGCATGTTAATGGTTTGAAAGTTGTATTGATAGATAAAGTTAAAAGTGGTCTTATACTGTTCACCCCCCCTCTCAGTATAAGCTTGTGTTCTTCAGATTCTTCTTCTCATATTTGGAACTCCTTGCTAATTTCTCCTTCTCAAATTTGGCACTCCTTACCAAATTCTCCTTCTCTTGGGCTTGTTTTCAGATGGCAACAATTGTCCCAAGTCCTTCACTATTAAGGGCTTCTCCTTGATAGTGTATTTATCCAGTATGATTTATTCAGTAATGCTCTCCTAGCCTTTTTATGGATGCTCTATGAGACCTTCCCAAGGTCTTTGATCTTGCAGCTTTTGCTAGTCTTTCCTTGAGACCTCTTCAACCTTCTTATCCTGGAAGTGTTGGTGGTGACATATTCTTATGGATATCTAATTTTCTTGCTTTTATATTCAAGCAAGACTCTCCTAGTCCTTTTTATTCCAAGTATGGAAGTCCTTCAATGAGATATTCTCTTGATATCTTTTGCTTCAGGTTCTAAATTAATTCTGAATAAGATACTCTTCCTAAATTTCTTGTAGGAAGTCTCCCAACTCCTTGAATCTTCTAAATTAGATATTCTTTTCAAATTCTTCTTCAATATCATGACTTTTATGGTCTTTCTACGTATCTAGTATTCTATGGCCTTTTTAGTATTAAGGTTCTTTTATCCTTTTCAATATCAAGGCTTCTATGACATTTTTAGTACCAAGGCTTATATGGCCTTTTCAATATCAATATTTTTGTGGCTTCTTCTTCAAGGCTTCTATGGCCTTTTCTTCAAGGCTTCTATGTAATTTTTTTATCAAGGATTCTATAACCTATTCTTCAATTATGAAGTTCTTCAATCTAAAATGGAGATATTCAGTCTCCTAACTTCACCATGGCTCTTCTCCAAAAGTCTTCTTTTGTAGTGTTCTTCTCTTGCACAAGGAACTAATATCTGCACTATGAGGGCACATTGACATTTAGGAAACAAAGTTGGAATCTCTTAGAATTCTATCATAGGAGGAGTACCAATGCTCTAAGAATTAATTATCTGTAATAAAATAAACTTTGGGTAATAATTAGCAAGTTCTAGATATATTGGATGATCTTCACTAGATGATCTATCAATCTAGTGGATTGAATGTTGAGTCCTGGTCTTCATGAGTTTTTCCAGCAACTCTGTGGAAAGACTCTAGTCAAGTGAAATTTTAGTATTTTTGAAACTAAGTTTTATTTTATTCCTCACTTGTGACTTTTTCTAATTCTACCACCTAGATTCTTCTTAGAGTTTTGATAGTGGTTGATCTAGAGGTGCATCAGGTTGAAAAAAAACTTAGGCTCAATAATGATGATGGTTTTTCTATAGACCTACACAAAATAGATCTGACATAGCTCTGATGCCACTATTATATTTTTATGTAATGAGCACTGGGAGATAACAATCACAAGATGTATAATAATATAAAATAAAGTAAATTTACTAGATGATTGAGACATACAATAAATAGAAATGATATAAATGAATACAATATAGCTATGGAGGAAATGAGCATTCCATTAATAGAGCTACTGAACTACATTGCACTCATCACCATTGTATGGTGATCCACATAGAACTGCACTACTACCTATGAAGATGCTCTAAGCTTCTATGTCCCCGAATCTCTATGTGTATCTAAAAATGAGACCTTCCTTATATAGGTAAAACAGGTTACTTGGCCAACACTCTACCTAGCTGTGCAAGGGATAACTTGCACATATACAACTTGCACATTGACACTTGTGCATTTATTACATTTCATGAAGTAACTAGATAACTCCCCCATAAAGTAATCTAATGTCCTAATTATTTACCTTGGAAGATACATTTACATGACCCAAATTATGGAATATAATCTATTTATAGCAGTGTGATAAGAAATGTTATACCACCACTCAACCAAGGGAATCCACTTTTCCCACTATATAGGATGATCAAATACAAAACAATGAAGATAGATCTCCAAACATTTATTGATAATATCTTTTTGACCATCCATTTGTGGATGATAATATGAACTCATTTTGAGTTTATTTCCTTACAACATGAATAATTCTTACAAAAAATTACTAGTGAAGGTAGGGTCACAATCAGACACAATGGAGATGTGTATGCCATGAAGATGAAGGATAAAATTAAGGAAAACTTGGGTGGCTACGAAGGCTGTGTAAGGATGGGAGAGGGGAAAAAAATAAGCATAATTTGTGAGATAATCAACTTCCAAAAAATAACTAATTTACCTCCTAATTTAGGTAAACCTTCAATAAAGTCCATGTAAATATATTTCTAGGTTTTTTCTAGAATAGGAAAGGGTGGAAGAATTCCTAGGGAAGGCACTGCTTCTCCTTTCATCCATTGACAAATGTTACACTCATCCATAAAATTTTGAATGTCCTTCAACATACCCTTCTAGAAAAATATTTTCTTAATTCTTTTATGTCTTGAGGAAATTAGAATGGATTTTAGTGGGTGAAGCATGCATTTGTATCATACTGAGTTCCCAAATTGGAGACTTGCAAGGAACGACAAGGCATTGGAGATAGTGCAAATATCGAACATCCCAAGTGTACCCTAGATACGATGTAGATTCCATTTGAAGTGAGGCAACCAAAGTTTGCAATTTTGAATCCTTAAGTACCTCATCTCAAAGAGGATTTATCTATTATGGTATGGGCACAAAAATGGCACATAAAATATTTTGAGCCTCAAATTAGCAAGAAAGAGCATCCACCATAATATTCTCTTTGACTTTTTATAGGTAATATCATAATCATAGCCCATGAGCTTAGAGTCCCACTTTTTTTATTTGGGTATAGCAACCCAAATGTCACCCGATGAGATAAGGCAATCAATGAGTAACCACATGTAAAATTGCAAGCATATCCTTAGCATAAGTTGATTTGCCTAGATTTTTGCTTGAAAGTGCTTTACTAGTGAAGGCCATAGAATATGCTTCTTGTATAAACACAACTCCAATGCCATTGCTAGAAGCATCACTTTCAATTACAAAGGACTTGGAAAAATCAGGCATTGATAATATGGGAGTGGTTGTCATAGCATGCTTCAAATTAAGGAAATCCTTCTCTTCTATACCTATCCAAGTAAAAGAATTTTTCTTTAACATGGTCATTAAAGGAGCATCAATTTTTCCATAGTTGTGGATAAATTTATGAAAATACCCTATGAGGACCAAAAATCCATGAAGACCCTTTAGAGTCTAAGGTTTTAACTATTCTTGAATGATTTAATATTCGTAGGATCAACTTTAACTCCATGTTGGGGGATAATGTGTCCCAAATACTCTACTTCAATCAACCTGAAAGAACACTTGGACCTCTTAGCATAAAATTTATATTGTGCTAAAAGTTGTAAAGTTTTGTCCATATGGATGAAGTGTTCTTCCCAAGAATGACTATAAACCAAGATATCATCAAAGAAAACTAAAATGAATTTACAAAAAAATGTGTAGAAAATGTTGTTCATGAGACTTTGAAATGTGGACGGTGCATTGTTCAAACCAAATGGCATAACCAAGAATTATTAATGATCCTCATGAGTGCAAAATATTATTTTGGGGATATCTTCATCCTTGAGCCTGATATGATGGTACCCTAAGCAAAGATCTAATTTATAGAAAAACATAGACCCATGCAGCTCATCTAGTAATTCATCCACCATCGATATGGGAAACTTGTCCTTAATTATGAGCTTATTGAGCTCACAAAAATCTATACATAATCACCAAGACCCATATTTCTTTCAAACCAATGAGATAAGAGAAGTGTAAGGGCTATTACTAGGTTGAATGACTTTAACATTTAATGTGTAACAAACCATGAATACGAAAAAAATAAAAACACACAAAAATAAAGAAAAAATGTTCATATAATTTTTTTTGATCAAGGAGAAGGATTCATAAATCCCTATCCAACATTAGACCAACTTAATGTTTAACATCCCCTAAGTTTCTCAAGAACCATACCACATGCGATTCCCCTCATGCAAGTTCATTCTACGTAGGCCTATATCATGTCATGCATGTAAATCCATCCATCTCACAATTCTTGATGAGCTATACTTACCACCCTCAATCATTGGAAGGTATACATGCATCTCCATACCACACACAAACCATTTTGTGTGGGTATGCTACATATATTACGAGTTAAGTTATCAATATTTTCCTTTGACAAGCTATCTTAACTCTTGTCATGAACTTATAAACCTAGATAACCCATATCCCTAAGGGGGTATTAAGCCCTTAGGTCATCCTCTAAGTTCACCTAGAACTTACAACTTTTATTTTTATTTTTTTAAAAACACATAAGAACACCAAGGAGGAATCTAGATACTAAATCTAACAAAACAAGCAAATTTAAACAAGCATGAACATTCATAAAAATAACCATGCGATAGCAATTAAATAACATTACAATAAAAAAGGGGAAACATAATATAATAATAAATAATGCTCATTTAATCCATTGGGAAAATCTCCCTATAAATATAATCTATTGCATGATCATGCAAGAAGTAAGATAAAGTTAAACTTGTGAAGTAGTCCATCTCCTAAATTTGGTCCTCCTGCTCTTCCATCGATCAAGTGATGACATTAGGGGATCAGGATACTCATGGTTCCAGATAGATATTCTTCTAATGCATTTACTCATTTATTTTCCAAATTGCAACTATACAATTAACCCAAGCAATTCAACTTTCTAATGTATAGATATTATTATAGAGCTTTCCTCTCTATGTCCCCTCTCACCCACTTATGAGAGTCATTCTACCATGCATCCCACATTATGCTTTATTTACAATAAATGATCTAGCACTCATTTAAAAATTAAAGTCCCATACCCTTAACTGTTAAAGCACTAGGTTCTTTCATCTTATTTAAATCAAGCAACCATATTTTAGTTTGTACCACAAACATTTCTCATCATTTCATAAAGCAAGGTCCCATACCCTCATTTCACAAAATGAACCATAACATAATATATTTCCCATTCCATTTCATAAAGCAAGGTCCCATACCATCATTTCACAAAATGATACATAAATACATTAATTTCCATAATATCCATTTCATTGTATTTCATAAAGCAAGGTCCCATACCTCCATTTCACAAAATGAACCATAACATAATATATTTTCCATTCCAATTCATAAAGCAAATTCCCATACCCTCATTTCACAAAATGAAACATAAATACATTAACTTCCATAAAATTCATTCCATTTCATTTTATAAAGCAAGTTACCATACCCTCATTTCACAAAATGAACCATAACATAATATATTTTCCATTCCATTTTATAAAGCAAGGTCCCATACCCTCATTTCACAAAATGAACCATAACATAATATATTTTCCATTCCATTTTATAAAGTAAGGTCCCATACCCTCATTTCATAAAATGAAACATAAATACATTAAATTCCATAAAATCCATTCCATTTCATTTTATAAAGCAAGGTCCCATACCCTCATTTCACAAAATGAACCATAACATAATATATTTTCCATTCCATTTTATAAAGCAAGGTCCCATACCCTCATTTCACAAAATGAAACACAACATAATATAAATTAAATTAGAAGTCTACCACCAAGGGAACCTTCTCCTAAGATGAGCTTCCTACTTGACTAGAGCCTATAGGGGATTTTTACCCACCATCCTAAGATCCTAAGACAACGCTTCTAATATGCTACATACACAACCCTTCAACTTCGAACACACAACAACGAGCTACGTGATGAGAACAAGAAATGCTCATTTTATATACATTGTTAAGGGGAATCATCACTGGTTTAATTAGCATTAGAAATGTATTTTTATTTAACTTATGCATATAATTGATAGAAAATTGGGTATTATGCTTAAAAAGTGTTTTTTTTGGAAACTATGTATAAGTGTAGGTTTTGCTACTAATATGGTGTTTTCCAGTCTATATCCCAAATGGACCTAACATGCTTGTGCTTCATCAATTCTAAGGTGTATGGAGTAGGCTCCTTACTCTGGTGCCTTACTCCCATACATGGGATACACCTTACTCTGGCGCTTTACTCCCATACATGGGAGGCACCTTACTAGCACCTTACTCCCATGTATGGGAGGTGCCTTATTGGCACCTTACTCCCACACATTGGAAGTGCTTGCATTGGAGACTAAGTCAACATTGACCGGTTGACCGAGAGGCTAAAGAGGTTGTTGCACGTGAAGACAAAGGGGGATATTTTAATCATGCATTTATTAAATAGAATAAAGTATTTTTTATTATTATCAATCGATTGGTCGGTTGACCTTGTAAAGCTCTTAAGACATTATTTTTAGGATGCATTAGTTTAGGATTTTTTTGTTACGTACACCTAAGGATTTTTATATTTATCCTTCTAGTGAACGGACATGCTTTAAAATAGAAGAATAAAATCTGTGTAGAAGCCAATTGTAACTAATCACATTATGTGATTAAATTAGATTTATTTGTTATTGTAATAATATATGGTTGTGCTTTATATAAAGATGTAGGCCAGATGAACAAAAAATAAATGATTAATTTTACACAGAGATTATTTTATTTCATTATTTGTTTAAATTATTAAGAGTGCAACTCCTCTTATTCGAGCAAGCTCTACGTAGCTAGTCGGACGGACTATCTATGGGATCTTGGGCCCATTCCCTATAGTAGTCCTCCCTTGTTTCATTTCTATATTTATTTTCCATAGATTAGATTTATTATTTTATTTCCTACTTTAATTAATTTAGTTGTGTGTTTTATTTTAATTGCATTTTATTTTTGTACTTTATTTTCAGCACTTTAATTTTAGCTTATTATTTATTTATTTAATTTTTTGCACTTAATTTATTTGGTTTGGCTGAAATCAAAATGCATAAACATCCCCCACCAAATTAAAATAAGGTACAAATGGATTCATTCCCCAACATTGTAGGCATATAATGTGCATGAAAATTTTAAGTTTACGGACTTACCGGATTGACAATTTATGGAAGAGAAATGATTGTTTTTTGAGACATGATTTCTGCTCACCATTTTGGCACCGTTGTCAGGGAGTGTCAAAACTGTAGTGTTATGATTTACATGTTAGATAAAAATCCCATTTAAAATCACATGTAGATCTATTTCTTGAGAAACGTGAATCCACCAAGGGCCTTTTCACAAGGCTAAAACAATTTCCAAAACAGTCACAGCCAAATACCATAGGCAATAGTTTAAATTTACTAGCTTCTTAGGTAAATACATGAATGAACCTGATGTACCATATTAAGTGTAGAAGTAGGAATAAAATGTGTTGTTGAAAAAAATTAGAAAAATATGGCAATGAAGGATTTCCATCATGTTCTAAATGGTTTCAATAAATCAAAAGAAATAACATAACCCAAGTTTGATTGAAAATTTTTAGGGATGTGTTTTATACATAAACCATTGGAAAATTATGCCTCTAGAAGCTTGGTTTTAAAAAAATTTACAGGCTTAACGCTTTGCAACATATTGGCAATTTATTTTAATGATGCAGGGAAAATGAAAGAGTTAAATTTAAATAGAACATATTGTTATGGAGGATGCTCTTCACTTGTGCTTAAGGTGACCTAGTGAATCAGAAACTAATACGTGTTTTTAAAATATTGCTACACTCTATTTTCTCCAAGTTGCTAGCCTGTAGATAGTCATTTGTTGGCCTACACATTTTACCGTAATGTTGAAATATTTTGGTTGTGAGGCCATGAAGGAAAATACTCTTCTCATGCTACAGCGTATCAAACTAGTTTATCAAGAAAGAGATGGTTTTTAGAAGACTAGTTCAAATGTAGTCATGGGGGAGACCCCAACTTCATCAATGCTACCGACAACACAATGAACAATGGTTGCAGTGTTCATGAAAAAATAAATCTTCTACTAAAAAGGCCCAAAATTAAAATGCAGAGCTGAAACAAAATTTGTTTGCTACTTTTTGGAAGAGAGTATCCTCTTTCTCGAGGATCAGCTTGGTCTAGAAGGGAAATGAGAAATATCCAACCAACAGCTAAAAAATAGGGGAGGATCCTGGAAGAAATCAGATGTCAAATATCTGCAAGAAGGCCACATGGTGCTTGAGCACAAAAAAAATATGAATGGAGCTCATAGTGGCCAGAGAAAAAAATAGCACATAAATCTCAATGTTGCATCTCATGAAAAAATCACACCTGAACATCCAACAGATACCACAGATGATGGATAAAATTATTTTTACCTCACTCCAGGGAATAAAATAGAGGATAATAGTGTTGCTTTAATTTTGCCTATGAAAGAAATAATTCAGAGTGGGATATCATTATGATTCAGACACATATGTATCAGGGTGGCATAAAATCAATTTTAAAAATATGACATATTCAAGGGCACACAATGAAAAATTAATGATGCACAGAGCTATAGTTAATTACAGTTATCCCTACAATATATCCAAAGAGTTAGCGCTCTTGTGATATATCAAAAGCTGGATTAAAATATTTTTTAAATGTTTTATTGATGATGAGATAGGTATTTCAAAGTTTGGAGTTGTTGGCTATTGGCTGCTATCAATCCTCTAATATGTGTATATGGGACGTAAAGTTTTTCTATGTAGCCTACATTATTTAATTCATAGTGCCAATATTACACTTTTTTTTACAGTAGCATTTCATTATGTGGAAAAGAAAGTATGTTCCAATACACAGCACATTCGACCAAATTCCTAGGGTGGATCGATGACAGTTCTCCAGCTTGGCCATCGAGTTTTAAAATCCCCAGCTCACATTGTTGCAGTTGACATTCTATTATCTGATACAAATAATGAAAAAAAAAAATGAGCCAAGATCTATTATGTTCATGGCATAATAGATGAAAAAAAATAATAATAAATAGTTAGAATTTTATTAATACATTTAGTTTAGTTTTTTATGTTTTGTAGGACAGAATAAAGTGCGAATATGTCTTACCAACAGTTTTCAAAAGTGCCTTAATATAAAAGTAGGTGCCTTACTCTGGTGGTATGGTGCCTTACTCTGGTGGCGTAGTGCCTTACTCTTATGGTGCCTTACTCGGGTGGTACAGTGCCTTACTATGGTGGTGCGACACCTTACTCTGGTGGTGGGGTGCCTTACTATGTCGACACCTTGTTCTGGAACCTTACTAAGGTAGGCACCTTATTGAGGTGCCTTACTGAGGTAGGCACCTTACTCAAGTAGGTACCTTACTTAGGTAGGCACCTTACTGAGGTAGGTGCCTTACTGAGGTAGGCACCTTACTGAGGTAGGTGCCTTACTGAGGTAGACGCCTTACTGAGGCACCTTACTCAGGTAGGCGTCCAGTAGGCACCTTACTCAAGTAGGTGCCAACCAGACACCTTGATCCATCAACAAAGGTATGTGCCACTCAATTTCCATTAGTAGAGGGACACACCACTCAATTTACATTAGCGGAGGCACTTGATCACTATTGAAAAAAAAAAATTGGGAGGCATCTTACTCCCATAGTAATGTGCTTTACTCCAAAAATTTTAGAGTAAGGTGCCTTAGAAAATATCGGAGTAAGGCACCACACACCCCCCCAAAAAAAAATTGGGAGGCACCTTACTCCCATAGTAAGGCACCTTACTTCAAAATTTTTGGAGTAAGGTACTACCCCCCCCACAAAAAAAAAAAAAACGCACAACTTCTTTCCTATTTAGCATAAAAATTTTGGTGCTTTCAAGTGTTGCAAGTAAAGTGCCCACATGCAAGTTTCGGGAATCCTGAGAGCTAGGGCCTAATAGGCATGGATTGCACTAAATTGCATTTTATTTTTTCTCAATTTCTTTTGCAGGTGAAATGACCTAATTTTATGGAAATAGGCATCTTGGGATACAAGGCCTAAACCAACTCAACATCCATGAACCTATACATTTTTTTTAGGAGGTAGAAACTTGATTTTTCCATCCAGAGGAGATAGTCACCATCTAGGCATAGATGCGGGTGTTAAATTCCTGCAAAGGAAAGAGGTACCCACTTCTATGTTTGGGCGATGCAGATGCTAATGTAGTATGAAATAAAATTGGAGGGCTTGATCAACTCTACCATAGCAGATGCGTTAGAAACTTCTCACTTTTCAACACCAAGAGGGTGCCTTGATTTCATGCATTTTGTCTCATGTATTTTCTAGCACACTGGCTATTGGAAAGTTAAAAAAAAAAGAATCTGATGGTTGGGAAAGAAAAAGAGTGCTTAAAAGGAGTTGCAACCCTTCCTTGAGAAGGGAGTTGTAGATCCACTTTATCCTAGTAGTGCTCAACTTCTTCTCCCTATATTGGGGGTTCCTATTGCTCAGTGTGGGACCTGATGTTCAGAGGGTTGTAGACCTGTTGCATAGAGGGACCTATTACTAGTGATGAGGGCATCACCAATTTAAGTGGGGGAGGATTTGGGTGAACCTATTACTAGTGATGAGGGCATCACCAATTTAAGTGGGGGAGGATTTGGATGAACCTAAATCTCCTACAAATGAAAAATATATATTGTTAGGATCCTATCCTAACACCAATTTGTAATTCTTATTTACTTATGTAATGACCCACTTCCAACGTGGGGGATCCCATTATGATATTATACTTTGTAATGTATGTATCAAGTAGGATTTATAGCCAAGTGGCGCCATCTCATGTAACCATTTTTATCAAGATTGTAACCAATGGTAGGTAGGATATTCTAGCTCGAGTGGCATTTTGCATGTAAGCCAACTCTTGAGCCTTTAGGTAGGGTTGCATGAATTTTTTATTTAAAATATATGAAGCCATGTACGAATTCATCCTTTTGCAAGCTAATGAAATATTGAAGGAGGTTGCCCCCTCGAAGAGGCCTGTGATTATGTGTTATTGTGATATTGTTTCATTTTTGCATTTGATTTCTACATAGTGTTATTAAGTTATTAATGTATTTGAGTTATTTTTAGTATTTTATGTGACTGTGCTTATTTTTAATAGTGAGATCCTAAAAAGTGGTATTAGAGCACTTTACAGGGTCGAGTTCTATTGCAACTGAGATGATTTTTGCTAGCCATTCTACCTATTAGGTATAAATTTCTATGTTTTTTTATTTTTGTTTTTTCTTTCCAAAAAAAAATCCAAAAAATATAGTCCTTTTTTTTACCAAAAATCTAGAAAACATAAAAAAATACAGTCTTTTTTTTAATGGTTGTGTAGGTTAGAAACCCTGTGTCAGGGGTTTTAAAATATTACGAAGCAGCTATCATTATTGGCTAATCTAGATAGCCCATAAAATGTCTAGTGAAGTGAGGGGTGATCAAGCTCCAATACCCAGGCCTTAGACAACACTCACGCACAAACTTGAGCTCCCACACATCTTTGGGTGTATCGGGAGACAATCTAGGTTTAAACAAAATTTTATCCATTAGGAAGCTTTTTGGACTTGTATTATCCATATTCCATGGGACACAACATCCCGGACGATCACCCTCCCATACTATCAGAGAGACAGATAGTGTGCTCAAGGGTATTGTGAAATCCTCCTTAGATAGTGGCCTAAAATATTGGTCCGAGCACTATTGTTCATCATTGCGGTATAACAAAGGGCCTATGGGTATTACATAATACCTTACTTAGCATACCCTGGTTCTATAAAACATAAATTTCACCTACAAATCAACACCATCCCTATTCTGCTAACCTGCATTCACAACCCCAAAAGTGAGCATACGGAGAAGGCATTCCTTATCACAGAAAACAAACTTGTATGCACCAAAAGTCAGGATATATTTTGCAAGTGTTTGCAATAGCCTGTGGTCAAAAATAGGATAGTCAGGACAGTGATAGAAACAGTCAGGTCAGTAACAAAGATAGTCAGTTCGACAATAACAACCCTCTATAATAGTCCATAATTACAGGCTTCTAGTGTCAAAAATAGTATTGTCAATCTCAGAGAATCTCTAGGGTCAATGACAGGAACTATGTCAGTAACCATAATACAGGTGACAGAGGAAGGAACAAGATAGTGATAGGGTGGTCAGGGTGTAGACTACAGGTCAGAGACAATTAATCCCAGACCCCAAATTTTGAACCGTAACTCCAAATCAAAAACTGACAACACCAACATCACAATAGAAAAAGAATTGAAATTTTATTAAAAATAGGGATATCTCTTCACATAGAGCTTAATATTGACTCAAAAAATTAGCAGATAATTCTACACTCTATTCCAAGCAAAATTGTCCTTGGCAGCCCCTAGTCAACTTTTGCACCAATTTTCCAAAAATAACAATTTTTAATTTTTCTTGCCAATGCCATAACTTTTCAACGGTCAATCAAATTGATCAAAATTTTTGGGAATAGAAGCTAATTTTTATTCTACACAAAATACCCTCAAGGAATCACTGGTGAAATTTTAATTCCAAGTGGAAGAAATTACCTTGACATCGACTTACAACCAATAGGAGATCACAAAAAGTCAAGAAATTCAATATATCTCCTCATTGAGCGCTCAGATAAAACAGCCACCAAAGTGGACCCTATTCTAAAATCAGTGTTGCAATCCATTTCCCGAATTAAATTTTGGACCCTTACTAAAAATAGTAACTCCTGAAATCCCACATTTATTTTTAGTAACTGAGTAAAAGAGGGCTCATAATGGCAAGCGACACTCATGGATAAAAGGAGCTAGAAATTGCCACAATGTTGGTCGATATGCAAAAAGCCCTTGACTATTTGACCACTACAAACCACACCATAAGAGAAGATATTCAAGATCTCTGAACGGATTAGGATACCACTAGAATCCATTTAGAAAAATAACTTACAGTGGTGGAGACACAATTGCAAGCTACTCTCACATCTGAACACCAAGCTAAAAACTCTGAACAAGGTCGAAGAAGGAAAACAAAAGGCTGAATAATGGGAACTGAAGACACTCACTATGACCATGATCTGACCTTCAAAATGCCTAAATTAGATTTTCCTAAGTTCAGTGGAAAATATTTCAATGGGTGGTTATGTTGGGTTGATCATTTCTTTAGACTCCACAATGTCCCTATATATCATCAGGTTCAGATGGATTCCTTCAACTTAGAATCTAAAGCTTTACATTTGTTCCAATGGCTACAAGACACTACCCCTAATCTATCTTGGGAGGACTTTGAGTCCCAAATACTCACCAAATTTAGCCCTAATGACTATGAATACTTTACAGGAGCATTGAAAAAACTGAAACAAACTACCATAGTTTGTGATTACCAAACACAATTTGAGAAATTGGCTAATAAAACAAGGGGCTTGAATGAGGGATTTTTTATGAGTTTTTTTGTGAGTGGGTTGAAAGATGATCTACAAGCTGAATTCAAGATGTTTAAACCACAAACCATGATGGAGGCTATCATTTTAGCCTTATTTTCCGAATCTAAACTCTCAGCTCAACGGTGGACACCATGATTTTCTCAATCTCGACCTCTCTTTCCTCCTTGATTCCATATACACCTCCTTCTCCTAAGCGACTGACTACAGTTGATATGGATGCACGTCGCACTCAAGGGCTATGTTATAATTGTGATGAAAAATTTGTGAGGGGGCATAGATGTTAAAATAAGATATTGTTCTTAATAGATACATAGGAACCCAATAGCAGTGACCATAGTGATGAGGAGAGTGACACAGCTGAAGACACAACTGAAGCACCAACTCAACAGGAAGATGAAACCCAAGACCCTTAAGCAAAAATTTCCATCCATGCTCTTGTCGAGGTTACCACTCCACAAACCATTAGAGTTGTGGGTTTTTCAAAGGCCAAACCCTTACTATTCTTATTAATTCAGGAAATACACACAACTTTATTGATCCTTGAGGTCCTAAGCAGACCAATTGCTATATACACACATACAATTCCTTTGAAGTCATGTTGGTAAATGGAGGAACTTTACATTGTAAAGGTAAATATCACAATATTAAAATAAATATGGGGGATTATGAACTCAAAAAAGACATGTTTGCACTTCAATTGAGAGGATGTGACATTGTGTTGGGATCCCAATGGTTGAGCACCTTGGGCACTATAAACTAGAAATTTGTAGAACTATGGATGCATTTTCACATGGACAAAAACACATGATGGTATTTTACAACTTTTTCTAAGCAAGCACGATGGTATTTTTTTAGAACCGACGACCCTACCACCTCGTCGCTCACATGACCATGCTATTCCACTACTGCTAAGTTATGTTAAAGAAGAACTCTTTTACTTGGATGGAGTCCGCTGACCAAGCCTTCCTTGAGTTGAAGCATGCTATGACCACAACACTAGTTTTAGCCATGCCATATTTTTCCAAACATTTTATCATTGAAAGTTATGCTTTCGGTCATGGCATTAGGGCCGTGTTGATGCAGGAAGGGAGACCCTTGGATTTCACTAGTAAGGTACTCTCTGATCATAACTTGGAAAAATCTACATATGCCACGGATATTTTGGCCATATTACATGATATAACTCATTGGAAACCATATCTCATTGGGTGTCATTTCTCCATTAAAAAAGACCATCAAAGTCTCAAATACTTCTTGGAACAATGGGTTGCTACCCCAGAACAACAAAAATGAGTTTCTAAACTCATGGGATATGATTATGATATCACCTATAAAAAGTGCAAAGAGAATCTTGTGGTTGATGCTCTCTCTCACCAATTTGAGGCCCTCAATATGTTATGTGCACTTTCCTCACCTGTTCCTCAATGGATAGATTCCTTACGACACGATGTACTTCACGATGTATATTTGAAAGCTTTGGTGGCATCGCTCCATGATGATCCTACTTCATTTTTGGGATACAATTGGGATGGCCATGACCTACATTATCACCAATACCTTGTTCTTCCTCGCACATCCCCACTTCATGAGCTTTTCATGAAGGAACTACATACTGCTCCCTCTACAGGCCATTCAAGATTTCTTAAAACATATGAATACCTCAAGCGCACATTCTTCTGGAAAGGTATGAAACAGGACATCCATGATTTTGTAGCAGCTTGTGATACCTGCCAATGGATGAAAGGTGAAATGGTATGTTATTTGGGTACTCTTCAACCCTTACCCATTCTAGATCAGGTTTGGACTAATATTTCCATGGATTTTATAGAAGGGTTACCTAAATCTGGCAGTAAGTCTGTTATTCTTGTGGTGGTTGATTGCCTTTCGAAGTATACTCATTTTTTTTCCCTTGGCCATCCTTACACAACCTCCACTGTTGCCCAAATATTTTTGGATTCTATATTCGCCTTCATGGTATGCCCACCTCCATTGTGTTCGATCGAGACCCAACCTTCACTAGTAATTTCTGGCAAGAATTGTTTAAGTTGCAGGGAACTCAGCTCAAAATGAGTTCAGCCTATCATCCACAAATGGATGGTCAAACTAAGATTATCAATAAATGTTTGGAGACCTATCTTCATTGCTTTACATCAGATCATCCACTCAATGGGAAAAGTGGCTTCCTTTGATTGAATGGTGGTACAACACTTCCTATCATACATGAACCAAACTCACCCCTTTTGAGACCATTTATGGGTACCCTCCACTCACACCTTGTTCATACATTCTAGGTAGCTCCAAGGTCCAGACAGTCGACACCACTCTTAGTCAACATACCAATGTTCTCTACCAGCTGAAGTAGAATTTGGACATGTCCCAGAATCGTATGTGACAACAAGTTGACAAACATCGTTCTAAGTGTAGTTTTGATGTGAGTTACATGGTCTTCCATTGCTTGCAGTCATACAAACAATTATATCTACAACTCTGTCAATGCTAGAAACTTGCTGCAAAATACTATGGACCCTACCAAGTTATCCAACGGATTGGTTCCACTGCTTACAAATTGGCTCTTCCACCCACATCCAATATCCATCCTATTTTCCATGTTTCCTTTCTCAAAAAAGTTGTGGGCACACAGGTATAGGTTCAATCAGCATTACCAAAATTAGATGAAGAAGGGTCCATATTACTCGAACCTGAACAATTATTGGATCATTAAACCCACTCTCTCCACAACCACACCATCACAGAAGTTCTTATTCAGTGGTGTAGGCTCTAGCTAGAAGATGTTACATGGGAGTCTCTCCATCAGCTCCATCACCAGTTTCCTCATTTTCAGCTTTGAGGACAAATATTTTCAAAGGGGAAGGACATCTTAGGATCCTATCCTAACACCAATTTGTAATTATTATTTACTTATGTAATGGCCCAGTTCCAATGTGGGGGATCCCATTATGGTATTATTTTGTAATACTTTGTAATATATGTGGAAAGTAGGATTTATATCCAAGTGGCGCCATCTCCTATAACCATTTTTATCAAGATTGTAACCGATGGTAGGTAGGAGATTCTAACTCGAGTGGCATTTTGCATGTAAGCCAAATCTTGAGCCTTTAGGTAGGGTTGCATGAAGTTTTTCTTTAAAATATATGAAGCCATGTACGAATTCATCCTTTTGCAAGCTAATGAAATATTGAAGGAGGTTGCCCCCTCGAATAGGCCTGCGATTCTGTGTTATTATGAGATTGCTCCATTTCTACATTTGATTTCTACATAGTGTTATTGATTTATTGATGTCTTTGAGTTATTTTTCAATATTTTATGTGAGTGTGCTTATTTTCAATAGTGATATCATAACATATATATAGTGGTAAATTATGGTTGTAGTGCAGTCGTATGAGCAACAAAGTTCCCCTGTCTATTATCATCAAATATATGGCACTTACTTTCATTAAAAAAAAATCTCCCCTGCCATTGTAGTTATCAGCATACACACTATTGGCTATGTTTTGGGTGTGCATTACGAGTTTGACTCCCAGAGGAGAAAGAGACCTCGTGATTTTTGGTGGTGGTTGTGATTTGGTTATTTACCCGTAATTTAATGGCTGATCATGAATATCTTCACTGCCAGAGAAACAACACTCAAATAAAGAACATAGATGATTAGCAATGTGGATGATGAAGGCATCCAGAGAAAATAAACAAATAAATAAATAAAATAAATTTCCCCAAGAATCAAAGTTGACATTCTAGAGAGGAGAGACGGCTGTAGCCACAACACTTAGCAAAGTTGTTGGGCCTAGCATACCAAGGAGGCATAGCCAATTCAATAGGAAGTCGATGTAGAACGAAGGCCAAACTAGCACCGCTGGAATCTAGCGTAACCAGAGGGCAGTAGACCAGGGCCCCTCAGTAGAAACAAAAGCCTTAGGATGAATGGAAGGCCAAGGCCATTGGTAAGAAAAGGAAATAGGGAGAAGTGGCCTATGCAGAGGAGGCAATTACCAGTTTTAGCATATATTAGCCAGATGCACCACCATCACAACAAATATTTTTTAGTACATCGATATTATAAGCAACATGAAGATATTTTTACACCACCAGCATGCTACAAATCGAAATCTACAAAAAATCACCCAGGTATGTATTGAGTTTTCTGTTAATTATGTGTATGGTTATTTTAGAAATAATTTCTATGCTAAACTCAGTAGATGCCCCCTTTAAATTCTCTTTGTTAAACTCGCCCATAAAAATTCAAGCATATGACATGCCTCGAATATAAAAAATTCATTACCCAGGAACAATTGAAAAAAGCTATGGCATTCACATGAATAATATTTGGCCTTGTTTTACTATTGCATCATGATAAATTTGAAATTAGGAGTGCCAAGGAAAACGAGATGATGATTTCATTTTTTTTCACAGTGTAATGTTCAGAAGTGATGTATTTTTTTATTATTTTCTATTGGTGCAATAGTGCTCAAGGGAAGAAAAATAGTAGTGCTGAATGAAAAAATATAACAGTGCTCAATGAAAAAAACAACAATGCTCAATAACAGTGCCCATGAAGAAAAATAGAGATGTTGAAGGCCATTGAAAAAATAAAGAGAGAAAAAAAGAGGATTATTATTATTAGTATTTTGGGATTGTTGTCACGAGGACGTGACAATATTTAGGCATGGGGGGATGATGAGCACTAGAAATGCTCATTTTATATACACTGTTAAGGAGAATCATCACTGCTTTAATTAGCATTAGAAATGTATTTTTATTTAACTTATGCATATAATTGATATAAAATCCGGTATTATGCTTAACGGGTGTTTTTAGTGGAAACTATGTATAAATGCAAGTTTTACTACTAATATGGTGTTTCTTAGTCTACATCCCAAATGGACTTGGCATGCTTATGCTTCATCGAGTATAAGGTGTATGGAGTAGGCGCCTTACTCTAGTGTCTTACTCCCATACATGGAAGGCGCCTTACTCTGGCGCCTTACTCCCATACATGGGAGGTGCCTTACTGGTGCCTTACTCCCATGTATGGGAGGCACCTTATTGGCACCTTACTCCCACACATTGGAAGTGCTTGCATTGGAGAATAAGTCAACATTGATCGATTGACTGAGAGGCTAAAGAGGTTGTTGCACGTGAAGACAAAGGGGGATATTTTAATCATGCATTTATTAAATAGAATAAAGTATTTTTTATTATTATCAACCGATTGGTTGGTTGACCTTGTAAAGCTCTTAAGGCATTATTTTTAGGATGCATTAGTTTAGAATTTGTCTGTTACGTACACCTAAGGATTTTTATATTTATCCTTCTGGTGAATGAACATGCTTTAAAATAGAAGAATAAAATCTGTGTAGAAACCAATTATAACTAATCATGTTATGTGATTAAATTAGATTGATTTGTTATTGTAACAATATTTGGCTACACTTTATATAAATACGTAAGCCAGATGAATGAAAAATCAATGATTAATTTTACATAGAGATTATTTTATTTCATTATTTGTCTAAATTATTAAGAGTGCAACTCCTCTTATTTGAGCAAACTCTACGTAGCTAGTCGAGCAGACTATCTGTAGGATCTTGGGTCCACTCCTTGCAGTAGTCCTCCCTTGTTTCATTTATGTATTTATTTTTTGTAGATTAGATTTATTGTTTTATTTCCTATTTTAATTAATTTAGTTGTGTGTTTTATTTTAATTGCATTGTATTTTCGTACTTTATTTTTAGCACTTTAATTTTAGTTTGTTATTTATTTATTTAATTTTTTGCACTTAATAAAAGCATGAACATCCCCCACCAAAATAAAATAAGGTACATATGGATTCATTCCCCAACACTACAGGCATATACTTTGCATGACACTCGTAAGTTTATGGACTTACCGGATTGATAATTTATGGAAGAGAAATGATTATTTTTTGAGACATAATTTATGCTCACCACTACACTTAGCAATGAGCTACGCTCGACTATGGTCAACAAATTAATATAACTATACCACAATAACAAGATTCACTTAGCAACTACAGAGGCAATGAGCAATGCTAGACCACCACAAAGCTATTAAAAAATCTAGACAAGCGATGAGCTTCGCTCGGCCACTACAAAGGCAACAAGCAACCCTCGACCATAAGAGCTACTAAAAAAGCTTATAGAAAAGATAAATCAAGTGAAGAGATTCACTCAGCCACTACAAAGGCAATAAACAATGCTCAGTAAATAGAGAGCTAACAAATATTATAATAAAGATAAATCAAGAGGTTAGCTTCACTCGGCCACTACAAAGGTAGTGAGCAATGCTCAACCAATAGAGAGCTAACAAAGCTTATAGCAAATCTAAATCAAGTGTCAAGATTTGCTTAGCCACTACAAAGGTAGTGAGCAATGTTCAGCCAATAGAGAGCTAACAAATATTATAGAAAAGCTAAATCAAGCGGTGAGCTTTGCTCAGCCACTACAAAGGTAGCGAGCAATGCTCGGCCAACAAATAGCTAACAAATATTATAGCAAAGCTAAAGCAAGTAGTGAGATTCACTCGATTATTACAAAGGTAGTGAGCAATGCTTTGCCAATAGAGATCTAAAAAAGCTTATAAAAAAGCTAAAGCAAGTGGTGAGCTTTGCTCATCCATTACAAAGGCAGCAAATAATGCTTAGCCAATAGAGAGTTAACAAAGCTTATAGCAAATCTAAAGCAAGTGGTGAGCTTCGCTTGACCATTACAAAGGTAGCAAGCAATGCTTGACCAACAAAGAGTTAAAAAATCTTATAGCAAAGCTAAAGCAAGTGACAACCTTCGCTCAGCCACTACAAAGGTAGTGAGCAATGCTTGACCAATAGAGATCTAACAAATATTATAGCAAAGCTAAATCAAGCACGCTCAGCCATTACAAAGGTAGCAAGAAATGCTCAGCTAACAAAGAGTTAACAAATATTATAACAAAGCTAAATCAAGTGGTAAGATTCACTCAACCATTACAAAGGTAGTGAGCAACATGCATCCAATAGAGAGCTAACAAAGGTTATAGCAAAGCTAAAGCAAGCAGCGAGCTTCACTTGACCACTACAAAGGCAAAAAGCAATACTCAGCCAACAAAGTGCTACTAACAAAGCTAAGTAATATTAAACAAGTGGAGAGTTTTGAATACCAACCTATCGCCTGCTCCACCCGATTCTTATGGTTTCCCATTCGAGTTTGGCACCCTGCATTTTTTATTTTTCTCCTTCCTTTTTCCACTCTATCTCCCATATTTTTGCTGCTCTCCTATTTTTCTCCCCTCTCCTTTTTACTTAGCGCTCTTCTCTCTTATTTCATTGATTTTAATTTTCCAACCATCGTCATTACTTCTGCACCCCACCCCTTCGTCAGGTGGTAGAGGATATGTCATTTCCTTGCCTTTCCCATGCACTCTGCATTGAAGTCTTTTTCCTTTACATAGAGGGAACCATCCCCTCACTCTGGCAGAGCCATTATTACATTAATGTATCCATGCCTCTTGCCATATAGGCTTTGATTCGGTTGGCCTACCCAATTTCGAGGTAAGAAAAAATAGATTTCATTGCCTCTTTTCTATTCTTTTATTTAAGAATACACTCAATTATCATTTAACATAAATCTTACCATTTTATTTAAATGAAAGGCCACCTAAAATAAGGCATTTACAAATCTAATTATCCTTTAATTAAATTCACCATTTATTTAAAGGAATGACTATCTAAGACATTATTTTATTTAAGAATAAATCTATTTATTTTCTAAAATAAATTTACCATTTATTCAAATGAATGACTATCTAAAACATTCTTTTATTTAAGAATAAATCTATTTATTTTCTAAAATAAATTTACCATTTATTCAAATGAATGACTATCTAAAACATTCTTTTATTTAAGAATAAATCTATTTATTTTCTAAAATAAATTTATCAAGAAGTTATGAAGATAGTTCATTCTTTCCAAATTTCCATTGCTAAGGTGAAGTGTTTAAGTAAAAGACAAATAAATGTGAGAACAAACAAAGAGGGAGATATTTCCATCAATTTAGTCACCCGTCTCTACCTCAAGAACTTACGATAGCTACTAGGCCATCAGTCTGGGGCTTAAGGTGGCTATTTTTTGATGATTATCCCTAACCAAATGCATGTATTTACGAAGGTATCTATCCTTGTTACCTTCGAGATGTCTTATAATCATTTCCCCCAACCTCAAGTACCCTCATATTTTGTGGAGGACAACTTCTTCCACTTACGAGTGCACCTAATCCTACACATTGGCAATTTTTTAGCAGTAACATATTCTCCATTATCTAGTAATATTATATAACTACTTTATTGCACAAAAAATGAGTATTGAAGCATCATTCTTTAATACATTGTTTCTTCATTTCAAAGTTCGTCTGGGAGGGTCATGACATAATAAATTTTGTACTAACTTCTCTATTTTTAATTTAAGGGTATGAGGGTATTAGTACAACCTAATATTAGGTCATACACTATTGGGTACCAGTGGAATGACATGGTCATGGGAGCAATGTGGTGGTAACTATGATGGTTCAACAAAATTTGCATTGTGCTTTGTCAAAATAAGTTGCAAATCTTCTAGAATTCGGTCCACCTCTAAAGTAGTTGGTTGGATTTAAAATATCTAAGCTATGAACCCATGAGAATATTTTTCAATTTCTCCATATTGTTTTATTTGATAATTTAATGAGGCCCTAATTTTGAACCACGAAGGGTGTAACACCTTCCATTCTGTGAAAACTACATGCATAACTCTACAAAATTCTATGTGATGGTTCGCAATGTACCTAACCACTAAAATCCCAACATAATATCACATCCCCCTAATTGAAGAGAAAACATATATATTTTGATCTCATAAGCCCCTATTTTCAATTTAACATTGTGACATTTACCTTTGTAAGGCAAATCCCCTCTATTTTCCACCATAACCTCAAAGGAATTACATGTGTGTATGTAACAATTGGTCTGCTTGGAAATTCAAGAATCAATAAAGTTATTTGTGCTTCCAAAATTGATAAGGATTGTAAGATGTTGGTATTTGAAAAAATCCACAAATTTCATGGTTTATGTAGTAGTAATCATTGCAAGAGCATGGACACAAATGTTTTCATGTGGTTCTTCATGTATTTCATCCTCATTTTGAGGTGGTTCTTTTGCTAAGTTTATTTCATCATCACTTTTTTCATGCTGATTGAGTCTTCTACATCTATTAGAAACAACTTATTTTAGATGCACCTATGCCATTGAACATATTTTTCATCACAATTATAGCATAAACCTTGAGTGCATTGAGCATCAATTTCTTCTGTAGTCAAGTGTTTGTGGGGAATAATTTTATTTTCATTATTGGTTGGGAACTTAGGAGGAAAGGAGAGTTTATTTTGTGGAAATTTAGATGTTGTCCTTTGAGTTGAGAATTTTGCTTCAACCAACCATGACAAGCTTATGGTTGGCATCATTATTTGTGTTTTGAACATCTTAATCTTAACCTCAAGATCATCCTTCAAGCCACTGATGAAATAACTCATCAAAAAATATTTCATTCAACCCTTTGGTTCTATTAGCCAATTTTTCAAATTGGGTCTAGTAATCCCAAATTGTAGAATTTTATCTCAGCTTGGTCAGTGCTCATTGAAAGTCATCATACTCACTGAGCCCAAAGTGAGAAAGTAATTGGGACTCAAAAACTTCCCAACAAGGATCAAGAACGGTGTTGTAACCATCGGTACCACTGTAATACTTTATATTCAAAGTTAAGAGTCCATAGTGATCCAAAAATGTTTAGGGACATTATGAAGTTTAAAAAATTGATCAAAATGACATAGCCACCAATTTGCATCCTTGTCGTTGAACTTAGGAAAGTCCAATTTGGGCATCTTAAAGGGAGTATCTTTATCAAGGAAATTTTGAAGGTCATCCTTGTCCTTATAGATTCCTTTTCCATGAAAAAAATATTCAATGTCACAATGCTCAAATACTTTTGGGCCATCCTTAATTTTTTGTCTCAATATTTAAGAAGCAACCTTCAAAGTTGGATTTGGAGTGGAGATAGTCACCTCTCAATTTTTACACCTCATCCTATATATCTTGCATCATCGTGAGAAGTTGACCAATTTGTAAGTTTATTTTCTCTAGGTTTTGGGCTTGTTCAATCTCCTTTTGGTTTCCATGAGTACCCTGGGCCATTTTGGTGGGTTTTAAGCAACCCCAATTGAATTACTTAAAATAGAAGTATATTTTTAGGAGTTACTATTTATAGTAAGGAGCTCAAAAAAGTGCTTGGGTCCTATATATCAAAATGATCAGATAAAAAATATGGTCACAATGAGCTATGTACCCCATCATTAATTTTGCACACCCTAGACTTTTTTTACTTCTATTTTGATGAGTCTATTGGTGTGGTCAATTTTTATCTAGAGGTTGGGTTCAAAAGTTAGGTTTTGAGTTGGCCAATTCTGCTTTATTTGTTCATACTACTGACCACTCCTAACACTATACTACCACCTGTACTTTGAATACTAACACTATTCAATGGTTCCCTATACTGATGTTATCTATTCTATTTTGGTCACTGAAAACCTTGTAATTATTGATTGTTACAAATAACTATACTATAAATACTAACATTGTCTATTCTATTTGGTCACTATCAACTTTGTAAATAGTCATTATTATAGACATCTATTACTGTCAACTAACAATCTTGATCCAATTGTTACTGAATGAAGATACTTACAAACTTTGCCTTGACTATTTTTGGTTGGTTTCCTAATTATTTCCTTTATGCATGTAGTTTTTTTCATGATAGAGAAGTCTCATTCATATGCAAAATTTTTATGGGAAATTTATGAATGCAGGGTTTACATAGTTAAAAAATAAAATTTACAAGTAGACAAAACCAGATACTCTAAGCCAAGGAGTATGTAATACCCATAGGCCCTCTATTATACTGTAGTTATGAATGATAGTGCTTGGACCAATATTTCAGGCCATTACTCAAGGAGGATTCCACACATACCCTTGAATTCCTCTCTAATATTTTAGGAGGATAATATGTTTGAATGTTATGTCTAGTGTACTATGGATAATACAAGACCAAAAAATCTTTCTACAGCTAAAGATTTGTTAAATCCTAGATGGTATCCCTAAATACCTAAAGATACGTGGGAGCTTAATTTCATATGCAAGTGTTGTTTGAGGCCTAGGTATTGGAGCCTGATCACCCACCACTTCACTAGATGTTTCATGGGATATATAGATTAGCCAATAATGGAAACTCATACATGATATTTTAAAAACCCAGACATAGGGTTTCTAACCTACACAACTACTATAAAAAAAAGAAAGGATTGCATTTTTTTGCTGGTTTTTGATGATTTTTTCTTCTTTTTTAAATAAAGGACAAACAAAAATGGAAAACACTAGAAAATTATACTTAAAAGTCAGAATGGATGGGCAATAACTATCACACTCATAGTGGAACTCAACCTTAAAAAGCACTCTGATACCCCTTGTTAGGAATATACTAATAAACATAAACTCACTCACACAAATACTATAAATAAGATAGATATTCATGAAATAATAGAATATCATAATGCAAAAAAATTAAATGCAAAATTAAACAGTCTCACAACCAAACATAATCATTCATTACTTTCATTAATTTGCAAAAAGATACATTTGTTCATGGATCCATGTATTTTAAAGATACACTTCATGCAACTCTAACCCTAAGCTCATGAGTTGTATTACATGCAAAATGCCATGTGAGCTAGAATATTCTACCAAATAGTAGTTACGTTCTTCATAACGGTTACATGAAATAGCCCCACTTGTTTAGGCTTCTTACCTACCATATAATGCTACAAAATAGTAGTAAATAAAATTATAAAGGGATCCTCATGTTGAAAGTGGATCATTACAATAATCAATTGAGAATTACAAAATGGTGTTAGGATGGGGTCCTAAAAGGAAAATTCAATAATTTATTCTCTCCTTCTCCAATATTTCCCCTTTTAGCTCTTCCTTCCATCTAGCAATCAATCCCCAAAACATGGTAGCCAAAGAAATCATATAATGCTTGGAGGAAAGAGAGAGATCAACGGTTTTGGAGTGGCTTATTTATTCCTCAAAATGCATGTTTGCCATCCATCCACCCATTCTCTCTCACCATCCCATTGTGCAAATAGGGTAATGTCTCAATTTTACGTTATGAAAAATATTTTCAATATTGCCAAATTTTCCAACATTTCTAACTTTCTAACATTATGAATTTTATTCATATTTATTTATTAATTAAAAGTTCTCCATTTTTTACAAAGTTTAGCTTATTAAAATTTATATTAACCTACTAATACTCTTAAAGCAAAGTATTAATAATCAAATCATTCACTCATAACATTAATTAATATTATTATTACTTTCTAATGCTAGTGTTAATTACTAACATTAGGATAATAATAATTAAATTAATTACTCACCTAATTAATTTAATTAATACCAAATGTTAATATTAACCATTAACATTGATATATATTAAGTATTAATAATACTAACATTATTATTAATATCTTATTTGATAAATCATTAACCAAACAAATTTCATACCTCAAAACACACTCATAAATGCATTCTAATGATAAATTACAAATCTAAGCAACACAAGATCTCTTGCTAAAATTTGTCCTTGTCTGGACTAATATGCAAATAATAAATATGCATGATCAAATTTTTCCTTAATCAAGAGGCTTTACGATAACTACAAGGTTATCACCCACCTACAAAAGGATCCCTTAAGCATAGGGTAAGAGAACCTTTGATTTTATAGCAACCTCCTTGTCCGATGGTGCATTTTTAATTAGACATACACATATGCAAATGCATCTATATGAGGGTTTTACCCTTATGGTTTTTAATGAAAATTCATCCATCATTTACCTTTTCTCTCAACTCTGGTGGTTGTCCCATACCAATCCACCCATGAGAGTACCTAGTCCTACAACCACAAAATTCATTATCTATATTATATTCTAAAAATAGCATAATCCAGCTTTATAAAACATAAGTTACAACTATCAAATCATCTTGATAGAATAAAATAGGATCATGCATTAAATATCAACACACCAATACATCAATAAAACAACAAGGGGAAGTCCTACCAAGGTAGGCCATTACAATATTTACAATACACTTTCTATACTTCAAAATAAAATTGATAGTATTAATGTTAAGGATAGTCAAAATTATGTATGAATATTTTGAAATGTAACATTTAACTTTAAAATTTATGATGTAAATTGCATAAAATATATTTATTATTTGCAATGCAACTACATGTTATATTCATCAAATAGAAAATATATATCATCTAGATTTTTCTCAATATTTGTATTATTGTTGTTGAGATGGAATTATCTATCTTCTTGTATTAAAATGCTTCTCACCTCAATGTGCTCTACATGTTCTGACAAACTGGTGATGTCAATATAATTTGTAGGAATCTAAACCATAAAATAATTAACAATATTATGAAGAGGAAGGTTAAATATTGTGTGATTACTTTTGAATACAAGGATTAAATTCAAAAGAACATGTCTCCTTCAATTATGGTATCAACTGTATAAAATATTTTTATCATATGTAATGTATATGTTGTATTAATAAAATATTAGTATAAAGTTATTTTCTTCTTTTTCGTCAATTATGTCTTGAATTTATAGAATAGTACAATGTTCAGTTGTCTTTGCAATGGTTTCAAAATGATGATGAATGGTCTTAGAATATTCCTTGATGTTTAGTTTAGGTAATTTGATTATTTTTACATGGTTATTTTAATATTATTCATTTCATAAATATGTTAATTCAGTTTATAGATGTTATTTTAATAGTGCATGTAAATTTAATTCTTCATCTTAATGTATATGTAATTTTCTAAGTTTTATAATTTTATTTAAGTAAACTAAAGAAATTAGTTTTTATTTAAGTACATAAGGTTTGAAAAATTTATAGAAGTGTAGTTTATAAAAATAAAAATCTAAGTTGTTTTCTTTACATTTATAAATGAGAGAGAGACCAAGTCATAATTATATAGGTATTAATAGTGTTTGGTGTGGTGGGGCAAAGTAATACAAACCATTCATACCATAAGAAATTAATTTCATTAAAATATAAATTATCTATGGTGATTGACACTATAGATAAATTAACCTCTTTAGTCTTAATTAGTTAAAAAAATATTGAGGCAAAATATCATTGAAAATGTTAAATACAATGTTGTTAACTAAATTTCTCAAAGGATCGAGTTTATGAGGAATTTAGTGGGAAAATAATTTAGAATTTACTGAATTTGTGGATGCAAAGTTAAAAAACATATAAATGAATTCCTTTGACCTTTTTTTCATCCAATTTTCTTGGCAAGTTAATGTCGATAGCCATGCAACATTGAGTTACTATTTTATTTTTTCAAACAATTAATTATAAAGGCACACAAAGGAATAAATATAGACTATAAATCTATTATTTATGTTATTGGCCTTGGTGAGGGTCATATATGTGATAGATATTACTTTGGAAGATGTCAAGATCAAGCTAGACTACCCCATCCTTATAATAGACAATTATTGATAAATATACTAAGGTTTATTTTTATTGGTGGATTTAAGCATCTCATAGAGACTTTTATTGAGCATATAATTAGAGACCTTTTATTTGATATGATGAACTAAATCATAAAGGATTTAAGTAGCATAATATTATTTTGAATTACCACTTTTATAGAGACTCATTGATATACTAGGTTAGGGTCTATTTCATCTAGATACAACATTCTTGATGAGATGATTCTATATGTGGTAGATGTTGCTATTATGGTCCTTCCTTGAAATGATAGTGATATTCATGATGTGGACATGATTTGATTCCTTACTAAGGATGCTATTGGTGGATATTATTGGTCATGCCATGCTATTTTCATGTATTGGGATTCCTATGACACAAATAGACAAATGGAATGATGATTCACTTTCAAATAAACAACCTTATTATTGTATTTGAGATTGGCTTACACAACCACTAGAGACATCTTGGGATGCAAAAACCTTGCATTATCTTAAATTATAGTCATTGAGTCAAATTTTATTTTCTAATATCATGATATATATGTTTAAACTTATGAATTTATTATTTTTAAATGATTTGAATTTAGTGGTATTTTTTAAAAATTTAACTTAACTAAATATGTAATGTGTGCTTTGTTTTTATATAGACTATAACACTTTACACCACATAGGATCCTATTTATCCATAGCCTTAGTCATATGGCACCACATAACACTTGAAACTTGATACCGCATAGGATCATGTTTCTCCATAGCCTATAAAACTTGACACCACATAGCCTTAGTCATATGGCATACCACACATGATGGATGACATGGGGATTGATATTAATAGTACCATTTCTAATATTTTTAATAGGTGGTTACATTCAAGCACATTTATTTATTCATTCCTTCCTTGTTTGGGGACCAAATTATCTTTACTTACATATATTTTTATCCAAAGAGAGAGAGAGAGAGAGAGAGAGAGAGAGAGAGAGAGAGAGAGAGAGAGAGAGAGAGAGGTTTCAGTAATTCCTTTCACTTTAGTTTGTCAATATGAGCTGGTTTAATTTTGTGACACTTGCCAAAATGTAGAACTTCCATTCTAGGGAACAAAATCCTATAAATAATATTCTCACAATGATTCTACTAAAGTTATATTACAACCATTAAAAGTAGTTTAAACAAACATTGACCACAATCTGTCATTAGTTAATTGTAATAAAAATGACAACATAAAATAAAAAT
Source organism: Wollemia nobilis (assembly GCA_028583015.1). Lineage (NCBI taxonomy): Eukaryota > Viridiplantae > Streptophyta > Pinopsida > Araucariales > Araucariaceae > Wollemia > Wollemia nobilis. The sequence goes on from JAQPPZ010000415.1 coordinate 7,678,440, forward strand.
AATAATTTTTAATATGGAAAAAGAAACCACCTACATCCTTTGTAATAGTGGTCCTATCCTTGAAAAAAATCAAATATGATTAACCATTAATGTACTCATCAATGCATTATGAATTTTGAACAATGTTTTGCCAATGGTCAGGCCAAAATTCATGTTTTTCTATATTAGATTATCTTTCTTGTGATAGGGTGTCCATGCAATTCATTTTTTGGTTTTCATTTTACTTTCCAACACATTACCACACTAGTCATTGTTCTTCCCATAGTGCAAGAAATACTTAGAAGTATGCTTAGAAACCTACAATTCAAAATACTACTATATATTTCTAAAATATTAGTAAAAGCCACCATTGTAAACACAAAATCATCCATAGAAATACAATTCACCTTTTTGTTATCATTTTATCAAAATACTATGATAAATCACATAGAGTTCTATGGTTAGGATACACACATGTTTTGAAAAAAAAGGCAAAAACAACTTGTAACATCATTAACATGAGGTAATTTTAGGCCTCATAATTCCTCCCTTCCTAAGCAATTGCATGTACTCATGTAGTATTTCACTCCACATATGCACTCATAACTAACTCCTATCCTATATTAGGGTGATATTTTTGTCTCAACTATGATATCCCTTACATTCTTTTATTTCATGTAACCAATCTAGAAATGCTATTTGGTTTGACAGTCTAGTAGCATCATAGCAAGAAACTGGACCAATAATGAGAGGGGGTCTAAATATCATACTTATCCATTTAATATCAGGAGTATATATGGTGGAGATAACTACCATATCATGGTGATGGAACCAACTCAAATTAATAGGCAAGATCTATTTTCTTTTTCTTAGTTTAATAGGCCATTCTCCCTATCTCAAACTATAGACTACCTTGGATTTATCCAAATGAGATTCATAATACTTTTAAAATTCTTGAGCATATTATTTGAGGTGAATTTCATACCGATGTATAATATCCTATATGTTCATTAGTGTGATATAACTATAATAGAGTTAGGGTATCAAACTTGGTCAGCATCCCCACCCTGGATTCCTAACCACATACTCCATAGGTCTATCCATCCTATTGGTCTAGTTCTATCAAGTAGATGCAAAGACCCATATCTAAAAATACTTGATATATATATTGGATAGTAATGTATAATATTCAACCAATGCATATTTTTTAATATTAGATACTTCTCCAAATTTTGCATGTAATTCGATGAGCTATCTTTTCAAGACCTCATTATTGAATTCTAATTTCTTGAGGGCTTACATTCACTATTCCAAATAAGAACATCTCTTTACCCATCATTCAATGATTAACTATGGGCATCCAACTTGACCATATGAGGGGCGATAATAACCATTGGCCTAAGTATTTCCATGGAGTTAGTTTGTACCTCTTGATTCTTCTATGCAATTGTGCTATTGGACTATGCCAATAGTCTAACACCATCATATTTTGGGGCTTCTTATGATTCTATAGATATTTACAACACTATTTTTGGTGCTTTGTCACAACTACTAGTATCATTTTTTGTTGCTCTAATCCACCTCTTAGGTATTGAAGAATAGTGACAATTAGAGTTTTTTTATCTCTTTTGAATGGTCACCTTGTTTCATAAAAGCTAGGATTTTTGGATATTCTAGGTGACCTTGTCACATGTTGAATTTTGCCACTTCTTCCAATCAAGCGACTTGGTCATCTACATCCTAGAGTAATTTCCTTACTTTCTTCAACTTGTCTTATTGTTTTTACAATTTCATTTTGGCACTTTCAAAAGTTATGGTTTTATCTCCCATGGTATTCCCTTCATCCACCACCACTATTTTATATCGAATTTTGCTAAAAATTTCTAATCACCTTCATTGGTGTCTTTTGTCACCACTTTCTTCTTTTTCTTTCTTATTTTACTAATTGTTATAGGATTCAATTCTTGTAGAGTGGTGACTTTTTATGCTATGTCATTTTGCGGTTTCCTTTGCCTTTCTCATGCCCTAGATGTTTTAGGCATTGGCTCTAATTAGGCTATGTCCTTATCACTATATTTTATTTTTATTTGCATCCTTATTCTAGGGTCATTGGTTGTAGGGTTTCTCTATGCTATCCTATTATTTGTGTGCGTAGATTTTAGAAATACATGCAACATGTTATCTAAGAATGCACACCACTAGTATTTCCATCTTTCCACTAGAGGAAGTGTTGCTTGTAAATTATTTTAATAAGTCCATGATGCTTGAGGGGATATGCTTACTCCTAAACCTTCTTGGCCATGGTATGTAAAGATCAATGTAGTAAATAGGGCAAATATACCCTCATTTTAGGCCTCACAAATTCATGTCTCAAGTGGGCCAAAAGCTTTAGATGTGGTCCCAACACTCGTGTGAATTGACCATCACATATGATATAGAATGTGACCCATAGGGCCATTGCATCCCAAGGTTCTATAAAACTAGTCCACCTCATGTCCTTATCTACACTCTTGAGATTTATTTCATACTTCAAATTAGGATCTCCTTCCACTAAAAACTATCTAAAAATATTCTACAATGGGGAACAAGTACCAAATAACCTCTCACCTACATAAGATATTTGAGAGATTCTACCCAAGGTTTTAATAGTTACCTCAATTATAGTGCACTCGAATGTCATTTTGATCCCATATAGGAAATTAGTGAATTCATTTATGAGTATCACATAAAACCCATTGAAAAAACAAAGGAATATCAACCACACTACTATCTAAAATATATCCTCCACTTTTTGCTACTGGAGCGACCCCATGATCAATTTTAGCTCTAAGGTTTTCTTCTCTCCACAAAATTTAAATAAATGTGGGTATTGTGAAATAAGGGCACCAATTTTTTGGACATTTTGAGGAATGTTATTTTCATTTATGTCAAAATAATTGTGGAGAAATATTCATCATCTTTGAGGACATTAGAAAAGCTTAGAGAATGAAGATCCAAGAAGGAGAAGTCAAATTAAATAATAATATTTTATTATTATTTTCGGCACCAAGATCAAGTTAAAGGAGATCAAGGACAAAGTTAAAAAGACCCACATTTTAATTTAAATTAAAATATTTTAATCTTTGATTAAAATTTTAATTTAAATGTTGATAAGTGCTAAGGTTAATTTAAATATTTAATATTTAAAATTAACTTTACTACAAATCTAATTTAAATTAAAGTATTTTAATTATTGATTAAAACTTTAATTTATTAATGTTGGGTAATAAATTTAAGTTAAATATTTATTTAATATTTAATTCTAACTTTTCAAAGCAAATTAAAATTGGAAATTTGAAATGTGTCGACATTGAAGGAATCAAAACCCTATGTATAAATATGACAAAATATTGGCATTTTAAATCATCCATGTGACTTGTGTTGGCTCATGAAAAGAGAAAGAGAATTCACATATGCAAATAAAAAAATGGAAAGAGACAAAGTTTGGCATCCTCTGAAATCAACACGAAGGACTTGTAGCTTGGTTGGCAGCCAAGGGCTGTGTAAGATATTGTTGTGGAAGTTGAGGTAGGTTTGAAACCTGTGCATGCTAGTTTTGGAAAGAAGTTCCATGTTTTGTTTGTGTGTCGATAAGTAAAGGTACCCAAGCGCCTTTCGACTCTTGTGGAGCCACGCAGCCCAAACGATGGGTGCTAGCATTGTGAAGACGCTTGGGGGAGAACCAACGTGGGTTCAAATCCCACCAAATATTTTTGAGTGCATTGAGGTATGTGATTTGAGTTGGTTGTATTAGCCTATGAAAAGTTAAATGGAAACTAATATTTTTATTTTTCTAAATTAATTTTTAATTAAAGTTATTTGCATATTATTTGGAGTGTAAAGTGTTTAGGGGATTTAAAAGGAAGTCCAAAGCTTTAATTTCTGAATTGGAATTTTAGAGGCTAAGGAGTTATAAGGAAGGTTGAATTTTATATTTTGAAATTGAAGAATGTTAGTTATTTCAAGTTGGAGATTATAAGGTGTAATTAAGTGCTAACTTGTGTATTGAAGAAACGTTTTGAAGAAGAGTTAGAATGATATTTTTGTCATCTAACCTTGGTGTTTGGTAAAGGATGTGGTTACACTTGAGACATGTTTTAAAGAATATTCTTCATCAAGAAAAAGGTATGGGCACATTCTTCCATAGTTGAGTTGATTGATTATTTTTTGGAAAACAAGTTTGGAGTGAAAGGGATTTAATTAGGTTTCCTTATTGAGTTGTTGAGCTATATGTGAGATTGGTTTATAAGCATTTTTGTTGAAGTAATTGATTGAGTGAAGAAATTGAACTAGGGTTTGCAAAGATTATGAGTATCATTTTTATGTGAGATTGGTTGATATGAATTGTTGGAAACATTTTGAGTTAGTATTCATATTCTTGGACTAGGGTTTGTAAGCAAGGATTGTTTCATTGAGTGATTGGTTGTGTAGAGTTGGCTGAGCCTAGTCAAGTGAATGTGTGAAGTGATTGTTCAAGTTCTATGAAACAAATTATTCTATATTCTAAATTGATTTGAGAAAAATATTTAGAGTTGATGAGTGTGAAATATATTGTGTCTCTAAAAATTCTCCATATGTTTCTATGATAAAATAGTGAGTGAAAGTGTTTAAGAATTGAAGTGAATGTGAAGCATATTGAGTCTCTAACAATTATCTATATGTTTCTAAGAGAGTGATTGAAAGTGTTTGAGCATTGAAGTGAATGTGAAGCATATTGAGTCTCTAACAATTCTCTATATGTTTCTAAGAGAGTGATTGAAAGTGTTTGAGTATTGAAGTGAATGTGAAGCCTATTGAGTCTCTAACAATTCTCTATATGTTTCTAGGAGAGTGATTGAAAGTGATTAAGCATTGTGTTGTTTTTAGAGAATATTGAGTCTCTAATAATTCTCCTTATGTTTCTATGAGATTGGACAAGTTCTAGTATGGACTTGTTGAGCATATTTAAGGCAAGTATTTGAGAATACTTGTGGATAGATTTGTGTGAGCTTTTGTGGAAGCTTACAATACATATTGAGAGCAAATTTGGACAAGTCCTAGTGTGGACTTGTTGAGCAGATTTGAGGTAAGTCTTTGAGAAGACTTGTGAACAGATTTGTGTGAGCTTTTATGGAAGCTTACAATATAGATTGAGACTAGATTTGGATAAGTTCTAGTGAGAACTTATTGAGCTTATTTGGACAAGTTCTAGAGAGGACTTGTGGATAGATTGGTGTGATATTTTGTGGAAGATTACAAGGTAGATTTGAGATAATTATTTAAGTAGACTTATAAGTAGATTTTATTGATTGATTTGTTCAAACCTTGAGTTAATGTTTGGGGTAGATCCAGTAGAGTTGATTTGATATTGATTTAAGCTTTGTGTTAAGGCTTGAGGACAGATATTGAGGACAAATTTATGCTAGAATGAAGGACTATGTTTAGTGCAGATCATAGGATAGATATTGAGGATAGATTTGTGCTAGATCGAAGGACTATGTTTAGTGCAGATCAGAGGATAGATATTGAGGATAGATTTGTGCTAGATCAAAGGACTGTGTTTAGTGCAAATTTTAGACAGATCTTTGAAGGTGATATAGTATAGAGGACAATATTCTCTAGTGGATAGAGATCCATTAGCCATGGTAGTGAGGATAGGTGTCTTTAGTGGATAGAGATCCATTATCTAGAGCAGTGGGGGTAGTATTTCTTCTAGAAGATCACCAGTTCGAGCTTAGGAGAAAGGAGTTCTTCTATGGATAGAGATCTATGAACTTGATTAGGGGATTGGTGTCTCATTTGGATAGATATCCATAAATATTGTAATAGGGAAAGGATTCCCAAGAGATTGATTGAGAAAATTTTAGTGAAATATTTTCTTCGTGGAGTATCCCACATTGGGTGAACCACATAAAATTGGTGTCTCTATTGTGTGTGGTGATTTGTGCATTGCTTTGATTACTTTTTTTGATATTGCTATCTTTATACTACATAATATTGATTGGAAAGAAAAGTAAAAAGTGGTCTTATACTTTTCACCCCCCTCTTAGTATAAGATTGTTTTCTTCAATTGATATCATATCAGGTTCCTTCGGAAGATTTTAACAACTTGAAGGAAAATATTTCAAGAATACAATGGATTCTAAGAATGGATCATCAAATAATTCAGCACCAGTATTTTATGGAAGTGACTATATATATTGGAGTATGAGAATGAATATTTACCTGATGGCACTTGGAAATGAGATTTGGGAAGTATTTGAAAATGGATACGACCCCTCAGTTGATCCACCTATAGATAAGTAAGTTAAGCTTCTACAACATTACAATTCAAAATCAATGAATGCAATTTTGAGAGGTTTGCATAGAACAGAGTCCATAAAAATTATGCATTGTCAAGATGCAAAAGGAATGTGGGATAAGTTGCAAAGTATATATGAAGGAGATAAAGGTGTCAAGAAAGCAAATATATGAAATATCAAAGGATAATTTGAATATTTAATAATGTAGTATGAGGAAAACATTAGTACTTATCTACTTCAAGTTGATGAGGTTGTTAATGCTATGCAAGGACTTGGACTTAATTTTGAAGAATCAGATGTTTGTTATAAGGTCTTAAGATCTCTTACAAAAATATTTAGGAAAAATAATTCTGCTATAGAAGAATCAAAGGATGGTGATTCTTTGACAAGAGATATGTTGCTTGGTATTCTGATAACTTTTGAGTTGAGAACAAAAGAACCTAATTCCTAGAAGAAAGTAGCCTACAAATAAATCAATAATACAAAGGGTAAGAAGTCAGAATCAAGTAATGAGTCATCCAGTGATGAAGAAGCTAATTATGGTAGAAGGAATAAGGATTCAAGAAGATTTAAATATACAAAATTTGTTAAATATTTCAATTGTCGAAAGTATGGTCACTATGCAATTGACTGTAAAGAAGCTAAAAATAACAATGATGAAGAAAAATAGGATCACAGAAATAGAAAATCAGAAAGATATAGGCACAAAAATAAAAGCAAGTATGGACAAAGCAAACAAGGAAAGAAGTTCTTTCAAAGGCAGAAGTGGAGCTACTATGCAGACAAGGCAAGTAAGTACTCAAGTGATAGTGATAAAAATTTTTTAGATAATGTTAAATATGAAGTCCTATTTATGATTGAATAAAAATAAGTCAAGAAAAGGTCACCAATAATTCTTAAGTGTTTTATATGTGGTAACTTTGGACATCTTGAAGATAGTTGTACAAGAAATGGTCCAGTTTTAGTGATGATGAATATGAAGATACACTTGAAGTACCAGAAGAGAATATTATAATGGCTCTAGAGAAATAATAAAGTTATCCTATAGAAGATAAGTCAAAAGAAAATGAATATGTGGAAAAAGGTAAAAAAACAGAGGAATAATAAGATAAATATGGATATGATCTCAAGGGAGAACTTATTTATGCTCTTTGACACAGTAAAGAAGGTAAGAAAGCAAAACTCTAAACTGGAGTTTTAGTTTCAAGAATGTGATGAAGAGAGAAGAATTCTTATAGAGGATCTATACAAATCAAATGCTAAGACAAAGAATTTCAAGGATAATTTATAAGCAAAGGTCTTAGAATGTGAAAGGTTAGAACAAGAAGTAGCCCTACTAAAGGAAGATTTAGAAAACTCCAAGAGTAAGCTACAAAATTTTGGAAAGAGCTCAAAAATTATGGATAATAAGATCAAGGTACAAAGAATGTCAACAAACAAAATAGGTCTTGGTTTTGGACACGCTCAAAAGAAAAAAGAAAAAAAGTCAACCTCAAGTTTTGGAGAAGAAGAAAATTCAAAAGAAGACAATGTAAGAGAAAATGAGACATCTGAGGATGAGTTGGACAATATAAAGTTCAACAAGGAAAGGAACAATGCACAAAGGAGAAACATATGGAACAACAATAAGAATAGGTTAAGAGAGACTAATATACCAATAAGGTCAAGACAAGGAAACTTCAATGGAAGATGTTTTTCATGTCACAAATTTGGGCACATGGCTTCACAATACATGCCACATGAAAGATAGGAATATGAGAACAAACAAAATTTCCATGGGTATTGCTACTCATGTAATCAGTTTGGTCACAAGGCAATGAATTGCAGGGTTCATGACAGAAAAGGATATGGTTTCACTAGGAGAAATCCCAAGACATTTGCACCTCCAAGGAATAATAACATTAAGTGTTATAAGTGCAATAATTATGGACACACAACAAAGTGGTGTAGAGCAGACATTTTAGAATCAAGTATGAACAAGAACAAGAACAAGAATAAGAACATGGATATGAATAGGAAAAATAACAAGAACAGGAATAGGAATATGGAAATGGACAGAAATGGGAACATGGATATGGAAAGGAATAGTCGAAGGAATCATAAGGATCGGATAAGAAGAAAAGAGGATAAAGGTAAATACCAGTGCTTGCTAGGAGTAGAAATACTCCCACCCTAGAATTAACCACCTCAAGAAGAGGTGGGGGGAGTGGCTAAGCTAAGAGACTCATTCTTAGCCCTGAGCCCCAAAGGTGGCCCTTTTCCATTGATGTCAAAAGGAGAGAGATTTTAGTAAGAGGGAGATATTCAATATTTGAGTAAAGAGAAGATATTTGAAGAGAGCATTAAGCCAGGGGGAAAAATTTCCTAGGGGGAGAAGAACACAGAAAATGTTAAGTTTTTAGTAAAAATAATTTGGGTTGCCATCAATGACAAAGGGGGATATTGTTGGACATTTTGAGGAATGTTATTGTCATTGATGTCAAAAGTATTGTTGATCAATATTTGTCATATTTTAGGACATTAGGAAAGCTCCGAGAGAAGTCAAATTAAATAATATTATTTTATTATTATTTTCGACACCAAGATCAAGTTAAAGGAGATCAAGGACAAAGTTGAAAAGACCCACATGTTAATTTAAATTAAAATATTTTAATATCTAATTAAAATTTTAATTTAAATGTTGATAAGTGCTAAGGTTAATTTAAATATTTAATATTTAAAATTAACTTTAATACAAATCTAATTTAAATTAAAGTATTTTAATTATTGATTAAAACTTTAATTTATTAATGTTGGGTGCTAAAGTTAAGTTAAATATTTATTTAATATTTAATTCTAACTTTCCAAAGAAAATTAAAATTGGAAATTTGAAATGTGTTGATGTTGAAGGAAGTAATACCCTATGTATAAATATGCCAAAATATTGGCATTTGAAATCATCCATGCGACTTGTGTTGGCTTGTGAAAAGAGAAAGAGAATTCACATGTGTAAATTGAGCAAGGGTAAGAGACCAAGTTTAGCATCCTCAAAAATCAACACGAAGGACTTGTAGCTTGGTTGGCAACCAGGGGCTGCCTAAGACGCTATTGTGGAATTTGAGGCAGGTTCAAAACTTGCGCACGTTAGTTTTGGGAAGAAGGTCCATGTTTTTTTTGTGCATCGGTTGAGGGGAAAAAGTAAAGGCACCTGAGTACCTTTTGGCTCTTGTGGAGATAGGCATCCCAAACGGTGGGTGCTAGCACTGTGAAGATGATTGGGGGAGAACCAACGTGGTTTAAAATCCCATAAAATAGTTTTTAGTGCATTGAGGTATGTTATTTGAGTTGGTTGTCTTGGCCTACAAAAAGTTAAAGGGAAAATAATATTTTTTATTTTTCTAAAGTAATTTTTAATTAAAGTTCCTTGCATGTTATTTGGAGTGTAAAGTATTTGGGGGAGTTAAAAGGAAGTGCAAAGCTAAGGAGTGGTTATTTAGAGGCTAAGGAGTTATAAGGAAGGTTGAATTTTATATTTTGAAATTGAAGAATGTTATTTAAGTGCTAACTTGTGTATTTAAGAAAAGTTTTGAAGAAGAGTTAGAATGATATTTTTGTCATCTAACCTTGGTGTTTGGTATAGGATGTGGTTATACTTGAGACAGGTTTTAAAGACTATTCTTCATCAAGAAAAAGGTATGGGAACATTCATCCATAGTTGAGTTGATTGATTATTTTCTAGAAAACAAGTTTGCAGTGTAAAGGATTTAATTATGTTTCCTTATTGAGTTGTTGTGCTATATGTGATATTGGTTTATAAGCATTTTTGTTGAAGTAATTTATTGAGTGAAGAACTTCAACTAGGGTTTGCAAAGATTATGAGTATCATTGTTATATGATATTGGTTGATAATAATTATTGGAAATATTTTGAGTTAGTATTCATATGCTTGGACTAGGGTTTGTAAGCAAGGATTGTTTCATTGAGTGATTAGTTGAGTAGAGTTGGTTGAGCCTAGTCAAGTGAATGTGTGAAGTGATTTTTCAAGTTCTATGAAACAAATTATTCTATATTTTGAATTGATTTGAGAAAAATATTGAGAGTTGATGAGTGTGAAACATATTGAGTCTCTAACAATTCTCCATATGTTTCTATGATAAAAGAGTGAGTGAAAGTGTTTGAGCATTGAAGTGAATGTGAAGCATATTGAGTCTCTAATAATTCTCTATATGTTTCTAAGAGAATGATTGAAAGTGTTTGAGCATTGAAATGAATGTGAAGAATATTGAGTCTCTAACAATTCTCTATATGTTTCTAAGAGAGTGATTGAAAGTGTTTGAGTATTGAAGTGAATGTGAAGCATATTGAGTCTCTAATAATTCTCTATGTGTTTCTAAGAGAGTGATTGAAAGTGATTAAGCATTGTCATGTGTGTAGAGAATATTGAGTCTCTAACAATTCTCTTTATGTTTCTATGAGATTGGACAAGTTCTAGTGTGGACTTGTTGAGTAGATTTGAGGCAAGTCTTTGAGAAGACTTGTGGAAAAATTTGTGTGATATTTTATGGAAGCTTACAATATAGATTGAGAGCAGATTTGGACAAGTTCTAGTGTGGAATTGTTGAGTATATTTGAGGTAATTATTTGAAAATATTTGTGTGAGATTTTTTGGAAGCTTACAATACAGATTGAGAGTAGATTTGGATAAGTTCTAGTGAGAAATTATTGAGCATATTTGGACAAGTTCTAGAGAGGACTTGTGGACAGATTGGTATGAACTTTTGTGGAAGCTTACAAGGCAGATTTGAGACAAGTCTTTGAGTAGACTTGTAAGTAGAGTTGATTGATTTATTTGTTCAAACCTTGAGTTAAGGTTTGGGGCAGATCCAATAGATTTGATTTGAGATTGATTCAAGCTTTGTGTTAAGGCTTGAGGATAGATATTGAGGACAAATTTGTGCTATACTAAAGAACTATATTTAGTGTAGATCAGAGGATAGATATTGAGGATAGATTTATGCTAGACCAAAGGACTGTGTTTAGTGCAAATTAGAGGACAAATATTAAGGATAGATTTGTGCTAGACCGAAGGACTGTGTTTAGTGTAGATTTGAGATAGAGTTTTGAAGGTGACAGAGTATAGAGGATGATAGTCTCCAGTGGATAGAGATCCATTAGCCAGGGTAGTGAGGATAGGTGTTTTCAATGGACAGAGATCCATTATCCAGAGCAGTTGGGGCAGTAGTTCTTCTAGAATATCACCAGTCAGATCTTAGGAGAAAGGAGTTCTCATGTGGATAGAGATACATGAACTTGATTAGGGGATTGGTGTATCCTTTGGATAGAGATCCATGAACATTGTCATAGGGAAAGGATTCACAGTAGATTGATTGAGAAAATGTTAGTGAAAAAAATTCTTCGTGGAGTAGCCCACATTGTGTGAACCACGTAAAATTGGTGTCTCTATTGTGTGCGGTGATTTGTGCATTGCTTTGATTACTACTATTGATATTGCTATCTTTATATTGCATAATATTGATTGGAAAGAAAAGTAAAAAGTGGTTTTATATTGTTCACCCCCCTCTTAGTATAAGCTTGTGTTCTTCACAATTCCTATCCACCTCAAGTTGAAAAGGAGTGTGAAATGGTTTTGGAGTTGTGAGGAGGGTGTCAAAGGTGATGAATGTTCATTGTGTGCTCTCAATTGCATGCATGTAAAGTAGTCACTTTTCATAAACCTAGGTGCTTCATGATAAATCTATAGTGACAAATCCTTTATCAAAGTTGAATCCACAATGGACAAGTGGTAAATTCATAATTATCTTGAATTTGCATAGCCCTTGATGTTAAGATGGTACATCCAATCACTTCTCTATATTTTCTATCATGCATTATATGTGTACATTAGTTACATTTAATCCCCTTCATAATATGAGAAAAAATAGATTTAAACCACATGTCTACCAAATATTCCCTTTATGTATGGCATAACCATACCTATTTTATCCAACTATCCCTCACAAGGCATTTACTCCTCATGGATCCTACCCAACTAGGTTTTTGTTGCATGTCTAGTGCAACACCCACCTCCATTGTATATTTTTTTAATGGCATGACATGTTATTCCTCATTAGTGGAAGCATATCCTTGTGATTTGGAATAAAATTCCCTAAAATATTTTCCAACGCATTTCTAGTGCTTTTCTAGAGCAACGTGTTCTCATTCTCTAGAGTGGTAGAGACTAAAAAACAAAGTTTGAAATATTTTTAAGTGTTGGAAACCTTGCTAAGTGTCTTAAAATATTCTACTTGCCTATAGAAATAAGTGTGAGAATGGACCATGTGTAATTTAAATAAAATATGAAGACTAAACAAGAGGAAAAAAAGAATGCATACCTTGTTGTTAGGGTGTGAATTTAGTTTTTTTTTGGTCAAATTAGAAGAATTGTTTATGAATTCTATTTTTGTGAGGAGACTAAAACATGGAGGAAAGGTAAGTACAATCAAACACCATTTTTTAAAACATAAAAAATATTTCCATTTATGGTTTTCAACCATCTCCTACATTGGTTTTGTCCTAAAGTTATTTTCACAGCGGAGGCTGATTATTCTCAAGTCATGCATACCCCAATCTAATTTTCATGCATGGCTTGGACTAGTAATGCCTCAAAGAGATTTTTATCACTAGGAATTTCCTTAAAAAAAAAACTTAATTGGTATCTAGGTTGGAGGAATAAACTTGCCCAACTAAATGAAAATCTAATTATGACTTAATTTGAGTTGTGAATTTATCCTTGGTAACTAGCTTTTTATATGCCCTCAATCTATGTCCATTCACCAAAATTCATTGTCTAGAACAATCAATGGGTTGTAATTGTATTATGTCATTATCAAAAACAATTTATATATACTATGGTACCAATCATTGCGTGCACAATTTACATTTGAATTCATCATAGAAAGAATCAAATAATAGTTCCTAATCACCTAGGTGAAACTTATTGTTCTTGATATGGTAATTATGTCATTTTATTTATTGTTATTAAATGAGTTATGTCCTTTGGAGAGCCTAAATTTGAAGCTCATCTAGCTGGTTCAATTACCATATCAATTCCAACCTTCAAATTTGTATGCAATATCTAAAGCTCAAACTCAATGGGAAATATTGGCTTCTTAAAGTAAATCGGTTCATATGGAGTAAAACTTGTTGTAGACTTCCACGTAGTGTTGTATGCCCATACAAATTTTGTTAGCATATTTTCTTAGTCTTTCATGTGAAGCCACCATCTTTGTCAAGATTGTCATGACCCACCTTGGTAGGAATTTTTGCATGGAAGACTATGTGTTGATCAATGATAACTTGATACTTAGTTTTGATGCATTTGAATTATTATGCAATGTTTATATTGATTTATCTTTGAAGAATATGGTATTGCTAATGTATTGTCAATATGCAAGACCAGATACATTCATGGGTGGAAGAGGTAGAATCAACCACCAAGAATGGTGTACTTGAAAAGAGAAATTATGATTATGATATCTCAAGGTAACATGAATGACTACCCTCATTTATATGTATGCTTATTGTTTTGGTGGTCGTAAGAAATCCAACTTTCTAGAGCCTAAAGTTGGTAACCTAGAAGTTACTGTAAGTCTTCAGTTGGGATAGACAATTGGACTTGCAAAAAATCACCCACCTTATATGACACATTTGTATACTTGGTTTTGTATACATGCATGCTTATGTGTAAGTGTAATTGGACTTGCAAAGAATCACCCCCCTTCAAAAGAGATTAATAGGCATAAAGGCCCTATTAAACCTAGGCCACTTTGATGGGGAGCCAATTTTAACCAATTAAAATCATAAATAAAAAGACGCAATTTTATTTCGAAGCATGGAAAGCTTACAATTTGGAACCATGAAAATTACACAGTACAAAAAAATGACAGAAGAAGCCACAGCCTTCGTCTCTCCAGCCTCCGCAATCCTTCCAAAAAATCCCTTTTTATCATCAAATATTATTGTCGTAACCGTCGTTCGCAACCGTCCTTGTAACCGCCGCAACGGTTTCCTATAACTGCCTTAACAGTTTCCTGGAACTGCCTTAACGACTTTTGGAACTGCCTTCTCTTTCTTAGCCAGGTCGCAAAAATGTGACATGTCATGATTTCACGACACTTTTTTGCCTTTGGATCTCTTTCACCAATGTGTCGCGATATCGTGACACTTTTCTGCCTTTGGATCTCTTTCGCCAATGTGTCGCGATATCGCGACACTTTTCTGCCTTTGGCTCTCTTTCACCAATGTGTCACGATATCGTGACACTTTTCTACCTTTGTCTCTCTTTCACCAATGTGTCACGATATCGTGACACTTTTTTGCCTTTGGCTCTCTTTTGCCAATGTGTCACGATATCGCGACACTTTTCGGCCTTTGGTTCTTTTCTGCCAATGTGTCGCGATATCACGACACTTTTTGGCGTTTGGTTCTTTTCCACCTTTGTGTTGTGATATCGTGACACTTAAGTTTTGCACCCACCATTCTGCTGTTGGTGTCATGATATCGCGACAACCTTTGTGTCGCGATATTGTGACACTTAAGTTTGCACCCGTCGTTCTGTTGTTGGTGTCGTGATATCACGACAACCTTTGTGTCACGATATCGCGACACTTAAGTTTGCACCCGCCGTTCTGCTGTTGGTGTCACGATATCGCGACAACCTTTGTGTCACGATATCACGACACTTAAGTTTGCACCCATCGTTCTACTGTTGGTGTCATGATATCGTGACAACTTTTGTGTCGCGATATCGTGACCATTTTAATACTTAGAATAATTTTTCAAACTTCAAACTTTTTTCTTGTTTCTTTTGTTTGTCTTTTTTTCGATGATGCAAGATTTCTATGTTGCCCTGGATGCTCCTACATCAGACACCCAGGGTAGATTTTTAGAAGTGATCCTCACTTCTGGATGGTCAGAGGAAAACCCAGACGATCAACCTCTGATTTGGACAACCATGTGGCATCTTCGATAGGTCGGTTCTTCCACTTGACCAAATACTCCGAATATTGCCTGTTTCGGGTACTTTTGCCTTCGTGAGTGTCGAGTATGTCTTCAATTTCTTCTTTGTCTGGAGTGGATGTAGGAATGTTCCACAAATCCAGACTGGGTGGTTCGCTACAACTTCCTACATGATATTCAACCAAGTCTGAAATATTGAAGATAGGTGAAATATTTAGCTCACTTGGTAGATCAACTTCATAGGCATTGCCTAAATCTTGTGTACCTATGATCCGGCATGGTCCAAAATTCTTCATATTCAACTTATTATAGTTTTTTCTAGGAAAACGTTCCTTACGCAAGTGAATCATGACTTCATCCCCTACCTGGAATTCTTTGAAACGCCGCTTTTGATCTGCTCTGGCTTTGTACGTAGCATTCATTTGACTGATATGCTGTTGTACCTCTTCATGTAAATTCTTCATGTGTGTTGCAAAGTCTTCAGCTTCAGCACTGCACTTGTCTGCTTTATCCATCGGTCTCAACTCAGAAGCATTTCTTGGGCTATACCCATGCATAATATGGAATGGTGATTTACCAGTACTGCGATTGACATAATTATTGTAAGCAAACTCTGCCTGTGGTAAAATCAGATCCCATCCCTTGGGTTTATCTCCTACCAGACATCGTAGAAGATTACCCAAAATTTCGTTGACTACTTTGGTCTATCCATCAGTCGCGGGTGGTACGCAGAACTGAATTTCAAGTCTATTTTTAGCTTCTTCCATAGGGTTCTCCAGAAATAACCCACAAATTTGGTATCTCTATCCGAGAAAATGCTTTGAGGTAGACCATGAAGTCGTACTACCTCCTTGAAGAACAAGCCGACAATGTGAACCGCATCACTTTTCTTTTGAAATGGAATAAAATGGGCCATTTTCGAAAACCTGTCAACAACAAAAAAAATGGTGTCATGTCCACGTTGTGTTCTTGGAAGACCAAGAACAAAATCCATGCTGATGTCCTCCAACGGTCTCTCTGGTACAGGAAATGGCTGGTACATTCCTATATTTTGGCTGACCCCTTTTGCTATCTGGCACACTCTGTAACCCTGCACAAATTTGGTCACATCCGACTGCAACTGCGGCCAATGGTAATTCTCACTAACGAGAGCAACGGTCTTATCTCGACAAAAATGCCCTGCTAGTCCTCCGCTATGTTTCTCTTTGATCAAATTTTCCCTCATGGAACTTCATGGAATGCACAACTGGTTCTGTCGAAACAGCATCCCATCTTGGATCATGAAATCCAACCACTTAGTGCGATCCACAGTAGTAGGAGACACACATGCCATCCATGCCTCTACAAAATCTTGATCTGCTGGATATAAACTCTTGAGTTCATAAAACCCAAAAACCTACACTCTCATTTCTATCAACAAATTATGCCTTCTACTCAAGGCATCTGCAACTCTATTAGATTTGCCACTTCTATGCTTCAGGACAAAGCTATAACTCTGCAAGAATTCAACCCACTTCAAATGTCGCTGGTTAAGTTTAGCTTGACTATTTATATACTACAAAACTTGATGATCAGTATATAAAACAAATTCCTTGGCTAGCAAATAATGTCTCCATTTCTTAAGAGCCTGAATTATAGCATAGAATTCTTAATCATAAAAAGAGTATTTCTTTCAAGCATCATTTAATTTTTCACTAAATTATGCAACAGGTTTACCTTCTTGGCTCAACACAGCTCCAATGGCACTGCCACTGGCATCACAGTCAACCTGAAACACTTTATTAAAATCTGGAAGTGCCAGAATGGGTTTTTCTATCACTTTATTCTTCAATATGTTCATACTGGTATCTGCCTTGGCGATCCACTTAAATTCTCTCTTATCCCCTCTCATAGTTTTTGTTAGGGGTGCACAAATACTCGCTAAAGTCTCTAATAAACTTTCTATAGAAACTTGCAAGACCGTGAAATGATCTTACCTCTCGTTACATTCCTTGGGGCAGGCCATTCAATGATAGCCTTCACTTTTTCAGGATCCATTTTCAGACCCTCCTCTGAGATGACAAATCCCAGGTAAATCAACTCTTTATGTACAAAATTGCACTTCTGTATATTAATCAATAACTGCTCCTCATGCAGTTTTTCAAAAACTGTTCGAACATGCGACAAATGCTCGTCCAATGTTTTACTAAAAATCAGAATATCATCCAGATAAACTATCACAAACTTTTCCAAGAAGTCACGCAATACCTCATTCATCAGCCTCATAAACGTATTGGGTGCATTAGTCAATCCAAATGGCATAACTAACCACTCATACAAACCCTCTCTGGTTTTAAAGGTTGTCTTCCATTCGTCACCCTCTCTAACACGTATCTAGTGATATCCGCTCTTCAAATCAATCTTAGTGAAGTATTTAGCTCCACTCAAGCAATCCATTATATCATCCATTCTGGGTAATGGAAAGATATATTTAATAGTAATTTTATTAATGGCTCTGGAATCAGTGCACATTTGCCATTCACCATTCTTCTTTGGTGCAAGTACTGCTAGCACTGCACAAGGGCTCAAACTTGCTCGAATCAAACCCTTCCTCAACAATTCCTAAACCTGCCGGTTCAAATCTTCATTCTCTATAGGAGACATTCTATGGGCTGCCTTATTGGGTAAGCTAGATCCTGGAATTAAGTCAATATGATGACTAATCTTCCTCATTGGCGGCAAACCCTCAGGCACATTGTCTGATATAATATCAGGAAATTCTGCTAACAGATGTTCAACTTCTGCTAGAATGTCAGTAGTATCTTCTCTTTTTATCGTAGGAATTAATGCATAACACATTGAATCCCTCTTTATACCATCCAAAAATTTTCTGCCATCTACTAAACAAATTCTAGCATTATTGCATACCTTTTCCTCAACCTCCTTCAATGGCTTCAGTTTGTGGCATACTCCGTCTTTTGTCAGGGAATAGGTATTTGCATGCCCATCATGCGCTGCACGTCTATCAAATTGCCATGGTCTTCCAAGCAACAAATGGCAAGCATCCATCGACAAAATATCACACAAGACCTCATCCTGGTATCTTCCAATTTTGAACTTGACCAAGCATTATTCACTGACCAATGCTCTATGATCCTTCTGCAACCACGCAATCTGGTATGGATGCGGGTACTGTCTTATTTCTAGCTTTAACTTAGCTACCATTTCCTCAGAAACCAAATTGTCTGTACTACCATTATCAATAATAATATTACAGATTTTACCTAAACATTTGCACCTCATGCGAAACAGGCTTTTCCATTGATCTAGTTCCTTCTCTTCGTTCAACAAGGTTCTCCTTGTGATCATCACTTCTCCACGCTCTGCTTCTTTATAGTGCTCAGATTCAACACCATCTTCAACAACTACAGATCTAGCATTACCTTCAGGCCTTCTGTTCGGTGTTTCTTGGTGTTTGGGACACTCATATGATCGATGCCCCTCTTCTCCACAATTGAAACAGGTTCCACGAAATCTACCTCTGCCATATCTGCGTCCACCTCTACCTCGTCCCCTTTGATAATCATTGTTCTGATTATGGGGTCGGTAAGCATTCTCCTCCTTTTGTTTTTGGTGATTGCTGGTTTCACCAGTCTGCTTTTGGTCATCATATTTACCTCCACTAGTTCTTCCACCAGTTCTTCCACCATGACCTCTTCTTCTTTGTTTGCTGTCAAATCTGCGATTCAGTTTCTCTTCCACTTTTAGAGCAAACTGGTAAGCATCTTCAATGTTGTTCATTCAAACCAGACTCAATTCTTCTTGCATGCTGGTTCTCAACCCATTAATGTAACGGGCTACTCTCTCTTTATTTGCTTCTATATGACCGGTTCTAATAGAAATTTTAAAAAATTCCTCTGATATTCTTTAACAGACTTGCTGGACTAGCGCAAACTCTGCATTTTTCTTAGTAGATCTAATTTGTAATCTGTTAGAATAAATTGTCGTTTCAATTTTTCAACCATTCGATCCCACCTGGTGATCTTTTCTTTTCCTCTACGGTTTCTTTCCAGTTGCACTCCTTTCCACCATATGCCAGCATGGCATTTCAATTTTGTTCTGGAAAATTTAATTCGATTTGGATCTTCAACTTCCTCATATTCGAAATATTCCTCCATGTCATTAATCTAGTCAATTAATTCTTTTGGATTTAAATTTCTAGAATATGTGGAGACGTCAATCTTTGGCCTTTTCCCAATTTGCAAAATGGCTTTAATCATTCGAGACTCTACAGCACTCATTGCTTCTTCTTCTTCTTCAGATGGGTCTTCAACTCCGTCATCATCTCTATGGTCTTCTCCTTTTGGCTCTACTCCTCTACGTAATTCTTCCTACAAGGCCTGCACTTGCCTCTGCAATGCTCTGAAGTCTCCTTCAGGAACCACGTTCCTTCCAGCACCACGATTTCTTCACAGTGGCATTTTGCTTCACTGTTTCTCAGAACCCGTAACCCCAAATCCTGGTGCAAGCTGCATCACATTCGGCACTCTACTCACACACTCAGAATCTTGCTACTCTGATACCACTTTATGGGGAGCCAATTTTAACCAATTAAAATCATAAAGAAAAAGATGCCATTTTATTTCGAAGCATAGAAAGCTTACAATTCGAAACCATGAAAATTACACAGTACAAAAAAATGACAGAAGAAGCCACAGCCTTCGTCTCTCCAGCCTCCGCAATCCTTCCAAAAAATCCCTTTTTATCATCAAATATTCTTGCCATAACCGTCGTTCGCAACCATCCCTGTAACCGTCGCAACGGTTTCCTAGAACTACCTTAACGGTTTCTTGGAACTGCCTTAACGACTTTTGGAACTGCCTTCTCTTTCTTATCCTAGTCGCGAAAATGTGACATGTCATGATTTCGTGACACTTTTTTGCCTTTGGCTCTCTTTCGCCAATGTGTCATGATATCGCGACACTTTTCTGCCTTTGGCTCTCTTTTGCCAATGTGTCGCGATATCACGACACTTTTTTGCCTTTGGCTCTCTTTCGCCAATGTGTCATGATATCGTGACACTTTTTGGCCTTTGGTTCTTTTTCGCCAATGTGTCGCGATATCGTGACACTTTTTGGCCTTTGGTTCTTTTTCGCCTTTGTGTCACGATATCGCGACACTTAAGTTTTGCGCCTGTTGTTCTGCTGTTGGTGTCACGATATCATGACAACCTTTGTGTCGCGATATCGCGACACTTAAGTTTGCGCCCGTCGTTCTGCTGTTGGTGTCGTGATATCGCGACAACCTTTGTGTCGCGATATCACGACACTTAAGTTTGCGCCCGCCGTTCTGCTGTTGGTGTCGCAATATCACGACAACCTTTGTGTCACAATATCGTGACACTTAAGTTTGCACCCACCGTTCTGCTGTTGGTGTCGCGATAGCGCGACAACTTTTGTGTCGCGATATCGCGACCATTTTAATACTTAGAATAATTTTTCAAACTTCAAACTTTTTTCTTGTTTCTTTTGTTTGTCTTTTTTTCGGTGATGCAAGATTGTTGTGTTGCCCTGGATGCTCCTGCATCACACTTGAATACCATACTAATGTTCAATATTAGTATTGGTATTTTATTTAAATTAATCAAAATTAAAAATGATTAATGATTTATTTGATTTGAATTAAATTTAATACTATAAGTAATAATGCTTGGAAAGTTTTATTTAATTCTCTTTTTATTCTTTTGATTATGCAAAAGAAAGAAGAAGCTCCATCTTGTATAAATTAAATAAAAAGAGGATAACTTTTTATATTTCAAATCAAATAAATATTTTAAAACTTTTTAATTTAAATAAAGGTAAGTGGTTTGCATTTGGGGGCATGAGATTTTGAAATAGGGAAAGAATTATTTTTAAATCAAAATATCTCCCCCTCTTGCCTCCTTGGATAGACATGCCTTTACTTTTAGTAGATGGCATTAATGTCTAAATGAGGACTTTAGGCTTGGGGCATATGGGTGGCCTTGTTAAGAGGGCCAATATGGAAAAGGTTTAAGGATTCAAGGAAGAAGGGAACTACTAACGAGAAGGAGGATGAAGACAACGAGATTTATTTTTCAAGAAAGATTCATCTTAGGTTGAATTTAAATCTAAAACTTCACCCTTTTCAGTTTAGATAATTAAAAATGGTGTTGATTTCTTTTACCTCCAAAGACCCCCGTATTTTATCCCTTTCTCCTTCCTTGGCCATCACATGGAGAAGCAACACCAACTGGTGCTCTGGACCTCTGCTCGCCTGGGCATGAGGATCCCTCAACAACTAGCTGATGGTCAAATAACCTATAGCCCATTTTTATTTTTAAATGGAAATTTGGTAACCACACAATGCATGTGGGATTTTGTTTAAGGGTTTCTAAAAGAGTTTAAATTAAAATTTTTGTTGACCTCCACTAAACCCTATTGGTGGCTAGATTCATCACTAATTGAAACCACCTTATCCAAGGGTAAAAATCCCTCTGACCACCACTCTACCACTAAGTGGTGGTCAGATATTTCTAGGTAATCCATAGGTCTTAAGGGCTTGTGAAGCGCCCCACATGATGCATGTGGGATAAATCCTCACGAGCCTCGAAGGGCTTGCACTTTATCCCACATGCATGGTGGGATGGGTGCAGGCCTTGTTTGAAAGGTCCAACACACACTTTATTGGTAGCCAATATTGAAGGCTTGGTAGAGGCTATTTAAACCCTTATTTTGTGTATCTGTTGTGATTGACTCTTTGCCCTATCACCCTTTTCCACGTATCAATTTCATAGTTTTTTGAGATTTGGTTATTTTTAGCACGTTTTTTTTGGTCTAGGTATTTAGTAATCCCACATGAGGTGTGTGGAAGGTGCAATGTGCATTATTGTGTAAAATCTTCCCCTTTAGTGGTGTGACCATTGGTGGTGGTCATACCAACATTTAGACCAACCACTATGGCACCCATTGTTAGGCACCAATGATCATGCCTATGGTAGGCCCTCTATCTACGAGCCTATGTTTTGGCCTTGGTTCTCAAACCATCCGTTGAATGGTTTGCATGACCCACTATGATTACCTATTGATTATGGTTTAACCCTCTTTTTGTGTTAAATGTTTTTAATAGATTAAGGGCATTAATAAAAGATAGAATTTTTGTTAATAAAACATATAATCTTTAGATTATTAATTAACCTAGTTGTAGATTAGTTTGGAAATTAATGCAATATTTTCATGCATTATAATATTTGTATTATTAGCTAATATAATGATACATTAGTTTGGCAATGAATCTAGCCTTTTGTAGTAATAAAAGATAAAAATTTTGTTAATAAAAGATAGACATTTGTATTAATAAAAGATAGATTTTTTGTTAATAAAAGATAGACCTTTTGTATTAATAAAATATGGACTTTTATATTAATAAAAGATAGACCTTTTTTTTAATAAAAGATAGACTTTTTGTATTAATAAAAGATAGACTTTTTGTTAATAAAAGATAGAATTTTGTTTTAATAAAAGATAGACTTTTGTATTAATAAAAGATATACCTTTTGTTAATAAAAGATACTAGAAGCACAAAAATGCGCACACCATACAACAAAATGGAGTGAAATGAAACATGATGCAACAAGAAATCAAATAACAATGAATTTGGCTACAATAAATTGTATTGATTCCTTTTAAATAGTGTTACATATAATCCCATTTAGGAATTATAACAATGATACAATGTTACAATGAGGACTATAATGTCCTTTGTCCACCAGAAAGAGCTTTCTCTTGGTTCAATATAAAAGCTTTTTTATCCCATAAAAATGATTCTAGGATCAGGTTTTCTTGAGACCATCGTATGAGGGTAAGATCCAAAATTTTTAACTATCTTCAATTCTATCACCTACATGCAATGAAAAAATAGAAGAATCAATAACATTTGTAGGGCCCACTAAAGTTGGACCCATGTTGATTAAGAAAAAAATCAAAATAAAATGTACACATGCATAAAAATAGCAAATATATAAGCTAATGTAGGAAAGCAAAGTGCTCAAAATGAAGGATATACCATTAAAACTAACATGCAAGTGAAAATCTAAAGGAAAGTGCAAGAAAAACTATAAAACTGATCACTTGATCAAGGTCATATCGGGTGAGATGATCTTACATATGGGACTATCTTAGTAAATATGGTCACTACCATGGACCTACAACTTTCTAAAACTAGGTTGAAGCAATTTTGGGATGATTCAAAGGTGAGTTTTTATTGATGAATTGGTAAAAAATTATCTGCAAACACATTGGTTCAATTAATCCAAAGTAGCATAATTTATCATGCAAAGGTAAGGAGGGCAACTTCAATGCTTATGTAATAACGAACTGATATCAATGATAGCAAAGAAAATTAGTGAATTAATTTTGTAGCACTTCATTGCTTGGCTTTGAAAATCATGGAATATTTAAGTAGTAGGGGATTTTTTCACTTTATAGCCTCCAATATAAGGTAAAAAGGGAAAGTGGGCAGCAATGGCAGGTGGATTTGCTACCAATTACTACCTATAATCCCATCAGTAGGTTACCCTTTTGTTGTTGGAAAGTGATTTCCTGGTAGTGGATAGGCCATTAGGTGGTAGTAAAAAATAACCCACCACATTGATAGATAATCTCGCTACCTATTTTATTTTTTTATTCTTTGTGTGTGTGTCCATCTCACCTTGAGATAATACCAACATTGATACCATCTCAGGTGATACGACCTTGCTTCCAATGGGGGAAAAGTATCTTTTGCTGAGGAAGACATCCAAATTAGTCCTAAAACTACCTAATATGGATGACATGAGTTAGAAAGGAGTATTTGTAGGAGTCTCCATGTGATGATGCATTTTAGGTGTCTATAGATGCCCATTTGTGTGATGCTTTGTGCCTAAGAACAATGTGGAGAAAAAATAAATGATCTAAAATGGTTGAATTGATTGATGAATGATGTTAATTTGAAAAACTCAACGTAAGATACCCCAATCATAGAAAGGGTGCATGTATTTGAATTATTACTTCTAACACATTGATGAATTTAATTTGATCTTGGTAACCCTTTAGCTATCGGTAGACTAGCTCAAGTGATAAGCTGTGAGTCTACAGGTGATAACTTTAGATATACCAAATATTTAACTAATTGATTCTTTTGCTTGTTGTTTTCCCTAGCTAAAAGGGCACAGGATAGCCTTTGGTAATGACTCTTGAATGAATGCAATTTCCATTTTTGAGTGTTTTATTGTTGACTTGATTTTAAAATATAATTTTTTTAGTTATTGACTACCCCCTCGAGTGATGATTTTATGGAGGAGATGAAAAATTCATGACAACAACAAGGTGCTTAACAAGAATGACTATGTTAGCATGGTTGTCTTTTGAAAATATGTCATCTAGAGTTTGGTTATTTTCTTTATTTATTTATTATTTTTTTTGTTATTAGCAAGACCATATCAGATGGTCGAAGTGACCATCTTGGATGGTCAAATGATAGGTCATCTCAGATGAGCATGCTACATCATGTGCTTTTCTGAGATGGTATCACCATGAATTTTGGTATATATAGAAAAATTCATGGGAGAGTTCCTCATTTTGCACCATACAAAATGAGGAGAGGACGAGATGAGGAGGAGAGGAGTTAGTTTTGTGCAATAAAGTGTATCCTGACTAAAGACTGACCAATGCCATGGAACCGAGTGGCACTTTCACAAGTGGAGGAGCCGAAGAGAGAAAGGTAAGGACAAAAAATCCCAACCTTTCATTATTTAATGAAAATGAACCATAATTAAAATAAAATGAAAATGAAATGAATGGGGTGGGTGAAATGAAAATGAAATATGGGTTGGGTAGGTATTTTTTTTTGCAATTTTATTGTTGTTTTTTTATTTTTTATTTTATTTTTGCATATGATTTAGGGGCCATCTCGAATTGAGACAACTCCATTTTGTAACCGTATCAATCAATATGGTTTTTTTCCATGACCATATCACTCAAGATGTCGTTGCTTGGTGGTCATCTCAAACTGAGATGGTCGTAATGTATGCAAATAAGGTTTACTTTTTTTTTAACTTTGGTATTTTGTGTGTTTATATTTTATTAGATTATTAGAGCACAACATCACTTTCCAAACCATTATAAGGAAGCACATATTGCATTGCTTAATTATTGTGATGACTGGTATTGGTTGAAGGCTTTGAGCCTTTAGCATACATTATGGCTAGAGTTTTTTCATGTAGATTAAGACTATCTGGTGGACCTAATTGATAGGTGGGATGCTTAGAAAAACACTTTTCATATGCTCACTAGAGAGGTCACAGTCACCCTTGAGGACATCTATCGCATTCTATGAATTATGGTCGAGGGGGCACCCATCAGTACATATATGACTATTGAGAGAGAGATAGTGTTGCATCGAGTGTATATAGACCACTAGGATGTTGTGGAATGTTATGTTTCTAGTGGTGGGGTTAATGTAGAGATAGGATACAACACCTATCTCCTAATAGCTAGATATATGGTGTTTATGATACTCATATTGAATTTTATTCTTATTTTTTACTCTGGCTATAGGTTTCCTTGGAACCTATTGGATATTATTTAGGATCTAGTGTAACAGCCATGGATTATGGCATGGGGTCCCACCTTTCTAGTGTAGATCTATATAGATTTATATGAGATTAGTCAGTGCAAGAAACTAGGGTTGGAATGAAACTTCCTTCTATAGGTTTGGGTTTGGGAGTACTTTAGCATTAATCGACCACTTAGACTACAATGGACTATGAGGAGTGAAAAGATAGATAGGCATATTCCTTATGTCATGCACTAGATATATGATTGTAAGTGAGGTAGGAGTCACCCTTGGTAGGACACTCTATGGACATATACTGAGATATTTGATGGACTACATTCTGATGACATGACTTGGAGAACATGGCTAGGAGCTCTGAGCTACGATGAGTATGAGGTGCATCTGAGGTTGGTGAGGCATGCTAGATCACTTATAGGAAATCATGGGATAGATCATGAGTACTTCTAGTACTCATGAGTGACCCACCAATTTGGAGATAGATAGGATGTACCTAAGGAACCAATGGTTTATAGGGGGAGAACCCGTGAGACTCGACTATCAATAGCATAGGTTGCACCTCTAGGAGAGGAGGATGATGCACCATTGGTTGACCCAAATATAGTTGATCCAAAATAACTTTGATGTTTTTTGGACTGCTTAACAGGCCTAGAGAGGGGTAGTAGGGTTGGGAGGAGTTGTATTCACAAATCCTATGTAGTTATGGGTACATCACCAAATAGATAGGGATGTGGGCATCTTGTAGGGAGGCATAAGAGAGACTAGGACACTTGAGATAGGTGAGGTACTAGATCTAGATGACCCTCAATAGTATATGGTTATGTTGAGGGAGTAGAATTAGATTCTCTAGTGTCATATTAGTGATAGAGACACAACCCATGCCACTACATAGAATGAGTGGGATACTGATATATATAAATGGTGGAGTTGTATGGAGGAGAGAGAAATGTTGTAGGCTTTTATGTAAATCTTACAGAAGGATCTGTATAGGGTGAATTTAGAGTGATATACTCTGTGAGCTTAGGTTGAAGGAGCACCAGTAGGATAGGCTACAAATGTGGCCTAACTAAGGGCCTAATTGGTTGAGGAGTAGGTTCAATATCAAGTTGAGTAAGCCTATGTTCATAACCTAGAGGATGAGGTGGACATACTTGGTGGTCGATTTCCCTAACAATGATTAGGGTCATCTAATTTCTAGTCACATCAGAGTCATCAAACTGAGACTACAAGGGATTCATCCATGAGATATCAAGTACCACTTTTTCTAGCACCAAGGACCTCATAGACATTAGGAGCTAGCATATGGAGACAACCTGGTAGAGACGAGGTTAAGGGCAGTGGTGAGAGTGGTGGCATAGGGCCACATTGAGAAAGGAAATTGTATTAGCTTTATTTTTGGATGTGAGGTCTAAGGACCCACTTATTATTGTATCCTACGGGTATTTTATATCATGATGTACTTATGGATTTTTATCTTTATATGATATTATGTTTATTGATGGTCATCATATGTTTATTATGCATTTATGGATGTGATGATGGTGATTATGAGATGATGGATGGTTATGTATTTATGCCTATACTTGTAGGTATGATGATGCATATATATGAGATGGATGCCTAGATATATGATTTATTTGTGCATAGACTTATATATGTGTGTGATGTACTAATGATATGTGATGATTTAAATGATATGAAATGTGAATGTATGTGTAAATGATAAAATGAATTAATCTAAGATGCAATAAATAACCAATTATAGGAACCATTTAATGTATAAAAGTCATGAATCAAAGTTAAAACAATTTCATCTAAGGTATATACTGAAATCTACACCAAATAAAAATAAAATGTGTATTGACAATGTGTGAATGTAATGGATGGTGATCAACAAGAATACCCAAGGGAAAACTGATAATTTCATGATATTTAAACACTCTAGTTGACCAAGAAAAATTTGTATACTAACCATGCAAGAACCTAGGAGATAAAAATCTACTAGAAATACCAATATATTCAATATCCTTGTGTGTGCATAGTGAATTTCATTAATGAGACAAGCATGTTACCATGCATAAAGCTACATAAATATCACCCTATGGTCATCATTATCCTAATTTTGTATGTTGTTGGACTTGACTTCTTTGTAATGCAAGCCATCAAAAGCTAGCTCATCTGCAAGCTAACATTGGTTTGTACAAGAGAAGGTCGTTAATGTATCAGACGTGTCACCACACGTAAATTCTAGGCCATCTATAGCCCATTGTTGGCAATGGATATCATCATATGGTTGTTAATAAAACTAAGAATTATAGGGATTCAAGCTCTTTACAGAGTATTTTTGGGGGTGATACTTGCTCATTTTGAAGGAGAGAAAGGGATTTTAATGCTTTGCTTTTTGGGAACTTGCTCATTTTGGAGAGCAGCAAGGAGTTTTTTTTTTTAGGGGGAGAGCTTGTTCTTTTGTCAATTCTTAGCTTTCTAGACCATGCACATGATAGGAGAGCAAGGATTTTTTTTTTATTTTGAGGCAAGAACCACTTTATAGTTTCATCTTTCCTTTTTCAAAAATTATATTTAATAATGTGAAAATATGTTGAGATTTTAACACAAGCAAGGTACAATCAAAGCAAGACTCTACCTATCAAAAATTAAGATGGATTTCTACAAAATCTAAAAAGAAAACTAGGGATGATTAAATTATCGAAAGACCCTATTGGATACACTTACTTGGGAAAAATACAAATACCAAGAAAGGGAGATGTGGATGGTAATGAAAATTGTTATGGCGTTCTTTCCTTGTGAACTTTTAAAAATTAAGAGGTGTGTATAAAATAGTTAGTGTCTGGATGAAGACCATTACTAATGGTCGTATGGTATCTATCCTATCTTATGTGGACTTCTTAGTAATCAAAAGACCATAATAAAAGGGGTGTATGCGATGATAAGTGAAAATGGGTGCTTTCCTTATGAACTTTCAAAAATTAAGAGGTGTGCATAAAAATAGTTAGTGGTCATATGAAAACCATTTTTGATGGTCATACGGTATCTATCCTATTTTATACAAAGTGCTTCATAATAAAAATACCATAATAAAATGTGTAAATAATGACAAGAGAAAGAGATTGATCAAAGACAAATGACAGTCATACAAACATGGTGCTATTCTTAGTACTTACAAGAAAAGACTAATGCAAGTGTAGTGTTACAAGTGCTTGATACAATATGATGACAAGTGTAGCTAAACATTATGAAACACAAAAATGAAGACTTCTAAATGCATGGTGTAATAAATGATGATATGCAATGTAGTGGTAATGTGCAACGATATGTGATGCACGGTGAAATGAGAAGATGTGTTTTTGTGCCTTTTTTTGTTTTTGTTGTTTTTGATGTTTTTTCAATGCATAAAATACCCATAGGTGGAGAATTTTAAGGGGTTTAGGATCCTCAAAACCTTTGACTAAAGATAATCAATATGTTTCCAATCCCACATTTTGTGTTGTTATGAATGGGCCTAACCTGTTTATAAAAAATTTATCATGTAATGGCTAGGTAGGTTGGAGTTCTGCTGATTTTATTTGAGCACAAGATCACCCACTTGGAAATTCCTAGTGTAAAATTTTGTATCATAAGATCATTTGATACGATATTGATAAACACAAAGATGTTCAAGAGCACTAACTTGTATTTCATTAAGAAGCATACATTGATCGAGGTAAGTCTATAATGCATCATCATTAGTAATGAACTCTTGCAATGAGATGCATAATGAAGGTATTTCAATTTCCAATGGTATCATGGCCTCAGTGCCATATACTAGTGAGAATAATTTTTCCCCTATTGGTGTTTGAATGCTCATACTATAAGCCCAAAGTGCCAGAGGTAGTTGAATATGCCAATCCTTATGATGATTTTTCTTGAGGATGGTGATTAATATTTTATTCAATACCTCATCTTGCCCATTAGTATACGGATAATAAGGGGTTGAAAAGCTATGTTGTAGATGATAATTTATGTACAAAGCTTTAAATTCCTTATTCTTGAATGATTTCCTATTATTCAAAATAATTTTGGATGGGATACAAAAATTACAGATGATATTATGGAGTAATAACTTCACGATGCATGCACCTATCATAGTGGTAAGTGGGATTGCTTCACCCACTTTGTGAAATACTCAAAGGCCATTAGAATGAATGTGTGTTGGCCTAAATATGGGGGTGAGATTTTTCCAATTAGATCAAAGCCCCACTAAGAAAAAGGCCACAAGGATTTAATTGGTTGCACTGCTTATGAAATCATGTGTGATAAGTTAGAATGATGTTGACACTTGATGCACATTTTTATATATGCACAATAATCCCTCTCCATTGTAGGCTAGTAGTAGTCCATTCAAAGAATGCACTTTTTGATGGCTATACCATGGAAATGGCCACCACATGTACCATCGTGATCTTGCAAAATGGCCCAATTAGACTCTTGGGGTTCTAGATATTAAAGAAGAACTCCATCATAACTTTAATGGTATAATATGTCTCCTAGTAAAACATATTTAGTCATTTTTTTCTTGAATGTTCATTTTATGGCATGTGACAAGCTCGTAGGAGGGCTACCAAGTTTCAAGAAATATTTGATCTAGGAGAACCAATATTGATAGTGCTAAAATTGAACTAAATGAATGCTTCGCTCTTGTCTTGATAGTGCTCAACTTGAACTAAATGAATGCTTTGCTCCTGTCTTATCTCATATCACATGAATGCAGGTTGTGAGAAAACCTTAAGATATATGGTTGTGAAATTATCATAAGGGACCTGAGGGATTAAGGATCCCCAAGAAGTAAACTTCAAGAAGTATTGAATTTGTAAGAACCAATATTGGTGTGGTTCAATGTCTACCATGTGGATGCTTTGCTCTTCTATAGTGGCATCCTACAAGATTATGGATTGTGTAAGCATTTTTACATGAATAGTAGTGACATCATCTAATGGGTTTTGTAGAATTAAGTTCCCAAGGAAGACATTATATCCACAAAGTGATTAGAGGATCGAGGGATGGTATTGATGTCAAACCATTAAAACTTTGTAAGTAACTTATCCGTGATGGTCTTCTATGCTTTTAAGACTGAGCACTTGCATTGGTAGATTTATTTTACTTGATTCAGTATGACTATGGATTTTCCAAATATTTTGAGTTTCTTAACATTATGGCGAGAGAATACCCAAGAGGAGGGCTTCATATTTAGTGTTGTTTTTAGTGCAGGGAAGTCAAGTTTGAATGAAAGGAGAATAGGAGCCCATTGAAGTGTGAAAAATACAATTCCTACACCACACCCTCTCTTTCACTTTGAACCATCAAAGAACAATGTGAGATATTATTTGTGCTCTTGTTCTTTTGGTTCTTCTGAGCTAGATGCTACATAGATTACATCATCAAGTAGCTCAAATATTGTAGGATTATCATCTTGAAGTGGTGCTTTTGATAGCTATTCTACGATGACCTAAACTTTAATAGACTTTTGTCCACAAAATTCTAGGTTGAACTCCATAAAGAGCATGATCCACTTTGTAGTTTAACTATTATGATAAGTACAACTCATCATATATCGTAAAGGGTTCTCTTTAGATATGATATATATCATCTAATTTATCATGTAATTATGGAGCTTTTAGATGGTGAAGACCATCGTTAAGCAAAGTTTCTTTATGTAAGTGTACTTCACTTCATACAAGACCATGGTGTGATTAATGCAATAGGTAGCCTATTCCTTATTTACCTCATTCTTTTGGGCCAACATGATCCCTAAGGCAAAATTTATGGTTAAGATCTATAAGAGAAAATATACACTAGGTCTTAGAGGAGATAATACCAGTGTGGAAGCCAAGTATTGTTTGATATATTGGAAGGCTAATTTGTAATCTTCATTTAAATAAAGGTCATTCCCTTCTATAGAAGGTGATTGAATAACTGACACTTATATGATAGTTGCACGATGAACCATCATATGACCTATATCTTCCCTTAAAATCTATGAAGATACTTGAGGTTCATGGGTAAGGCATGTTTGTGATTGCTTCAACCTTTTGAGGGTCAAATTTGATGCCCTATGTAGACACAATGAATCCTAAAATTTTTATAGATGTTACTCCGAAAACATACATTTTAGTATTCAAGCGTGTGTTATGCTCAAGGAGGTGATTGAAGATATTTTTGAGAACATCAATATGGTCTTGATGAAATAAATATTTAGCCACAAGATCATTGATATAATCCTCAACAATTTTTTACATGTAATCATGAAATATATACATCATTGCTCGTTGATAGGTAGCACCCACATTCTTTAAGCCAAAATGCATGACCTTATAGCAAAATGTCCCCCATGGCATAGTGAAGGTTATTTTGGCCTAATATTCAATATTGACATGGATTTGATTGTATCCAAAGAAACCATCCATGAGATAGAGCATTTCATGGCCTGCAACTGCATTTACCAACATATCGATTTTTAGGAGAAAAAAATCATCCTTAGGGCTCACTTTATTAAGATAGTGAAAATTTGTGCATATGCGCATCCCCCCATTCAATTTTTGAATAGGAACCATATTGGACACCTAGTCAGGGTAGTTAATAGGTTGGATGAATCTTGCATTCAACAATTTTTGTAATTCATATTTTATCATAATAGCAATTGTTGGATGCATCTTATAGAGTTTTTGCTTGACTAGTTTAATTGTTGGATTTAGTGTCAAGTTGTGGACAACTATATTTGGATCCAGACCAAGCATATCTTGGTATGACCAGGCAAAAACTTTTTTGTAACTTATTTAGAAGAGCGAATAATGACTTGTGTTCTTTAGTTGAAAGAGCCCCAATTTGAGAATTTGGATGTGTTTGGGATCATCGCTAACATCGATATCAACCATATCTTCTATTAACATATGTGATCCCTCCTCCAATAGATGAGTAGGAATCAAAAGAATGTCATCATTTGGATTAAAAGAGTCAGATGTATTATCAGACTCTATCTCAACTTGGAGGACAACTAATGCCATATGGGATGGAAGATGGTACATTTGTAGCATGTCTTATGAAGCAATAAACTTATATGGCAAGGGTAAAAAGGTAGCATGATGAATCCTGGTGCTGGCGATGAACTAGGGTTTCTGAAGCTAAGGAAAATCTAGGGCATCGGTTGGGTTTTCGAAGAGATCTCTGGTTACTGTGGATCTAAAGGCAAGATTGCTGCTCCAGGAGGGTCCAATGGGGACTTCTCCGGATCCTCTCCTAGAGAGGAATAGCTCTTATGCAGATATGCTAAAAGATAAATCTCCATCCAAGACGGACGAAGCTCAAAGATCTGCCTTTAAAATGCTCTTTACGGCCGTGGGAAACAGATCAACAGCGCATCGAGTCAATGGATGCCTGCCACAGTCCGATTCACGGCCCAAGATTGTCATTGAGCCAAGGATGGTCGAAGAAATAGTCTTATACAGAGCCAATCACGATCTGATCTGCAAATTCATGGGTATTCGCCCTACCCTAAATTTTTTGCACTCTTGGGTCAGGCAAAACTGGGAGCCTCATGGTGAGTACTCTTTGTGGTTTATTAGCAATGGGTATTTTATTGTTAGTTTTTCCTCTCTGGCCGATAGAAACAGGGCTTTCGAATCAGAGAAGAGGAGTTATGGTCCGGCAGGTTTATTTGTTCAACCCTGGAGAGTGGGATTCGATCCCCGAATTGAACCCACTGTTGTCCCGGTCTGGATCCGTCTGTATGCACTTCCAATGGAGTTTTGGAGTGAGCAGGTTTTGGAGATGATCGGTAATTCCCTTGGAAGACATTTGGGTGTCTCCAAAGACACAATAGAAGGGAACACAGCTATTTACGCAAGAATATGTGTGGAACTGGATCTTAGCCAGCCTCTCCCGATAGAGGTGGAACTTGAACTTGCAGGACTATCATGGATTCAATAGCTGGATTATGAGGCTCTGCCCTTTAGATGCAGAGTTTGCCACAAACACGGGCATTTGGCCCGATTTTGCCCAAATAATAGTACCACAAAAATGGAGGCTCCTCTAGGAATGTCGAATCTTCCTAAGGAGGGTAAGGCAACAATAAACAAAGAACAAGCCAATACCTCCCGGGTCAATGAAGCTCAGAGAGATGGTTTTGAACAACCTAAAAGAAGGAAAAGGCAAAAGAAAAAATATGGCAAGGAGCAAACTCACCTCAAACCCGCCAATAGGTATGAAATATTTAAGACACTAGTGGACCAAGAGGAACATTTCATGGAAGGCGTGGATGGTAATAGTGAAAATAATAACATTCACGTTCATGCTCCTCTTTCTTCTCCCCCCGTCATAGAGCAGGTAATTGACCACAGTGGGTTACCGCAATCCGAGAGTGTTGGGACATTGATAGTTCATAACCAAGAGCAGCCAATGATCAAGGATGTCGAGCATGGGAATAGCGAAAAAGAATAAAGAAAGGCCAACTTTAGGGATAACTCAGGTGGAAAAGAGGTCAAAGAATGGCAACTCTCAAGGAGTGGGTAGAAAATCAAATAAGGAATTGCTAGCAACTCAAGGAGACAAACTGATCACTGGAGGATCGGTGAGGCCAATAGATTCTTATTGCTCTCAAGGTAACTAATGATTATACAATCATGGAATGTTAGGGGTTTAAACAGTAGAACCCATCAATCTGCTGTTCGAAGACTCTTAGAAAACTATAGAACAGACTTTTTGCTTATTCAAGAGACAAAAATGTCGTTAGATCTTATGTGTAAAACAGTTAACAAAATTTGGAGGGGTGCTGGTCATATGGATGTGGCTGCCCAAGGGGCCTCAGGGGGGATTGTTACTCTCTGGAACTCTCTTGATTGGACTGCAATAGAACATCTAGCCTGGAGGGGTGTTCTCACATCACATTTTAGGAATAATGTCATAGCTGAACATGTTTTAATCACAAATTTTTATGGGGCTCAAAACCTTGATGGTCAGCGGCTTCAATGGAAAGTTGTGCATAACATGAGAATCTCAAGGGAAGATTTAGACTGGATTATTGTTGGGGACTTTAATGCTAAATTATCCTCTAGAGATCAGGAAGGGGGAACCCCAATTTTGGACCCAGGGGATCGACATATGATTGCTCAAGTCCAGGCTTTACACTTAGTGGATATCAAAGGCCCTGGTATCAACTATACTTGGACTAATAAGAGGAGGGAGCCACATAGCAGGAAGGTAAAGTTAGACCATTTTTTGGTTTCAGAGGAGGCATTTGTAAAATGGAATACAAATTTTTAGATTTTGGAGGGTCCTGTTTCAGATCATTTTCCCATTTTTTTGGAAGGAGGGACTAAGACAGGGCAGCATCACAAACCATTTAAATTTGAGAATTTTTGGTTACAAAAAGAGGAACTTCGAGAGAAAATTCCTCAGTGGTGGGAAGAGGGCCGCCCAGCCTATGGGACAACAATGTTTAGATTCCACAAACAACTTCATCATGTCAAATCTCAACTGAAACTGTGGAGGCGAGCTAACAAAACAGACTTCCAGGTCCAAAAAGCTCCTTTGGTGGCCAGATGGGATGAGGTTCAAAGACAATTTAGGGAAGGAACAATTACTGAGCAGCTCAAAGCCGAGGATGATGCCTTGCGTAAAGCGGTTGAGGACATTGACAACCAAGAGGAGACCTTCTGGAAACAGAGAGCAAGAACCACTTGGTTATTAGAAGGTGATAGAAATACCAAATTTTTCCATCGGACAGCATGTGCTAGGAGACAGATGAATAACATGGAAGCCCTTCAAGATGTGAATGGACACTCCTTTGATACTCTTCCAGGTATGCAGTCCCATGCAATGGATTATTTTTCTAAACTTTTTAAGGAAAGTATGGTGCAAGATGAAGAGGCTCAAAACGACGTTCTTGATGCCATACCTTCTGTTATCTCTGAAGAAGAAAATCAGTCCCTTCTCAAACCCATTGAAAGAGAGGAACTGAAGGATGTGGTCTTTGGAATGAGCACCGAAAAAACTCCAGGTCCAGATGGCTTTCCAATTGAGTTTTTTCAGGCCTTTTGGGATAACTTGGAGGAGGATGTACTGGTTGTTATAGAGGAGTCCAGAGGTAATAAAAGAATGCTTAAAGCATTAAATCATACTTTCATCACCTTAATTCCAAAAGGGGAGAAGGGGGTTCATATTTCAGATTATAGACCTATTGCCTTATGCAATGTGATATATAAAATAATCACAAAGGTAATGGCTGAGCGTCTAAAACCTCTTTTACATAACATTATCTCCTCTGAGCAAGGGGGTTTTGTTGAGGGTAGACAGATCCTGGATGGGGTGGTTCTAGCTCAGGAGGCAATCCATTCAATGCAAACTTTTGGTAATAAAGGAATGTTCATAAAATTAGATATGTCAAAGGCCTATGATAGGGTGGAGTGGAGCTTCTTGGCAAAGATGATGGCAGCCTTTGGTTTCTCTCAGGATTGGATAGAATGGGTCATGAGCTGTGTCTCTACTCCGACATACTCAGTGTTAATCAAGGGCCTCCCCTCGCAACCATTTGGAGCCACCCGTGGCCTTCGTCAAGGGGATCCCTGCTCTCCCTATTTGTTTCTCATATTGGCTGAAGGACTAGGTAGACTTTTCTTGAGAAGAAGACAACAAGGTTTGCTAACAGGTATCAAGGTGGGTGAGGAAGTTTTGACTCACCTACAGTTTGTGGATGATACTGGATTGGTGGGAGTTGCCAGCTTCAGGGAAGCTAGAATGATCAGAGATTCTCTTAGTGTCTACCTTAGGGCTACAAACCAAGTCATCAATGATAAAAAATCCAAAGTGGTCTTTTTCAATCTTGATCAGAGGCTTCAGGGCAGAATTTTAGAGATCTTGGGATTCACAAGGACTTCTCTCCCAGTGGTTTACTTGGGGGTCCCTTTGCACTTCAAAAAACTAAAAATAGAGATCTGGAGGAATATTTTGGATTGTATCAAGGATAGAATCAATCATTGGTCTCACAAATGGTTAAGCTATGGGGGTAGATTAACTTTTCTACAGTCAGTCATTCAGGCCATGCCAATTTATAAATTCTCTATCCTGGCTGCCCCGCATTCTATATGGAAAGAGTTGGACAAGATGGCCAGAAAATTTCTATGGGAAGGAGCAAAAGGCGAGAGGAAATGGGCCTTAGTTGGTTGGGACAAAGTGACCCAGCCCAAGGTAAAAGGAGGTTTGGGTCCGAGAAGATCTAAGATAAATAATAAAGCTTTGGTTGGAAAGCTCTACTGGAGGTGGATTTCCCAACCAACTTCCTTATTCAACAGAATCCTTACCAGTAAATATTTGGGACATGTTAACCCAAATGAGGTGGGTCATTTCCCTTTGGAGGGTACTGGATCCTTAGTGTGGCAGGCTCTCAAGTTAGGATCTCAGGTTGTAAAAGATCGATTATTTTGGAAAGTGGGGAGAGGGGAGAAGGCACATTTTTGGTCAGATTCTTGGGATCAATACCCACCTATCATTGTCGAATTTCCTGAATTGCAACCTTTAAAAGCAGCCATTGAAACCAAGGGATGGGTTCAAATTGAAAGTTATTTCACCACTAGTCATCTGGGGGATTACAAGTTTAAGCAGTTTAAGAAGTTGGATGAGTGGCCAATCTCAATCCCTCCGGATTTGGCATCCATCATGACTAAAATCTTGATAGAAAGATTCCTCACAGGTAGAGACGAGGAGGATGAATTAGCTTGGGGCTATGGGAGCCTTGGTGTCTACACGGTGAAGGACGGATATGACAAGATCCTTCCAGAGCCTCCCCCGCATACTTTTCTGGTTGAGGATTGGAGAAAGATTTGGCATTCCAAAGGGTGGCTGAAAGTTAACTTTTTTGCCTGGCAGTTCATGCACAATGGAATTCTCACTTTTGATAATCTCAGATGTAAAGGAATCATCGGCCCTTCCCAATGTGTTTTATGCTACAAGAGCGAGGAAACAGCTGACCACTTGATGTTTGAGTGCTCTTTCATGCGCCAGATCTGGAAGAGATGGTTTTCATGTTTTAAAACTCAAGTAAATAGTGACTTGAACCGAATTAATATCTGGGAAAGATGGAAGAGGGGTAGATTTAAATCTAAAGCTCTTCGTCTTGGTTGGGAGCTTGGATTAAACTTCATTTGGTGGCAAGTGTGGTTGGAGAGAAATGCTAGAATCTTTAGAGAAACTTTTTCTTCGTTAGATGGAGTTTGGCAGGTCATTTGGAGCAAAGTCACTGAAACTGTGGCCGTCTATGCTAAAGAGGAAACTCAGGTGGCTGTCGGGGCAATGGAAGAAGGACTTGAAGTGCAAGAGGAACAGATCAGAGCTAGTTGGAAACCACCCCCAGCAGGTTGGATTAAAATTAATACTGATGGTGCTGCAAAAGGCAACCCGGGTAGAGCTGGAATTGGAGTGGTTTGCCGTAATCATGTTGGAGCAGTGCTCTATTGGGAACTGCAAGGCTTGGGAAGAGCTACAAACAATGAAGTAGAAGCCATAGCTATCAAATCTGCTTCTATTTGGGTAGTTAAACAGGGCCATAGGAGGATAATACTCGAATCAGATTCTCAAATAATGGTCGGAGCTCTAGATTGCATGAGGAACTTTGCCTTGAAAGCTTGGAGGTTGAGAATTCTTGTCAATCAAATTAAGGAACTATGGAGACAATTAGATGATGTGGTTCCAGTCTACGTGAGTAGAGATTTAAACAAAGCGGCCGACTTCCTGGCTAAGATTGGTGCTGAGAAGGAGGTTGGGGTTCAGTTGCACAGTGACATGGCTACTGAGGAAGAGGCGATTAGGCAGGGTCTTGAAAGGTCCCTGAGCTAATGATCAAGGAAAAAGCAAAGGGTGGAATGGTGTCACGATTTCATGACATGCTGCTGCGTCGTGGCCAAGGGAGGAAAGTTGTCATGATATCGTGACATTTTGTTTCATCGTGGCTAAGGGAGGTTAGTTGTCGTGATATCGCGACATGTTGTTTGGTCACGGTCACTGGAGGAAAGGTGTCACGATTTCATGACTTTTTGTTTCGTCGCAGCCAAGGGAGGATAGTTGTCACGATTTCGAGACATGTTGCTTGGTCGCGGTCATGGGAGGAAAGGATAGTTGTCACGATTTTGTGACTTGGTGCTTGGTCATGGCCAAGGGAGGAAGGGTGTCGCGATATCGCGACATGTTGCTTGGTCGCGGCCAAGGAAGGAAAGGCGTCACGATATCACGACATGTTGCTTGGTCATGGCCAAGGGAGGAAAGATGTCATGATTTCGTGACTTGTTGCTTGGTCGCGGTCAATGGAGGAAAGATGTCATGATTTCATGACATGTTGCTTGGTCATGGCCAAAAGAGAGAAAGTGTCGCGATATCGCGACATGTTTGCTTCATTGCGGTCGAGAATGAAAAAGTGTCGCGATATCGCGACATGTTGCTTCATCGCGGCCGAAAGAGAAAAAGTGTCGCGATATCGTGACATGTTGCTTTGTTGTGGCAGAGAAAGAAAAAGTGTCGCGATATCGCGACATGTTGCTTCATCGCGGTCGAGAAAGAAAAAGTGTCACGATATCGCGACATGTAAAAAGTGTCGCGATATCGCGACATGTAAAAGGTGTCGCGATATCGCGACATGTTGCTTCGTTGCGGCCGAAAGAGAAAAAGTGTCGCGATATCGCGACATGTTGCTTCGTTGCGGCCGAAAGAGAAAAAGTGTCACGATATCGCGACATGTTGCTTCGTTGCGGCCGAAAGAGAAAAAGTGTCGCGATATCGCGACATGTTGCTTTGTCGTGGCAGAGAAAGAAAAAGTGTCGCGATATCGCGACATGTTGCTTCGTTGCGGCCGAAAGAGAAAAAGTGTCGCGATATCGCGACATGTTGCTTTGTCGCGGCAGAGAAAGAAAAAGTGTCGCGATATCGCGACAGGTTGCTTCGTTGCGGTCGAGAAAGAAAAAGTGTCACGATATCGCGACATGTTGCTTCGTCACGGCAAAAGGAGGAAAAGGTGTCACGATTT
The DNA here is from genome assembly GCA_028583015.1 of Wollemia nobilis. Lineage (NCBI taxonomy): Eukaryota > Viridiplantae > Streptophyta > Pinopsida > Araucariales > Araucariaceae > Wollemia > Wollemia nobilis. Next base: position 7,718,403 of record JAQPPZ010000415.1, read on the forward strand.
CGTGACATGTTGCAACGCTGCTGCCCAAGGAGAAAAAGTGTCGCGATATCGCGACATGTCGCTTTGCCATGGCCAAAGGACGAAAAAGTGTCGCGATATCGCGACATGTTGCAATGTCACGGACAGAAGAGGAAAAAGTGTCGCGATTTCGTGACATGTTGCATTGTCGCGCCCAAAGGAAAAAGTGTCGCGATATCGCGACATGTTGCATTTTCGCGGCCAAAGGAGAAGAGGGCAAGTGTGTCGCGATTTCGCAACAAGTGGCATCTACAGACCAATCTGACCCCCTGGTTGCTAGTTAATGGTTTAGGAGATTTGGCCCCATTGCAAATATTCCTTCCTTTTGTAAGCTGGTGTTCTCTTTGATGTCGGATGGGAAAATTCCCTTCCCAATTTGTAATTGATCTTTGTTTTAATACAAGTTTTTTCAAAATTTTCAAAAAAAAAAAAAAGGTAGCATGATACAAATTAATAGCCTAAATATTAAGAAGTAATGATAGAGAAGAGTTATCAAGATAATGTAGTGGAGTGGTGATATAAATGGAGATCATATTAATGGATGGTATATAATATCCATGCTTGGGTAAAAATAGGCAGTTAAAAATGGGTGGGTTCAAATGTTTAGGAGGTGGCTACAGTGGAATGGGTATGACAGGGTGTCCCCTAGGTGGGAATGGTATGATTGGATATTCAGGTGGGATAATATGGTGCCAGATAGGCAGTGATAATATTAGGAAGAGATGAAGGTAGAATTAATCTAGGTCCATGAGAGGCTCAATGGGATCAAAAGCCTCTTTCAAGTTCTTTGAAGCATTGGAGAAGGCCTCCCAATCATCTCTTGATTCCTAGTAATATTCTGACTCTTGATAATTTTTGAACTCCTCTTTTGATGAGTCACCATCAACAACAAATAAGGTGGCAATATGTAGATAATATATAATTATATGAGTATTACCATGATCAGTATACTCATTTCCATCGATATCTACCCCCAAGCCTAAGTTAAGGTATTGTAGGAAATCATCATGAAGTTCATTAGGCATGCGTATACTGTATCCTAAGACTAATTTATCTATTGGTAACTGATAGTGTAGTTCTAGAGGAATCTAAGGGCCTTGCTTGTATCACCCCAAGCCATTTCCATGCCAATGATGGTGATGGAAGTACCTCATAGAAAAGGATGGATTTTAAAGATAATCAATATTTGCTTGAAAAAAATATTCATCCTTTGGTATGGGTGATGTGTATATGGCAATATCAATACTACCATAGATGAAATTGGTTTGGTTTGGGTAATACCCCAAAGGGACTATGGTACCTAAGGAAAATGATATGTTATGTGGTTAACCAAAGTATCTAATTGAATCAATGAGTGAGTTGAATGTGACATATTGCACTCAAATTCACCTATACTTGGATTCATCATGCTAATGGTGTCTTGTGGTGACTCTACAAGGGGTAGGTGAATAAGAATATGTGGTTTGTGATGAAAGTGGTATGATGATGGACAAGTCTTCCTCTATAGGGGAAGCATGGATGGAGGTGGTACAAATGGTCAAAATCGAAGGTTTGGGTGATGTGTTGTATGGTTGAGCTATGAATGTGTTTGTTTGTGGAGGTGGAGATGAAGGTGATGTCATAGCTACCTTCTCTGGATTTTGAGGTGGAGGATCATATGATGATAAGGGTATATCTGATGAAATTAATGGTGAGGGTTTTGATGGAGGTGGTGGTGGTGGGGTGATGGATGATCATGGTGTGGCTTTTATGGGTTGGATGGGGTTATTCAGTTGAATATCCAAAAGTGTATAAGGCAAGGTGGATTCTAAGGGATGTGCAACCATATTGTAATATTTGAAAGGCTCCAAGTCTAAAGGGATGCAGTAAAATTGGCCCTCGTGTATGTACTTTATGCACTGGTGCAATATCAAAGGTATGCATTTCATATCTCAAATCTAGAGCCAACAAAGCAATATGTTGTATTGCATGGCACCTTCCAAGATGTGATATAGTATATGGATAGTCTTTTATCCCACCAGAATGTTGGAAAATTTAAGTATAGTGTGTTGTCATTGATGTCAAATGATTGATATCATAGGTTGATGTCAAAAGAAAAGATGTCATTGATTGTCATTAATATCAAGGAAAATATTATAATATTTATTATAATAATATTGGTTGAAAAAAGCATTACAATATCTATTTTTGAATATTATAATGAAGGACAAAAGAGTTTGTTGGGACAATGGTTTAAAAATGAAGGCAAGATATTAATATTATTGAAGGTAATAATATTAAATGTGAAGGCAAAGTTTAAAGGATTAATATTATAATATATTTATTATAATATAAATATTTCAAGTTGTTATAATATTTGAGCACCAATTATTTGAAGGTAAAATTTGAATTAATTTTGAATTAAATTCAAATTAAGGAGGTCGACATCGCATGGGGTGAAAAGGACAAGGTGGCACCGACGTTGATCGAAGACCAAGTTAAAACATATAAATACCCATGCCTAAAATAATTTGCAAATGTTGTGTGAAATTCGTGCATGCATTAATCGATATATGATTCGTTGCACGTGGTAGAGAAGGAAAGGAAGTGACAACACATTTTTTCTACAACGAACGACAGAGAGTTAAGGTTGGTTTGGTGCATATCACATCTTGTCTAGCCAGCTAGACCAGCTAGTGGTTGAGCCGATGCGAAGGCATTGTGAGGAGGAGGTTTCAGGTTTGAAACCCATCATGGATGTTTTGTTTTGTTTGGCTGAGTTTGCGGTAGGAGAATACAAAAGGTGATTGGCACCTTTGTGGTCTCACGGGTAGCACTAGCGCAGCCGGTAGTGGCCCATTGGTTGGGCGCTTTGCTCTCACAAGGTGAGAGGTTCGAATCACATTGAGGGTAGAATAAAAGAGGTATTTAATTTTTTAATTATCATTTGATTTTGTGGAGTTATAAGGTTGAGTTGTTATTTAATTTGTGCTCATTTGATATAGGAGAAATAAGGTGTGAAAAAGGTCTTTTTGTATTGAAATTTAAAATCTGTTTAGAAGGAGAAATAAGGTGTGATATGGATTATTTCATTGTATAAGTTGTTTGTGTGTGTTTTAAGAGTAGGAGGTATAAGGTGTTTTATGGTTTAATTTTTGTGTGTATTTTTGCATGGTGAAGGAAAGTTTAAAGGTTTTTGTTCTTTAATTAAAAACCTTATTTTGAGAAAATAAAAGGAGTATTGAGCAAATATTTTTGTGCACAATTTGAGGGAAGGTTTTTGTGATTGTTTTGAAAAGAATATTGGCTAACCTCTTGAAGTGGCAAAAAGGAAATTATTTTGGAACAGGTTTTGAGGGCTCATTTTCATCAAAGCAAGTTGAGAGGTATGTTGACATTATTCCTTCTCTAAGGTGGTTGGTTGAGCAAATATTTCAGAATTATAAGGTGGAGATAAAAGGGTTGATTAGTGTGTATTGTTGGAAATATTTGAGCTAGGGTTTGTGAAACAAAGTATGCATTATTGTTGAAAGAAAGTGGAAACAATTGTATTAGGTTTTGAGATCTACATGTGCTTCATTGTTGAAAGAAATCTGAAATACTTGTGCTAGGGTTGAGACCAAGTTTGTACATCATTGTGAAACATTTTGAGCATTGGTGTGAAAGATATTGAAAGTAATTGTGAAGTGTTTGAGATCAATATTGTGAAGGAAATTTGTGCATTATTGTGTTTGATCATTGAGAGTAAATTTACAAAGAATAGAGACCAGTTTTGTGAAATGAAGTTATACACTAGTGTGATTTGATTTGAGAGAGATTTGCAAGAGGTAGAGACTGGATTGAATGAGTGCAAGAGTTGTGAATGTGAAGAACATATTGGGTATTTGATAAAGCATATCATTCTCTATATGTTCCAGAGGTTAAATGAATTCTAGGTAGAATATGTCTGAATTGCCTAGTTGAAGAAAGCATTTCTGAAAGAGATATAAGCATTGTTTGCATGCAAGATTTGGAAATATTTGAGCAGGTGTTGAAGTAGCATTGAGGTATATTTGAGCAAGTCTTGTGAGAAGACTTGAAGCAGTATTGAGGTAGATTTGAGCAAGTCTTGTGAGAAGACTTGAAGCAACATTGAGGTAGATTTGAGCAAGTCTTATGAGAAGACTTGAAGCATTATTGAGGTAGATTTGAGCAAGTCTTGTGAGAAGACTTGAGCAGCATTGAGGTAGATTTGAGCAAGTCTTGTGAGAAGACTTGAAGCATTTTTTTGAGGTATATTTGTCCATGTGTTTGAGGTAAATTTTAGCATGTGTTAAAGCAAATTTGTGCATAATTTTGAGGTAAATTCGAGTATGTGTTAGAACAGATTTGAGCATGTGTTTGAGGTAGATTTTAGCATGTGTTTGAGGTAGATTTGATCATGTGGTTGAGATAGATTTGAGCATATGTTAGAGAAGATTTGTGCATGTGTTTGAGGTAGTTTTGAGAGTAGGTTTGAGATAAATTTATGTTAGTATTGTAATGAGGTCTGGTACAGATTTGTATAGATATAGAGAGCAAGTTTGAGCAGACCTTGGGTGAAGGCTTGGAGAAAATTTAGATATAGTTTTTATTAAGCCTTATGTGAAGGCTTGAGGTAGTTTTAATCTGAGCAGTGAGTAGGCTTTAGAGCTAACTAGAGCAGAGAGGAGAGGAGTATCCTGTGGATAGATATCCATGAATCAAAGGGATAAATTTCTCTAGTGGATAGAGGTCCACAAACTAGAGCAAAGGGGATAGAGTTCTCCTATGGAGAGAGATCCAAAAACTAGTAGCAAATGGGGTTAGATTTCTCCTATGGAGAGAGATCCACAAACCAGAATAGAGGGGATAGAGTTCTCCTATGGAGAGAGATCCACAAACTAGAGCATTGGGGATTGAGATCTCCTTTGGACAGAGGTCCATAAATATTGTAATAGGGAATTGATTCCCAAGATATTTGTTGAGAAAATTTAGAAGAAATATTTTCTTCGTGGATGTAACCCACATTGGGTGAACCACATTAAATTTGTGTCTCTCATGTGTGTGATGATTTGTGCATTGCTTTGATTACTGCTATTGATATTGCAATTGATAACATTGGATAATATTGTTTTGGAAAGAAAAGTAAAATTTGACCTTATATTGTTCACCCCCCCTCTCAGTATAAGCTTGTGTTCTTCAATTGGTATCAGAGCGGGTTCCTTCAAAAAAGTCTAACAACTTGAAGGAAGATATTATAGGAACATAGATGGCATCTCAGAATGGATCTTCATCAAATAAGGCTCCATTATTTTATGGGAATAATTATGTTTTTCTAGAGTATAAGGATGAAGACTTACTTGATGGCACAAGGATATGAGACATGGCAATCTGTTGAGGATGGGTTCACACCTACAACTACTCCTCCCACAGATAAGGATGGTAAGCAGTTACATGTGAATAATTCCAAGGCTATGAATGGAATCTTAAGTGGATTATGTGAAGCAAAATTTGTGAAAGTTATGCAATACAAATCAACAAAAGAGATATGGGATAAATTGAAGCAAACATATGAAGGAGATAATAAGGTCAAGTTGGCAAAACTACAAAACCACAAGAAAATGTTTGAAGAGTTGAAGATGGAATATGAGGAAGATATTGCTAAGTACTTACTTCATGTGGATGAGGTTTTTAATACCATGCGTGGACTTGGATTCAAAATTGAAGACTCTAGTGTTGCTCAAAAAGTATTAATATCACTCCCTATAAGGTATGATGCAAAGGTTTCAGCTATAGAAGAGATAAGGGATATTGATAAGTTGAATATGGATGAGTTACATGGAATTCTCACAGCTTATGAGATGAGAATAGAAAAGGATCACAATTCCAAGAAAGAGGTAGCTTTCAAAGTTTCAAAGAAGACAAAATATAAGAAACCAGAATCAAGTGGTGAGTCAAGCAGTAATGAAGAAGCTAACTATGTGAGAAGAAACAAGGACTCAAGAAAGTACAAAGGTATGAAGACTATGAAATGTTTTAATTGTGGTAATTTTTGTCACTATGCATCTAATTGTCCACAAGCTAAAAGTAGTAGCAATGAAGAGAAACAAGATTATAAGAAAAAGGAAGAAGGAAAATTCAGGCATGAAAAGAAAAATAGGTATGGTCAAGGTAAGCATGAAAATAAGTTCTTTCAAAGGCACAAGAAGAGTTTCTATGTTAACAATGCAAACAATGCTTCAAGTGACAGTGATGAAATACTCTCAGATAGTGAAGAAGAAGAGATTCTATTTTTGGCAATAGAAGAGGAAGAAAATACTCCTATTAAAGATAAAATTGAAGAGTATGAAGATGCTCCTATAATTGAAGACCAAGAAGTAGAGAAAGAATCAGAAAATGAAGAAGAAGGCACAGTTGATCTAGAAGAAGAACTTATTGTTGCTCTCAGAGAGTTGAAGAGAGTTAGAAAGCAAAATTCAATACTGAAGGCTCAAATTCAAGAACATGAGGAAGAAAAATAAAAGATTCTACAAGACCTCACAAACTCAAAAGCTAAGGCAAGGAGATTTAAAGAGGTCATGGTTTAAAAGTTAGAAGCAAAATAGTTAGAGTGTGAAATATTAGAACATGAAGTGGTTTCTCTAAGGATGGAAGTGAAATATTCTAAGGACAAGTTGCACAAGTTTGGGAAAAGTTCAAAAACTTTGGATAAAATTATCAATTCACAAAGATCTTCATCTATCAAAACAGGACTTGGTTTTGAAGAAGGACAAGGGAAAAAAGAAGAAGGGTCAAGCTCAAACTCAAAAGAAGAGGAAGTTTCAGAGGAAGAGAGTGAAGAAGAAACTAAGACTTATGTGGATAAGTTGAAGAATAGAAGCTTCACTAAGAAAGGAAACAATGCACAAACAAGAAACAGGGATCATCATAGAGAAGGCAAAGAAAGGACTAAGAGACCAGAGGTTTCAAAACAAGATTTCTTCAAAGGACATTGTTTTTCATGTAATCAGTTTGGTCACAAAGCTATGCATTGTAGGGTTCATGGAAAGAAGGAGTATGGTCTCACTAAAAGGAATTTCAACTCATTCAAATATGGATATTTATTTCAAGGGTATTGCTACTCATGTAATCACTTTGGTCATAAAGTGATCCACTATAGGGTTCATGACAGAAATGATTATGGCTTCACCAAGAGGAACTTCAAGTTATTTACACCTTCCAATAACTACAACATTAGGTGTTACAAGTGCAATAATATTGGGCATAAGACCAAGTGGTATGGAACAAAGTTTCCATAACTTCTAGAGTCAAGAAAGAATAGGGACACTCAAAAGGATCAAAATGGTATGATTACAAAAGTGTTGAAAAATAAGGTTGACAAAGAAAAAGAGCATTGTATGTTGGGAGTAGAGATACTCCCACCCCAAAATTAATCACCTCAAGGAAAGGAGGTGGGAAGGGGGCTGAGCTAAGAGTCTTATCTTTAGCCCCAAAGGAGTCCCTTTGCCATTGATATCAAAGGGGGAGAGATTTGAGTTAGGGGGAGAGCATCCAGTCAGGGGAGCAGTTTCTTAGGGGGAGAAAATTTGGAATCCAGTGGTTGGAAAAAGAATTTTTAGAAAGGGTTGCCATCAATGACAAAGGGGGAGATTGTTGGAAATTTTGAGTATAGTGTGTTTTCATTGATGTCAAAGGATTGATGTCATAGGTTGATGTCAAAATAGAAGATGTCATTGGTTGTCATTAACATCAAGGAAAATATTATAATATTTATTATTATAATATTGGTTGAGAAAAGCATTACAATATCTATTTTTGAATATTATAATGAAGGAAAAAAGAGTTCATTGGGACAATGGTTTAAAAATGAAGGCAAGATATTAATATTATTGAAGGCAATAATATTAAATGTGAAGGCAAATTTTAAAGGATTAATATTATAATATCTTTATTATAATATTATAATATCTTTATTATAATATAAATATTTCAAGTTGTTATAATATTTGAGCATAAATATTACCACTCTTTCAACCTATGGCTACTGATTACTATGGAAGTGGGTCCTCTAGTTTTCAAATTTTTGAAGGCGGGAAGGATTTAATTCAAAATTTTGGAGGGCAAGAAGACGGTTCTGGCCCACTTGGCAGTGCCTCTACAGAGAATATTGGCAAACCTTACACCTCTCAATGGGAGGATGGTCTTATCAGTGCTCCTAAAGGTGGGAAGAACCTCATTCCATATGTGGAAAGGCAGGATGCCAACCCCAGATCCAACTCTATTCCACTTAGTTCTATCACTACGGAGGATTCTGGGGTTTCCTCTGGGTGGGAGGATTCTTTCAAAATTTTGGTTTCTACCAATTCCACTCCTTTCTCGAAGGTGGATCTGTCTAACTATGACTCTAGAAAGGTCAACTCCTTTTGGGGGGATGATATTCCCTCTAACCCCAAACCTTCCTTTGCCAAGGTTTTGGGTACTTCTTCTTCCTCTGTTGATGCTTCTCCCCCACCTTTTGAGGTCTCTAGAAATAGAGTCAAGATTCCAGTTAGTGTTGCTGAAAATTTTCTTGTAGAGGAATCTTTTTCTCTTGTTGGAAAAGTAGTGGGTGGTAATCCTAGCCTTGATATTATCAGGCATTGGGCATTCTCAAGATGGAAGGTCCGAGGATCTCTTCAAATTGTTGGCCTTTCTAATGCCTTTTTTGGTATTCGTCTTAATGCCAAAGAAGATGTTGCTCAAATCCTATTTGGTGGGCCTTGGTTCCTTGGGTCTAAAAGTGTTTTCTTGATGAAATGGACTCCTGATTTTGACCCAGATACTCAAAGTATTAATTTTACCCCCATCTGGGTTAGACTTCCAAATATTCCTTGGCACCTATGGTGGGAACCTCTTTTCAAATCCATTGCCTCAACTATTGGAGATCTGCTCCTCATCGATAGGGTTACTCTATCCAGATCAAGAATGCATGTTGCTCATCTTTGTATTAATGCAAATCTTGACTCTGCTCTCCCCACCTTTGTTGATATAGAACACAGAATATTCCTTCGCAAGAAATCCATTGAATATGAAAACAAACCTCCTTTCTGCATCGAATTCCAAACTCAAGGCCATCTTCGTGCTCAGTTCCCTTTGCCCAAAAAACAAACAGTCATTGCTAAGCCAATTTTAGATACTACAAATACTAGAAAAGGAAAGAAATTTTAGACTCCTTTCAGAAAGAATAAGAGACAATTTCCTCCTTCAAGAGGAATAATTTTCAAACCCATCAAGGACTAAAAAATGAAGGATGCTCATGGCAACGCTTCCTACACCAAGTCTCCAAGTGACAAAGGGAAAAAGGTTGTTCCCTCAATGGTTGCTTCCAATGAGGTTAGTCTTTTTGCTCTTCCTAATCAATTTCAAGTTCTCAGAGATTTAGATCCTGAGGTGGATGTCGATGATACCTTTAATCCTGATCCTCCTCCAAACCCATCCTTGGATCTAATGGAAGTCCAACAAGATTCTGAACCCTTGGCTGTTAATCCCCCATCTCCTGCTACCTTTAATGCTGACCAGCCCCTAGTTGATGATGTCTCCATCCCTTCTTCCTTTTTTGAGCCTTCTAGCCCAGTGGTTCAAAAAATTCCTACCAACAATTTCAGCCCCAAAATTACTAGAAGCCAAAAGAGATCTCCTATTGATTGTGGAACGAAAAAAAGAGAGGAAGGCCCTCTAGTTCTGATCAATGGAAGCAAGGAGTAAATGATGATATTGCTAATGGAGTACAAAAGACCCTATTTTCCACTGGTATTAACATATCCAAGGAAGAATCAAAGAGCACCAAACTTCCCCCACCATCTGGAAGGGGAGGCAAAAGAACTTCAAAATCTTCCAAATGAAGATCCTCTCATGGAATGTGAGAGGCCTTAATGGTTTAGCCAAACAAAGGTTAGCCAAATCATTAAGGAAAGAAATCAGACCTACAATTTTTGTGATTCAAGAAACCAAGGTTTGTGAACCCCTTGATAAAAAGATATGTAATCATATCTGGAAGAATTGTGAATCCATTGCTTGTAATGTGAAAGGTGCGTCAGGAGGCCTTCTGTGTCTTTGGAACCCAAATATCATGGATGGAAATATCATCCATTCCACTGATGAAATGATGAGCATTCTCTTTTTTGACAAAGACAACAATTCACCTTGGGTTCTTACTAATATATATGCTCCCAATTCCATTTTTGGGAGATCTCATTTGTGGGGTAACTTGTCCTCTATCAGAAGTGCCTTTCCAAATCTTCCTTGGATCCTCGTAGGAGACTTTAATACCCCTCTGTTTCCTTCTGATAAAAAAGGAGGTGTTGGCTCCTTTTCCAAAAGTATGGAGGATTTTCAGGAATTTATAAGTGAATAAAATTTAATGGATGTAACTTTGAAAGGAAATCAATTTACTTGGTCAAATCGAAGGTGCAGACCTCAACTAATCCAAGTCAAGCTTGATAGGGTACTATTTTCTCAAGAAGTTGTTGATATTTGGGGGGATGCTATTCTTCAATCCCTACTCAGAATTGGATCTGATCATAGTCCTATTCTTCTAGACACAAACAATCCAAAAATATTCAAAACTCCTTTTAGATTTGAAGCTATGTGGATGCTACATCCTGACTTCAGAGAAAGGATCATTCAATGGTGGCAATCTGATATCCAAGGAACTCCTTCCTATGTTTTGGCTCAGAAACTGAAGAATATTAAGGAAAATATAAAAATATGGAACAGAGACATCTTTGGAAATATTTTCTAGAACAAACAAGATATTATGAACAGGCTAGCCATAATAGAAAAAGAGAGCCAGGAAATAGGAAATTATTCTACTGAGATGAGAAGTGAAGAAAGGAACTTACTAGCTCAATATCACAATATCCTTCAATGTGAAGAAATATTCTAGAGACAAAAATATCGTGACATTTGGCTCAAAAAAGGAGACTCCAACACCAAATTCTTTCATGTTTCCACTATGAGACACCGAAGCAATAACAAGATCAGAGAAATTCATATCCAGGATGGAAGGACCATTAATGACATAAAGGAAATTAGAACTGAAGGCATAGCTCATTTCATGCAATTACTCCAGGAGGAAAGTAGACCTAATTCTCTGGCAGGCAAGAACTTCTTCCTTCAATTTATTCCTCATCTTATTTCTGATGATATTAACAACAAACTTATTGTTGTCCTGTCTGATGAGGAAATCAAAGATGCCTTATTCTCCATGAAACCTGACAAAGCACCTAGTCCAGATGGGTTTTCTCCAAGATTTTTTCAAGCCTTCTGGGATATTGTTGGTAAGGATGTTTGCAAAGCCATCAGAGAAATCCAAGGTTCTAAAGTCATCCCCAGAGGCTTCAATTCCACATTTATTGCACTCATACCAAAGATTCCAAATGCTTCTAATTTCAATGATTTTAGGCCTATCAGCCTCTGTAATGTCATTTACAAGATATTAATGAAAGCCATCACTATTCGCATGAGAGAGGTTATGCCTTTAATCATAAATCAATGTCAAGGAAGTTCTGTCAGAGGAAGGTCTATCTTGGATGGTATCATTTCAGTCCATGAAGCAATCCACTCCATATCCATCAACAAAAAAGTTGCTTTCCTTCTCAAACTTGATATGAACAAAGCTTATGACAGACTTAGTTGGGATTTCCTTCTTGCCATCCTGCATAAGTTTGGCTTTCATTCTGAATGGATTTCCTTAATCAAAGGATGCATTTCTTTAGCTTGGTTTTCTATCCTCATTAATGGATCACCTACAGGTTATTTCCAGAGTAGCAGAGGATTAAGGCAAGGGGATCCTTTGTCCCCTCTCCTTTTCATTATTGCTGCAGAGGCTCTTGGAAGATCAATATTGGCAGAAAAATATGCAGGTTTAATTTTTGGACTTCAAGTTACCTCCCAGTGTAATCCCATTACTCATCAACAATTTGTTGATGATACCCTGTTGTCCACCTTCGCCTCTGTCAATGAAGCTAAAATCATCAAGCGTATCCTTCTCCTATATGAGGAAGTTGTTGGCCAAAGGATAAAATTTCAGAAAAGCAAACTATATTTCCTTAATACTCCTGTCAGAAGACAGAATATGATTGCCAACATACTTGAATGCTCCATAGCTAATTTGCCTTCCTCCTACCTGGGCTTACCTCTCTTTATTGGGAATGCCAAAGAAAGCCTATGGGATAATGTAATCGAGAGACTTCAAAAAAAGTTGTCCACTTGGAGAGGTAATATTCTGTCCCAAGCGGGTAAAATCACTCTCACCATGGCATGCCTCCAAAGTATTCCTATCTATTTTCTTTCTTTGTTCAAAGCTCCTGCAAGTGTTTACCAAAAAATGGAAAAAATTCAAAAGCACTTTCTTTGGACAGGATCTGAAAACAAACACAGATTCCATTTAGTTGCTTGGGACAAAGTTTGTAAACCCAAAGATCAGGGAGGTTTAGGACTCAGAAGGATCTCTCTTCTCAACATTTCCCTCCTTGCTAAGCAATCCTGGAGGCTCATTTCCAATGAAAATGTTGAGTGGGTCAAGATCATGAGAAGGAAATATCTTCAGGCCTCTGAATTTCTCTATGGTGAGGTCCCCTCTACTGGGTCTATTTTTTGGAAATCCATCTGTGAAGCTCGATCCCTTCTACAAAAAGGACTCCGATGGCAACTTGGGAATGGCAAATCCATTTTCTTTTGGGAAGACAAGTGGATTGGAGATAGTCCTCTTATTCAAATTCCTATGTTTCAAAGGATAATCAACATAACCAAACATCTGGTTGGTCCTTTAGTTGCTAATTTCATATCCTATATCAATGGTATCATGTGTTGGAGAAGACTTGATGTCCTGAACCATGAGGAAGAAATTTCTTGTTTGCAAGCTCAATTATCTTCCATCAAAATTCCAGCTGGTGATCTTAAGGACCAACCTATTTGGGAACCTACTGATTCTGGAGAATTTTTTATCAAATCAGCTTATTTGCTTTCTCTCAACAATATTGAAACTCCTATTCCTTTTAAGCTGGTTTGGACCAAGTACCTGATTCCCAAAATTGCCTCCTTTTCTTGGTTGTGCATTCAATATCGTATCCTTACTACAAAAAACTTAATCAAAAGGGGCATTCCTCTTCCTAATAGATGTTATCTCTGCCTTTCTGATTGGGAATCTACTTCTCACCTTTTCTTGTTTTGTCCTTTTTCAAGAATGGTGATAAGCAAGATTTTTCTTAATTTCTAGCTGGTTTGGGCTCAACCACCTTCCATCATCGAGCTATTCCATCAGTGGCCCAATCCTTTCAAGAACCCAATGCTTAAAGGACTTTGGAAATTCTGCCTACAACATTACCTGTGGCAAATTTGGCTTGAATGCAATAGAAGAATTTTTGACAAAAAAGCCTTACATGCTGATATCATTGCCCATAAAGTTATCCTATATGCCAAGGAGAATGTCCATGTTGCCCCTTTTGATCCTTTTCCTTGCTCTCATTTTGAGAAAGCCATTCTCAATTCATGCAATATCTTCCTCGATACTTCAAGACCTGTTAATCCTTCATCTTCGAGGACCAACATTAAATGGCATCCTCCTCCAATTGGTTGGGTCAAGCTTAACTTTTATGGAGCAGCTAAAGGAAATCCTAGCAATGCTGGAGCCAGAGGAATTCTACGTGATCATTCTGGTAATTCTATTTTTGCTTTTTCCGAACCTTTGGGCTTCCTTTCCAATCATTCCGTTGAAGCCAAAGCTATTTGGAGAGGCCTCCAATTCATCAAAAACATTCCAGGGAACATTATTGTGGAAGGAGATTCTCTAAATGTCATTAATTATTTAAAAACTTCAAAACCCAATAGCTGGAGGATTAGAACAATTGTGGAAGAAAGCAAACAAATCCTTGGTCAGTAGCATAACACCATTGTTCAACATGCCTTTAGAGAGGCTAACTTTGTTGCTAATAGATTGGCAAATATTGGAGCTAACGCCCAAGGACTACTGACATGGACTGATACTCTTCCTCCTGAGGTGGCAGAGCTTGTTAGAAGTGATCAAAATAATGGTAATCATGTTGAATCTTGAAAATCTCATTCAATTCATTGCCCAACATTCTTTCTTCCACGTGAAGCATTGGGTTCATGTCCTAATTCCTTTGTTATCCCTTCCTTCAAGGAATATGCCTAACTTTGAAATTTGGACTCATGACCCTTTGTGTTTTGATTTTAAATTACCCATTTATGCATGCACCTATTTCTTGATAACCGATTCCTCTTGGAATCCCAAGGTAAAGCCTAGCATGATTTTTAATCATACTTCTCCCGTGTGTTTTGATATTCGCAATCTTGTTTCATCGAGAACCATCTTCCACCGTCTGGCCAGTTCCATTGTCCCAAGACTTTATTGGGTGAACATCCCAATCCTTTCTGTGTCTTGTGCCAGACTCTCTTTTTGGTTTTATTTTTTGAACATCCTCGATGGTCAACCTTTTCTTTTGATGTTGGTTTTCCCGACTATCTGTCACAATATTCGATGCCTGAAAATCCACCTTGTTATCTTCCCTAGCCAATCTCGTTCCTTCAGGTGGTTTTTTCCCTTTTTGAAGCATCCTTTCTAGATTTTCTACAAAACCTAGAGTTGCAACAATGCTTTCCTTTTATATGACACTTTGCATACTTTGCTTATCTATCAGTGTGTTGATAATTTGTCTATACGATTTATCCCTAGCCATTATTTTTGTTCTTATTCTTTTTGTTTTCTGTTCACAACCATAAAAGAAGGAAAACCTGTCTTCATTGAGCTTGAGGTTGTATCGCTCCAAATTTTTTGCATCCTTACCTTTAGGCTATAGGATCCACGCCCGAAAGGGGGATGCGAGAAGGATGGGACAATACCTCGGACTGAGAGGCCCTTTGAAGGTCGCACCTCTTGGGGGAGGGGTATAAGGGTGAATTTTTGACGGATGGTGGGTTCACCAGGAAACTTTGAGTGGCAGTTTCCATGCCTAGGTTGAGAATGGTTTTGGTGTGTTCATTTTATACTCGATCATTCATAATCCTAGGTTGGCCAGAATGAATCTAAGCTATTCTATATGAAAATGCTGATTTATATGAATACAAAAAGCAGGAATGAATCCTAAATGTAAATATTATACGAAATGAGAAAGAATGCACCTGATTTCGGATGTCTGATGAAGATTCTAAAGCTTGTAAGAGTCCAGATCATCCCGAATATGATAGGATCATCTGCAATTGCACATAATCATCCCAGATTATAGTCGATCAGACAAGATCGTCGTCGATCCGACGAATTCGTCAGAAACCTGCAATCATAGAAACAGACACCAAAAAACAAAAATGCTACTACAAGAATAATGCAAAATGATAGAAATGATAGTATAAATGCCTAATTGATAAATCTAGATAGCAAATTAAAGGAAATGCATTGTTTTAATAACTTATTTTAACTTTATCATGCATTTATGCTGAATGAGGTGAACTCCAGGATGCAGAATGAAAATAAATCAAACTAATGCATAGTAAAATAAAGAAGACAAATGAGGAATGCAAACTTAGGGCTCTGGTTGCCCCCAATCTGAACTGTAGTCGAGATCACCTCCAATAGTACGAGATCATCGCTGATCTGCGACAAGATCATCCAAAATCGTCTGGAATCGCCTGCGATGATCCAAGCTTTCTCCAACTGAAGCACAGTGAAAACCTGTAATGAAAACTTAAAACTACGAGTGCAAACAATGGTGGATAGGACGTCTTGACACAAAAAAACTAAATGGCAGGGAAAAATCAATCAGGGAATCATGGGATCAGCCAACCAGGGGGATAAACTGAGAAAATCCTAGTTTATATAGGATTAGGGGGAGGTTAGGAGGTTGGGGATCATCCCAATCTGGGAGATCCTCAGCGGAGGAATCTCCAACTGCGTAGACACGCTTCTGCCCAAGTTGGAGAGGCTGTTAAAATAGAAGCTAATTATGAAAATTTGGTTTTGGGACGAAATCGTCTGGACGTTCTGTTCCAGATGAATTCGTCCGATCTGGGACGATTTCGTCTGATCGGCGACGATATCGTCCAACGGTCAAAACAACTCCTAAAAATGGCACGAAAAATGGGGAGAGCGGTTAACGGGCGGTTTCGGGGTTAAAATTCAAATTTTTATCTTTTTACTAAGGGTTTAACTACGCCAATTTTAGGGTGCTACATTTTGCCCCCTCTTTAGCGAATTTTTCGAAGAAAATGCGTTAAAGACGAGTTCTTCCCATTTTACGAGAAAGCAAAAATTTACTCAATTTTCTAGACGACGATTCTAGGTCGAATCGTACAACTACTTACTATGGTGCCCCCTCCGTGTTTTTACCCAAATCGAACGTTTGAGGTAAAAGCGTGGAAAAGCAAAATTTTAAAAAATGTTGTTGTTTTTAAATAAAATTAAAAGATTGTGGCATACCAATCCAGTTGTGATATGATGTACATATATTTTGATATATATATATATATGATTTTTTTTGTGATATGACTTGTCCATATGTTTTATGATGCTTTAAATTTTGAATTGTTGATTGATTATTCATGTAATTATGTCGTTTGGAAATAGTATAATTTTATGTCATGCTGTAAAATTTAAATGAAATAATCTGATGTAAACAAATTGGTTGTTTTGTGGTGTGATTTGATGAAAAATAAAGGGACTTCTAACAATAATTTCAAAGGACATTGTCACTGTTATAGACCATTTCATGGAGTCGCCGCTCGCTAGGTCGTCAAGCTAATCCCAAGTATAGAAATATTGCTAAAAGTAAAAGAGTGCTTAAGAGACTGTCTTAAGACTTTGTGTTGTGATGATGAAAATGATGATGGTGATGATTTGTTTTCAGATTTTCATAAAAATATTATGCATGAAATATTAAAAATATGATTTTTGCTAGGCATAAAATTCCTAAGTGTGATAAAGTTTTGAACAATTCCTTAGGAATTATACCATGGTTGCAAAATGGAATGTTGACATAATGAAATGAAATAGAAAAAGTGTTCGTTCTTTTTAAAGCACAATTGTGTAACATAATGATATAAGCCATATGTTTTTATAAATAATAATGAATGGGAAATAAAATTAGAACAATGGTTTGCGCTAGGCATAGAATTATAGGTATAGACTTATACCATCATCACGAAATCCAAAAAAAATTTTATTGCATAATTGATTTTTGATTTTGAGATAAACAGAAAAAATATATAAACGTGACTTTATTGCTAGATTTTTGAATATGTTGTTGAAAGAAATTTTGGATTTTTGAAAACAATGTATGTAATTGTTTTTATACGAAACAAATGTTCTTAAATAAGAAGATGAAATTATTCCAAAAAGAGTTGCAAAAATATTTTAAATTATCTCAAAGACAAAATGTAGATTTATAAGGAACCCTCATGTGCATATGTGAGTTCATTGCCGATCTTGATTTATCATAATGATACAAAATCTCTCAAATACAAATGTGTGTGCAATTGTATTGTTCATTTACCAATTTTGAGCAAGATAATTTGATACAAGTAATTTGAATTAACCAAATGAGTGTTCGTTGACCATGATTTATATGCATGTAACCGTACCAGACTACTATGTAAGTCGGGTCATCAAGAGCTAGCTGATCCATAAGCGGACATAGGTCTGTACAAAATAAGGTCGCTAATGTGACAGACATATCACCACGCTAGGAATTACCCAAGGCCAAGCGGGTTGGGCACAAACCACCTGTTATGGGGCTTACCTCACAGTTTTCGAATAATTGAGAATTCCAGGGATTCAAGCTCATTCACCCTTCTTTTCTTTTCAAGGGGTAGGGAAAGGGATTTTATTGCTTTTGCTTTTGCTTTTTTCTTTTTCTCTTTCTTTTTTTTTTTTGTATTTTTGCTTGATACTGAGATAATGCTGAAATATTGTTGCGATGGTACAAAATAATATTTTTCTTTTTCTCATTTTCTTTGACTTTTCTTTTTCTTCCTATACTAGGGATACTTGCTCGGATTGGCTGTAGAGCAAGGGATTTTTATTCGGGCAGGGGTGAGCTTGTCCTTTTGTCAATTCTCAAAGATTCTAGACCATGTGCATGATAGGATAGCAGGGGAAACTTTTCGCTCAAGAAACCACTTCTACTATGTAGCATCATATCGAATTTGCAATGAAATCATTTTAATGTGAAGAGATATACTTGGTTCAAGTAAATAACAAGATCAATTCTCTATGCTCAAAACTTTATTTAATTCAACTGTGGACTTTGATATAAGAGAGATTAATAATCATACCAAATAAAATCAAGATATTTATTCATGTGAGTGTGAAAGTGCGGGATTCCAAATAAATGCTAATTTATCCAAAATAATTGAAAATATGACCGCAATACTTCAAGAATTGACAGGTGCAAAAATAAAAGATGTTTTTGAAGATTTTGATGATTTTGATGTTTTTATATTTTGATTTTGATTTATGAATTGAGATAATACATAATATTACTATTTTTTTTTTTTTAAATTTTAGATGATGGAATTGGTGGTATATACAAGATGATCTATATACACTATACAAGGTTATTTGAGTATAGCATGTCTAAGGTTGCTTCAAAATCAAAGGAGGTTTTGAAGGATAATTTGGTTGTGGTGAAGGTAAGAACAAAAGGTGATGAATAAAAGGTAGCGATAACAAAAGCTTTGTTATAATGTAGAATAATGTAGCAAAAGATTTTACTTTTATATGTGTAAAATTGATCATGTTACAAAATAAAATGTCAGAAGGATAAGAAGGTTCTTCATTCTTATCACTATCTTCCAAGTCTTGATAATATGGAGGGAGCATATGTGAAAGATATGCATGGGTGTTATTTGGTAAACAAGGATGATCATATATGGATGAAGAAAAGTGATGGATAGAAGGTAATTGTGACAATGGAGAATGTATAGAACTTGATGTTTCAACCGTTAAATATTCTTCAAATGGTGTTGGGTCACCATGTATGGTAACAATTTTATTTGCAAGTTCAAACTTCAAACATTGGTGAAGAGTGGAAGGGACAACCCTCATCGTATGAATCCAAGGACTTCGAGAAGTAGGTTGTAAGGTGAAGGGCAATATGCTACATAAAACAAAGTATCCAGGATCTTGGATCCAATATTAAGGGGAAGAATTATAGTACCTTGAGCTTCTTGAATTTCATTGTTAAAATATTTTATAATAACATTTGATTCATTAAGATCTTCTTCCTTTAATTTGAGTTTTTGGAATAATTGATAAGTGCATAAATTAAGAGAGGAGCCATTATCTACCATGATAGTTTTAACAGGTGTTTCTTTACTAGATCCTGTAATGTAAAGAGAGGAGTCTTCTTGTGGAGTAGAGGAAGGAATCTCCTCATCATAGAATGAAATATGGTTAACCTCAAGAGGGCTTACACCATTAATTATGTTCTTAGGGAAAATATCATGAGGAACAAATTGTTGGCTAGGTATCTTGAACAAAGTTTCCTTATGAGAACTTTGTAATACTTCTAAAAGGGATATCTTTGCTTGAGGATTAATCACTTGTTGTTGGCTATCAAAGTGGATTTCAGATTGAGATTTTGATTCTAAAGATGAGCTTTCTATGCTTACATTCCATTTTGGATCATTCTCTAGAGCCAAAGATAGTTTTGAAGGTTGGTCAAATGAGGAATCCATCTCTTGAATATCGGATTGAGTTGATTGAACTTGAGGTTGCTCATTTGTAGTTTTTGTTACAATATTAGTAATATCATCATGATGGGACACATTAACATGCAATATTTGATTGGTTTCCTGTTGTTGATAATTGAATAGGGGTTCTTGGGAGATCCCCATGTCTTGATTGATTATTGGTATTTGTTGTGTAGGAGTTTGATTGTTTAATGGAGATTTATAATCAGTTGTAGATTGTAATTCCTTTATATTAAAAAGACCCTCATCAATCAAATCTTGAATTGCACATCTTAAATCTTTACAATTTTGTGTCATATGTCCATCTACTCTATGATATTCACAATGTAGCTCAGGTTTAAACCAATCTGTTGTGGTATCAAGTTGTCTTATGGAAGGGAGTTCAATCTTATTTGTATCAAGTAAATGCTTGAGAATTATATCCATTGGTTGATTGAGCTTTGTAAATGTACGTGATGAAGGTTTTCGAGAGGTTTTTGATAAGTGCCTTAGGAGTTCAGTCATAAAAGGACCTAATGGTTTTTTACCTCTCTTTTCTTTATTATGGGTAGAATGATGATAGGAAGATTGTGAAGTATGATGTGAGTGCATGGTAGGATTGGAAGAATAAGTATTTTCTTGTTGAAATGGATGTGTTGTATTGAAAGAAGAATATTGAAAGGATGGAGGAGGATTATATGTGGATTGATAGACATAATATGGATATATGGGAGAATAGATAATATCGTTATGAAGAGGATTGGAAAAGGGATTGTCCTGTTGGGTTATGGATGAAAAATGAGAAAAGTGTGATGGAGGTGATGTTGAATAGGGATGAGGTTGGTCATAATCAACAAATGTATTTGGCTGAATTCTTCCAACATTACTGATGGGCTCATATTGATTTGAGTAAAAACTCATGGTTTCTTTAGTACTTCTAAAAGTAATATTTAGTATCTACTATTTAGAATTGAATCTAAAACATACAAACTTGAAATGATGATTTTGATTTTTTTTTTTCTTGTATACATATATATATATATATATATATATATATATATATATATATATATATATATATATATATTTTTTTTTTTTTATATATTTTTGAATCAAAAATATGCCTATGTTATTCACGTCGGGTTCACCAAAATGTATCGCTCCAAATTTTTTGCATCCTTACCTTCAGGCTATAGGATCCACGCTCGGAAGGGGGATGCGAGAAGGATGGGACAATACCTCGGACTGAGAGGCCCTTTGAAGGTCGTGCCTCTCGGGGGAGGGGTATAAGGGTGAATTTTCGATGGATGGTGGGTTCACCAGGAAACTTTGAGTGGCAGTTTCCATGCCTAGGTTGAGAATGGGTTTGATGTGTTCATTTTGTACTTTAATCATTCATAATCCTAGGTTTGCCAGAATGAATCTAAGCTATTCTATATGAAAATGCTGATTTATATGAATACAAAAAGCAGGAATGAATCCTAAATGTAAAGATTATACGAAATGAGAAAGAATGCACCTGATTTCGGATGTCTGATGAAGATTCTGAAGCTTGTAGGAGTCCAGATCATCTCGAATATGATAGGATCATCTGCAATTGTACAGAATCATCTCAGATCACAGTCGATCGTCTGAGATCAGACAAGATCATCATCGATCCGACGAATTCATCAGATGAATTCGTCAGAAACCTGCAATCACAGAAATAGACACCAAAAAACAAAAATGCTACTTCAAGAATAATGCAAAATGATAGAAATGATAGTATAAATGCCTAATTGATAAATCTAGATAGCAAATTAAAGGAAATGCATTGTTTTAATAACTTATTTTAACTTTATCATGCATTTATGTTGAATGAGGTGAACTCCAGGATGCAGAATGAAAATAAATCAAACTAATGCATAGTAAAATAAAGAAGACAAATGAGGAATGCAAACTCAGGGCTCTGGTTGCCCCCAATCTGAACTGTAGTCGAGATCACCTCCAATCATACGAGATCATCGCCGATCTATGACAGGATCGTCCGAAATCATCTGGAATCGCCTGCGACGATCCGAGCTTTCTCCAACTAAAGCACAGTGAAAACCTGCAATGAAAAATTAAAACTACGAGTGCAAACAATGGTGGATAGGACGTCTTGACACAACAAAACTAAATGGCAGGGAAAATCAACCAGGGAATCATGGGATCAGCCAACCAGGGGGATAAACTGAGAAAATCCTAGTTTATATAGGATTAGGGGGAGGTTAGGAGGTTGGGGATCATCCCAATCTGGGAGATCCTCAGTGGAGGAATCTCCAACTGTGCAGACATGCTTCTGCCCAAGTTGGAGAGGCTATTGAAATAGAAGCTAATTATGAAAATTTGGTTTTGGGACGAAATCGTCTGGACGTTCTGTTCCAGATGAATTCGTCCGATCTGGGATGATTTCGTCTGATCGGCGATGATATCGTCCAACGGTCAAAACAACTCCTAAAAATGGCATGAAAAATGGGGTGAGCGGTTAACGGGCGGTTTCGAGGTTAAAATTCAAATTTTTATCTTTTTACTAAGGGTTTAACTGCGCCAATTTTAGGGTGCTACAGATGTTTTTGATCTTGAATCCATTGTCAGAGACATGTGGAAGGACAAAGGAGTGCTGATTGATTTTTTCAAGTTGTTTTCTGGTGTTGATGAGGAGGTGACAAAAGCCTTTGCTGAGTCCTGGAACAAGGGCCTGGTTACCATTCACGATGTGGAATTTCAAATTAATATCGAGTTGATGTTGGACCTGATGGGGCAACCTATGGATGGCAAGGTGATTAGAAGGAACAAACATAACTAGGAAGCGAAGCTGATGCATTTTGATAAATACTCAATGATTCACAAGATGGTCAAGAAAGGTTTGTACCATAACAATATTTCCACTCCCTAGAAAGAAATTTTGAAACCTATCATGCAATATCTCACTTGTGATAATCCCAAAGCCCATCTCTACCGTTTCCATTTGGCTTTCATAAACCACTTCCATGAAGCTAAAATGATGAACATTCCTGCTACCCTCTTTTGGTCCATTGATTACACCATAATTGCCTCTAGGAAAAAGGAGGAGGGTTTGCCCTATCATCAAGGGCTTTTTAAAGTCCTGTACAAATTTCTCCTTTTGAAATTCCCCAAAGGTAACATCCCCATCCCGGAGTCTGATGAAGAAAATTCTTCCTCAACTCCCAGTCCTAGAATTTATAGACCCAAGAGGAAGGAGAAAAATTACAAACCTCTTCCTCATTTCAACGTCAGAAAAAAGGTCAAGGTTGAGAGTATGCCCGTTAGATGTTCCCAGAGGCTCAATCTTAAAGAAAATTTTGAAACCCCTCCTTCCACATATTTTAAACCCACAAAGGATCATTCCAATTCACCTGATATTATAGAGAAATACCTTCATAAACATGTAGTCTAGGCAACCTCTGCCATAATTGATCATCTGGAAACAACCCATATGCCCATAGGTAAAGCAATTTCAAGGCTAAAGGAACAACACCAATATTTTGGTCTTTTGTTCTTCTATGATACGTTCTAGGAAATTTCTACATTTTTTGTTGCTGAGGGTCCCTTTGATGCCAAGGGTGATAGTAAAGATGATGACATGGTGGAGATTGTAAAGGAAGTGTGTATTGATGTACTGAAGGATGTTCCTAACAATGCACCGAAGGACAAAGCAAAGGATACCATGTTGGAAACCACTACTTCTTATCCTATGCATACTGATGTTCCTCTCTAAGTGAGGATGTGATTCTCCCTGTTGCTGTCTTTGTCTCATTCCTTCGATCTGAAGATTTTGGTCTGGTTTTGTTCTACGGGCTGTAGTACTGTTTATTTTTGTTCCTTTTTGTTCGAGGTTGGCTTATTTTTGTTGTAGTAGGCTTTTTACCTCTTTGTTATGTTCCTTTCAGGTTTTCTCTTGGGTTATTTCTTGTCTCTCTATTCTACAAGGCATTGGGGCACCTTTCAAATACCCCCTTTTGATAGTTAAAATTTTTAACTTACCAAAAAAAATATTTGAGCATAAATGATTTGAAGGTAAAATTCGAATTAATTTTGAATTAAATTTGAATTAAGAAGTCCGACATCACATGGGGTGAAAAGGACAATGTGGCACCGATGTTGATAGAAGACTAAGTTAAAATATATAAATACCCATGCCTAAAATCATTTGAAAGTGTTGTGTGAAATTTTTGCATGCATAATTTGATATATGATTCGTTGCACGCGACAGAGAAGGAAAGGAAGTGATATCACATTTTTCTACAAGTGAACGACAAAGAGTTAAGTTTGGCTTGCTATATATCACATATCGTCTAGCCAGCTATACTAGCTGGTGGCTGAGCCGATGCGAAGGTGTTGTGAGGAGGAGGTTTCAGGTTCAAAACCCATCAGAGAAATTTTATTTTATTT
Organism: Wollemia nobilis; assembly: GCA_028583015.1. Lineage (NCBI taxonomy): Eukaryota > Viridiplantae > Streptophyta > Pinopsida > Araucariales > Araucariaceae > Wollemia > Wollemia nobilis. Next base: position 7,742,556 of record JAQPPZ010000415.1, read on the forward strand.
GGCTGAGTCTAAAGGTGATTGGCACCTTTGTGGTCTCACAGGTAGTGCTAGCGTAGCCAGTAGTGGTCCCTTGGTTGGGCACTTTACTCTCACGATGTGAGAGGTTAAAATCACATTAAGGGTAGAATAAAAGAGGTATTTAATTTTTTAATTATCATTTGATTTTTTGGAGTTATAAGGTTGATTTGTTATTTAATTTGTGCTCATTTGATATTAGGAGAAATAAGGTGTGAAAAAGGTATTTTTGTATTGAAATTTAAAATCTGTTAGGAGAAATAAAGTGTGATATGGATTATTTCATTGTATAAGTTGTTTGTGTGTGTTTTAAGAGTAGGAGGTATAAGGTGTTTTACGGTTTAATTTTTGTGTGTATTTTTGCATGGTGAAGGAAATTTTAAGGGTTTTTGTTCTTTAATTAAAAACCTTATTTTGAAAAAATAAAAGGAGTATTGAGAAAATATTTTTGTGCACAATTTGAGGGAATATTTTTGTAATTGTTTTGAAAAGAAATTGGCTAACCTCTTTAAGTGGAAAAAAGGAAATTATTTTAGAACAGGTTTTGAGGGCTCATTTTCATAAAAGCAAGTTGAGAGGTATGTTGAAATTATTCCTTCTCTAAGGTGGTTGGTTGGGAAAATATTTCATAAATATAAGGTGGAAATAAAAGGGTTGATTGGTGTGTATTGTTAGAAATATTTAAGCTAGGGTTTGTGAAATAAAGTATGCATTATTGTTGAAAGAAAGTGGAAACAATTGTATTAGATTTTGAGATCTACATGTTCTTCATTGCTAAAAGAAATATGAATTCTTGTGCTAGGGTTGAGACCAAGTTTGTACATCATTGTGAAACATTTTTAGCATTGGCATGAAATATATTGAAAGTAATTGTAAAGTATTTGATATCAATATTTTCAAGGAATTTTGTGCATTATTGTGTTTGATCATTGAGAGTAAATTTGCAAATAATAGAGACCAATTTTGTGAAACAAAGTTATACATTAGTTTGATTTGATTTGAAAGATATTTTAAAGAGGTAGAGACTGGATTGAATGAGTGCAAGAGTTGTGAATGTGAAGAACATATTGGGCATTTGATAAAGAATATCATTCTCTATATATTCCAAAGGTTAAACGAATTCTAGGTAGAATATATCTGAATTACCTAGTTGAAGAAAGCATTTATGAAAGAGATATAAGCATTGTTTGCATGCAATATTTGGAAATATTTGAGCAAGTGTTGAAGTAGCATTGAGGTATATTTAAGAAATTCTTGTGTGAAGACTTGAGGAAGCATTGAGGCATATTTGAGCAAGTCTTGTGAAGACTTGAAGTAGCATTGAGGTAAATTTGAGCATGTGTTAGAGAAGATTTGTGCATGTGTTTGAGGTATATTTGAACATGTGTTTGAGGTAGATTTGAGAATGTGTTTGAGGTATATTTTATCATGTGTTTGAGGTAGATTTGAGCATGTGTTTGAGGTAAATTTGAGCATGTGTTAGAGCATATTTGTCCATGTATTTGAGGTAAATTTGAGCATGTGTTAGAACATATTTGGGCATGTGTTTGAGGTAGATTTGAGCATGTGTTTGAGGTAGATTTGAGCATGTGTTTGAGGCATATTTGAGCATGTGGTTGAGGTAAATTTGAGCATATGTTAGAGTAAATTTATGCATTTGTTTGAGGCATATTTGAGAGCAGGTTTGAGATAGATTTGTGCTAGCCTTGTAACAAGGTCTGGTATAGATTTGGGAAAAGATAAAGAGTAGTTTTGAGTGGTGTTTTCACCCAATTGTGAAAGCACACTCTCCGGTAGGATCTGAGTCCCAAAATCCTCTGCTTGCAAAGAAAGTAATTTCTCCAAGGTTCCTCTTATGTTGATTCTAAAACACCAATGATGCTGCTCACTATAAATGCAGGGAATACCTTAGGGTTGCAAGTGGATGTTAACAAGGGGCACTGTAGTTCACTTTAATTTGGATTTGCAATGGACTCTAAGCTTTGATGGGTTTTCAATTATTTATTTAAATGACTGTAATTAAAATATAGAAAATAAATACGGGTTTAAAAATAAAAATAAATGCAAATGAATATGCAACTAAGCTATGTCCAAAGTACTACCATATTGATTGATAAAACCGAAGACAATGAGGTTTCTGCATGCAACCCAACCTACTGAACCTGCAAATTTGCACAATTTAGATAAGCCAGGTGCAGGTTTCTAGGGTTTCTACTATAGTTTCAGATTTAGGCATTCGCATGAAGCAACCAAGAACACTTGCATTCAACTTCACCTATAAGCCTAGAAATCTGAAAGGGAAAGATAACAAATTGAATCATTCATGCAAAAATGACTCCTTCTTTCTCATCAATGAAATGCCAACTCTCTGTATTTTTGCATTAAAATGATGTATCAATTACAATTACAGAATGTTCTAGGTTTTACAAATCCAGAACAAATGAAGGAAATTGCCCAAGTGCAGGCCCAGAATGGCATGAAGCCCTTGTCTCTGCAACTCTGAAAGCAACAATTTCCAACCCTCGTATTAGTCCGTGCTTCAAATTTTATACTAACTAAAACGTCTCTTCGGTTCTCCTTGTGTCGCTTCGTTTCACCTTCTAGCATGTGACCTTTCAAATTCTTGCCTTTTTGATGCTTTTGTTCCATGTTTGATTCTGAAACGTTCAAAATCTGCCACTGCATGTAATGCCTCTGTAGCTCTGACACCTATATGCCACATGTCTCATGTTTTCTATGACTTTTGTAATGTCTTCCCGTGCAAAATGTGACAAAACAGCATGCAACCCGTTCACCTTCCTGGCTGCAAAAATGAGACATGTCGCGATATCGCGACGTTTTCGACCAACAGCATTGTTTCTCCTCCTGCACAGTGAAAATGAGACATGTCACGATATCGCAACGTTTTTCTATTTCGGGCCATCTCCTCACCACCTGTCGTGAAATTGTGACACTTTTCCATTTCGTACCCTCTCGCTGTTGCTTGTCGCAAAATCACGATGCCTTTTTGTTTCGAGCTGTAATGTTGCCTTCTATCGTGAAATTGCGACGTTTTCCTTCTTCGTACACCTTCGCTGCATGCTGTCGTGAAATTGCGACCATTTCGTGCTTCATGTCCTCCTGTCGATTCTATCGCGATTTCACTACCACTTTACTCGTTCGTACATTTGCCAATTTTCTATCATGAAATCGCTACGCTACCTCTGTCCGTACTACTTCGCTGCTTCGGAGCCGCGAAACCGCAACCTGTCATGATTTCGCTACGTCTTTCTTGCTCGCACTACCTTCTTGCTTTTTTGTCATGAAATCGCTACCATTTTTGTTTCGTACACCTTTGGCTACTTGGAGTCGCGAAAATGTGACATGTCACGATATCGCGACGATTTCTCGTTTCATGCCTTCCACCTGCAATCTGTCACGATTTCATGACGTTTTTCACTCGGCACCTCTTTGCTCAATGTTGTCACGATTTCGTGATGTTTCTCTTCTTCGTACTCCATGCTATTTTCCTGTTGTGAAATCATGACCATTTTCTATTACGTACACCTTCGGCTGCACCCTGTCACAAAATCATGACGTTTCTCTCGCTTCGGCGTGCTTTGTAGCTTTCTGTCGTGATATCACGATGCTTTTCTCACTTGGCACCTTCTTCCTGCTTCCTGTCACGAAATCGCTACCATTTTCTTTCCATACACCCTTTGCAGCAACACGTCACAAAATCGCAACACTTCTCATTTCCAAGTAGTGGTAGCTCCATACGTCGTGAAATCGTGATGATTTTCATTCTTGCCTTTCTCTCTCCTGCCTAGGCCGCGACAGAGCAACATGTCACGATTTCGTGACATCTTTTCATTTTTTCCAGCGACGGAGCGACATGTCGCGATATCGCGACGTTTTTCTATTTTCTGGCAATGATGGTGCGACATGTCGCGATTTCGCGACATGTCGCAATTTCGCGACACTTTCAACACTTAGGCATTTTTTCTCTTTTCTTCATTTTTAGCATCTGGGTCACCGAGATTTCATCCGCAAGCCTGCAAAAAATGTGGTTCCCCAATTTTGGGGTGTGTTGTGGATTAGCCACAATAAATGGCGACTCTACTGTAAAATGCTCTTGAGCATTTTTAGTAAGAACCCAACCTGAAACATATCACAAACTCGAAAACATGTGTTAGCACATAAGCAATACAAACAAATGCCCAAATATCAGAAGTACATGAATCATTAGAATCATCAAGTATTAGCTCAGTGTGTGCAATGGATTTATTTTCCTATCATTTGAAATTGATCCACACTCCATTGTCAGTTTTGCATGAATGCATATGTGAGATGGTGAATGATTTGTGTACCCTAATGAATATTCTAAGAGATTTTGCTTTCGTAAAAGGCATAGTCATTCTTCTATTATTATGTATAAGCATTCAAGATTGCCAAACCCTCTTAGGATCCACTAATTCATTACCTTATTGTATCCCAAAGTTGGTTATGAGTCCCTACTATCTGGAACCCATGTGCAAGTGAATGTGAAATCAGAACTTTGGGGAATTAGACTCCCAACCAACCGAGATGAGAGTTTAACCCTATCCTTACTATTCTGATTTAGAGTTCATTACCTCACTTTAAGAAAAATAATTAAACCAATTATGGAAGAAATGGTCACGCTAGTCTAACCCTCTAGACAATCAGTGGTCTTGTTTTTGAGGCAAGACATGATGCCATGCATGGGCATATCTAACCCCACTATCCAAAACTTATCCTCATTTCTTTGGACCTTGGGGATGACTACCCATCCTTTGCAGAGGACAATTAGTACAATCCTTACAATCCAATATAAATATGAGATGGGAAAATTTTATTTTTTTTACTTCTTGGACCTTGGGGATGACTACCCATCCTGGCTAGGGACATGTAGTACGATCCTTACAATCCAAACTTTAGATGAAAAATATTAATTTTGTTGTTTAGACCTTTGGGATGACTACCCATCCTTTGCAGAGGACAAGTAGTACGATCCTTACAATACAAGATTTAGATGTAGATGGAAAATATTAATTTTGTTGCTTAGACCTTGGGGATGACTACCCATCCTTTGCAGAGGACAAATAGTACGATCCTTAAAATCCAAGATTTATTGTGAAATGAGACATAAGAGCTTTGGGGAATTGGATCCTCAACCTAAGCGAGATGAGAATTTATGCCCTATCCTTACTACTCCATGTAGGTCAAATCAAAGCTTTGGGGAATTGGATCCTCAACCTAAGTTCGATGAGGATTTAACCCTATCCTTACTACTCTGATTTTAGGCTTTAAGATCTATGGAAGTGGTCAAAACCACTGTTTTAAGGATCATGTTGCATAATAGGATAGACATGAAAAACCTTTTTTTCCCAACCTTTTCTTCCAAGTTAGGTCATGATCATTTTGCTCAAGATCCTTTTTAATGTATGAGACGTGCTTGGTTCTAGATATCTCAAGACTCGGTTCCCAACCTTAGGATGCCTCTTACATTTATGTTATAACACAACCCTAAGAGGGATTGACATACTTAAATGATATGTACCTAAGATGCATATGCAACTAAGATGAAATGTATGTAAAGTGAGATGGAACATGAATGCATTATCTCTTGAATTGCAAATGAAAATGATTTGTCATGCAAAACTGACTCTTTCATGCATCACAAAATCAAACAATATAACTTAAGATGCTTGTGGTACTTGTGGAGATTTTACAGGATAATTCCAATATTTCATATTCTCCTAACCTTAAGCATAAGTTGACATCTCATTTTTTTATTATTATTATTATTATTATTATTTTTATCAGAATAAACAAAACATGTCAATTGAAATCAAATCCACAACCAAAATCCTAGCTAAACTAACAATCCTAAACAATAAAAACAAAAACTGAAAACTCCCACCAAAACCGAAAGAATAATATCAAAAAACTCACAACCTAAGGGCTAAAATAATGCTTTAAAATCTGCCCATTAACCGGTAGCATAAAATATCTCCCTTCTAAAGTTTTTAGCCTGAAGATATTCTTCCCAAGAATCTCTGAAATCTGATATGGGCCTAACCAAAGACAATCAAACTTTTGATGATTCCCTTTTTCCTCATGTCTTTTGTCCCATAGTAATACCAAATCTGAAATTTTGAATGATTTAACTTTGGCCCTTCTGTCAAACCATCTCTTGATAACTTCCTGGTGTTTATTCATGTGATTCATGGCCTCTTCTCTCTTTTCATCAAGGTGCAGCAAATGACTTGACCTGGCTTCAACTTGATCATCTGTCCCCAAGTACTCTTGTATGAAACGTAAGGTCTACAACTTCAAATTTGCAAGAAATATTGGATCTTTCCCATAGACCAAATGATAGGGAGTATTCCCTATGGACTCTTTCACTCTGGTCCTATCTGCCCAAAGGGAAAACTTCAATTGGCTATGCCAGTATCGAGGGTTCTTTTCCAGCAACTTCTTAATGGTATTCAACAAATTCTTATTTGAAGATTCGGCCAACCCATTTCCTTGAGGATAATAATTGGATGCAAACTTTAAGCTCACTTTGTTATCATATGCCCAATCTGCAAATTGCGTAGAAATAAACGCTTTACCATTGTCACTGACAATAGAATTGGGCATTCCAAATCTTGTTATAATATGGTCCTCAAGGAATTTAATTACAATGTCTGTGGTGGCATGTTTAGTAGGAATCACTTCTGTCCACCTTGTACAATAGTCTGTAGCTGTCAATATGAATTTATGAGAATCAAAAGAATTTGGGTTAATAACCCCAATGAAATCTAGTCCCCACTGTGCAAATGGTCTCATTTCAACTATAGGTTGTAACGGCATGGCTGCATTTCTTTCTCTACTGGCAGCCACTTGACAGATATGACAAGATCATACATGGGCATGTGCATCTTTGAAAATATGGGGCCAGTAGTATCCTGCTCTTAGGATTTGATGTGCTGTAGCGTTGGACGCACCGTGACCAGTTCCATGTTTCCTGTGAAATTCCTGCAACACCTCAAGTAGATACCTTCATGATTCTTCCTGTAAAGCACACCAGATTTCATCAGATAATTGATAGACGTAAGCCTTAAAGCTCTTCTCTGAGTTGAATTTAGATTAGAAGGACACTTACCAGTCAATAAAAATTGCACAATATCAACATACCAGTCATCCTTAGCAATGTATTATGTATTCGAGCATTGGCCTATTATTTGCGGATTATTTTCTGTGATCGCCTTCGCAAGTCCCTATCCTCGAACTAGTTTCATAGGTTGGATTTCGAGATCAAATTCTTGTATGGTGGAAATCCATTTCCATCTTTTCTCACCTAGTTCATTTTGTAAAAACATGGTCTTGACAGCAGAGTCGGGCACGATAGCAATAACTCTTCTGTGTACAATGTAGTGCCTAAATTTTTTCACCGTTTTAAAAAGTGTGTACATTTGCTTATCAAGGATCGAATACCTTAATTGAGCATCTTTTAGGGGGGCACTTAAAAATGCTATGGGTTTTTGGCACTATCCTTGCCTTTTTGGGTTAAGACACTCGCGAAGGAGTGTTCTGATGCAAAAGCATAAATGTAGAAAGGCTTGGAGTAGTCTAGGCTTATAAGGATAGGGGCTCTATAAATGGCATATTTGATGTTCTGGAAGGCCACTCTACTTTCCTCGTTCCATTTTACATCCACATATTTCTTGAGCATCTTGTTCAGAGGCTTGGCTATCTCAGCAAAGCTAGAGATAAACTTCCTCACAAAATTAACCTGCCCAAAGAAAGATCTCAATTCTTTCTTACTACTCGAGAGAGGTAGGTTTTGGATAGCTTGTATCCTTTCTGGGTCGATGGATATGCCCTATTTTGAAATAATGTGACCCAATAATTTTCCTTCTGTTACTCCAAAAATGCACTTTTTGGGATTTAAGGAAATTCCATGTTCTCTGCATCTTTGAAGCACTTTCTTTAAATATTTGACATGTTCCTCTCTCTTTTTCAAGAAAATTGGGATATCATCCACATACACGATGATGCATTTGCCTATGAGCCCTTTGAATGCATAGTCCATGGCGCGTTGAAAAGTTGCACCAGCATTTAACAGTCCGAATGGCATTCTCTTATATGCAAATGTCCCCCACTTGGTAGTGAAGGCTGTTTTCATCCTGTCATCTGGATGTATAAGAATTTGGTTGTACCCGAAATACCCATCGAGAAAGGACATCATCTCGGATCCATTTACCATTTGTATAATTTCATCAATTTATGGCAGTGGATAATTATCTTTTTGAGAGGCTTTATTAAGATTTCAAAAATCTATGCACAGCCTAATATCTCCACTCTTTTTTCTCACTGGAACGAGGTTAGCCACCCGGGTTGAGTGCCTAACAGAAAAATGATTTTTGCTTCCAATAATATTTTAACCTCCTTTTCGGTCAAAGGCTCCAATAGCGGGTTAACAACTCGCTGTCTTTGCCTAAAAGGCTTGGAGTCTGGCTTCAAAGGGATGGTATGTGTGATAATGTTTTTGTTGTATGTCTTTAGCTCATTGTAGTTCCAAGCAATACAATCTATGTAATGTTTCAATGCCTACATTATATTGCTCCTTTCTTCCTTTGTACATGCCTTTGCTATGTACACCTCCATTGGATTGTCTGCACTCCCTATATTAATTGAATCACATGCATCTTTAGGGAGTGGGAATCTTTTTCCTTTCTTGGTCTTGCATCCCATGTCGAACATCTTTTCCAATGAAACCACGTCTTTAGGAATTTTTTTGGATTGATACGCAGTTTCAATTTCATTTTCTGTTTCATCCTGATACCTTTGCTCCTCATCAATCACCTGATTTTCAAAAATACCCGAGTTCGTGATAAATTTGAAAATATGTCTGTCACTTTCAAACACCTAGAAATTCTTTACATTATCGGGTATTGATGGACAAGGAACCAGTTCAATAGAAAACTTTTTATATCTTTTTATATCAACCGGGTTTAACATGCCCGCGACGACTGCAAGAGAGTCTGCTATTTGATTTCATTTCTTGGAAATAAGGGCTATATTGAATGCGTTGAATTCATCAATGAGGTCCATAACCCTAGTTCTATAAAGGCTCAGTCTTCTGTCATGGCATGTATACTGTCCTTTGATTTGCTTGACTACCAACTCTGAATCTCCCAAAACCTTCAAGAATTTAACATGTTTGCTCAATGCTAGAAGTAAACCAAAGATCAATTCTTCGTATTCTGCCACATTGTTCATGCAAGGAAATTGCAATCTGTAGGTAGCCAATAATGTTTTACCTAAGGGGCCAATGAGCTTGATTCCAGCTCCTGCTCCCTGTCTAGATTTTGATCCATCGAACCTGAGCAACCACGTGAAATCATTTTCATCAGAAGAGCTACCAAGACGTGCCTCCTACTTAGGCTCTTCAGCTGTTTCCTCAACATCAAGTGCATAAAATCCTAGTTCTGGCTCAAAAAATTGAACCTCATTTGACTTGTTAAAATCTGTTATAATCTCCTTAAGCGTCGATTCATTTTCCACTCTGATTTGGTTTGCCATTCCCTTCCATGGTAGCCACATATGTGAGAAGTCTATTGAAAAATAGCCATTTAGAGTCTTCATCCAATCCCTCGCAAGTAACATTCCATACCTACTTGGGATATTAACCACCAGAATGTCTACAACCTGTTGGACCCTGGGTTCAGAATTTAATTGAATCTTGACATCATATAAGGTCCCTACCACATTTACCTCTGAACGGTCCAATTGCAAGACTGTACATTTGTATGAAACATGTTGCAGGCCTAGCATCTTACATATTTTTTTAGGCATGAGGTTTCTCATGGCACCCGTGTCCACCAAAAAGTTATGCAAATTCTTACCTACAATTCTCAGAGTCAGTAAGAATGGCGGGACATCCCTTCTCTCCTTTCACAAAATGAGATGGGATTCAACTCCTTTTCCTTTCCATGTTTGATCAGGTGAGTTCAATGCTTTTATCAATGCCTCCTTTTGGCCTGGCAATCTAGCTGCATCCAAGAACGAAAGGCTAGATTTGGACTTCTTTAGATCCTCCACTATGTCATAGTTTGGCTTTTCGAATTTGACTATCTTCTACACATCATTAGACATTTCTCTTCTGAGTGGAGGGGGAGGATTATTATTTGCCTTAGTATCGGGAGGAAGAATAGAGTTGTTTGGAGGTGTTGATGAAGTTTTAGGGGTTTTAGATTTACTTCTCAAATGGTATCCATGATTCCCCTTCCTAAAATCTCAAAAAGCTTGCACCTCCTTTTCCAAAATTTCATCTTCTTCTTCCTCACTCTCACCTTCTTGATGATATACAGTTTCCATCACCATAATATTATCATCTTGATGTTGTGATGGACCCTCATTTGATACCAGTTCCAAATCATCAACTTGTGCCTGAAGACAATGAGTGTATCTCACAATTTTAGGACAATTCCTCTCATTGTGTTCTTTTGTGTTGTGCAACCTGCACCCCCTTTCCCATGCCAAATATGAAATATTCAAAAGAGAATTGGATTGGCTAGGTCCTGCAAAAGTATCTAATTGATTAGCAATGGGAGTGGGTACTCCCCCATTGTTTGGCTTGGTGTTCCAGTTTCTCCCTCTATTGTTAAAATTTTTATTTGGGTGAGGGGCATGGGACTCATACTTCTACTGTTGAACCCTGTCATTGCTCAGTTTATGAACTAATTTCTTGAGCTCTTCGACTTCTGAATAAATCTCCTTTGGTGGAATCACATTGTTGTTAAATCCCTTTGGATTTGCATAATTGATGGGGTCTTGATTCAACATTTGGGTCAGGTTCTGAGGAATTTGATTCCCGTATGGATTGACACTCTGAATCGGGGTTGGATTTGGAAAAGGAACTATAGCCTAAGGATTAAATTGGCTGGTTCCTTGTATAGTCAATTGACTATTCTGCATAAATGCGGGAACATGTGGAATGGATGTAATTGGTTGGATTGGAATGGATGCATACGCAGGTGCTGGTGGATACGGTTACTGATAGGGGAAGGCGTTCATGCTTGGCATTTGTGGTGCCATGAGCTGATTTGCCAAGGGAGCTTGACCATATGGAGCATATTGTCCCATCACAGGCATCTGGGTGTAGCACCCTAAAATTGGCGCAGTAAAATTATAAAATTTACATTCACCTTAGTAAATAATTTTAAAATCAAATTTAACCTCCCAAACCACCCGTTAACCGTCGGGTATTCCGTTTCCCCCTTTTTCATGCCAATTTTAGAGGTTGTTTTGACCGTTTGACGATATCGTCGCCGATCAGATGATATCGCCCCATATTTGACGATTTCGTCTGGACTAGGACGTCCAGACGATCTTGTCGCAAAACTGAATTTGCATAGTTGGAATCTGTTCCAACGGGTCTCCAATCTGGGCAGAAGTGTGTCTACGCCGTTGGGACCCTCCCCCATTGGAGATCTCCCAAATTGGGATGATCTCCAACCTCCTACCTACTCCCTCTAAGCCTATTTAACCTCTAGGATTTTCCCTCCCCAACCCCTGGCTGAAATTATCTGCAAACTGATTCCCTCTACGTCAAAACATCCTAATCTTGCATTTGCATTAGTTCCACATCGATTTTATTGCAGGTATATCATTGTTTTTCAGCTGGAGCCAGCATCCATCGTCACCGACGAACCTGTTAAGATCGGAGGCGATCCTGTCGAATTCGAGATGATTTCGTACTGATGCGAGACGATCTCGACTGTAGCCCACATCGAGGCAATCAGTGCCTAGAGTTTGCTTTTCTCAACTCTGTTTCTGTCATTTTATTTTGTAAATTAGATTATTTATTCAGTTTTTATGTTATTTTTGCATTTGGAGTTCACCCATTTAGCTTAAATTGCATGCTAAGTTCATGATCTGCTATTAAAGTATAGTAATTGGCTTTAAATTATGTTCTTAAATATTGTTCAGTATTCATATTGCTATTTGGTGTAATTTGCCTCTGTTAGCACAATAGAATTTCTTGTATTTTGCATCTATTTTCTGTCTTGCAGGTCTCTAGCGAATTCATCAGATCTCAGACGATTCTATCATTTTTAGACGATTCTGTCAGATTGTAGGTGATTCTGTTAGATTACAGGCGATCTAGACTGCTTCAAACGTCAAAATATTTTGCAAACATCCGGATCAGGTATTTTTCATTGTCATTCTGTAAAATTCTTTGTTTTTTTCTTTCAAATCTGTTTTTTGTATTCATGAAAGTTGCATTTTCATGTAGTTTTAATTTAGATTCATTCGGCCAAACCTAGGATATGAATGCTTAAGGTTAAAACGAACTCATCAAACACATTCCAAAACCTAGGCGTGGAAACCGCCGCTAAATGTTTCCTGGTGAACCCACCATCCGTCAAAAAATCACCAAAATACACCTCCCTTGAGAGGCGGGACCTTCGCAAAGTCCTCTCGATCCGAGGTATCGTGACATCCTTTTCCCATCCTCCTTTCGGGCATGGATCCTATAGCCTGAAGGTAGGGATGCAAAAAATTTGGAGCGATACATTTTGGTGAACCCGACGTGAATGCATCATAACCTTTTGAAAACAAAAACAAAACAAAAAAAAAAAAAAATTAGAACAACTAAAACTTAGATGCATTTTAAAACATTTAAGGTTTAAAGTCATGTTTATATGGTAGCTCCTAAAAAGAGGTTAGCAAGTTACTATAAACGTAGAAAATCAATTGGCAGCTATAGAAGTTAATTTTGTCCTTAATATCCCTGAAACAAGTAGAAATCAATCCTTGTGGAACGAACTTGATAGGAGACTTAGTATCATCTCATCTAGGTCCACACAACTTAAACAGATTAAGAGGCTAGTCTTGGATAGAATCCTGGATCCTCATCAATTAGTTTTTTATCATGAACTTCAGAGAGCCTGCCATAGATGGTTAGCCTATAGGAGAGCTCTTGTATCTACAAAATTTTTAACTTTCAAGGAAAATCTTGAAGACACAGTTATAGTGCGCCCCTTTCTAGTTCATATAGATTCCTTAGAAGTTGATCTTATAATTAGGAGAAGATGGAACAAAACTCCTAGAGCTATGTTATATTGTAAATATTGTCGTGAGAATTATTATTATCAACCCGCATCTGAGATAGATAATATCACCATAGCCCTTTTCATCAAATTCTTAAAAGAAAACTTTCAATTTGAAGAAGAACATTTCATGACCCCTGAACAACTCGAACCTATTAATGATATTCATAAGTTATTCATAGAAAACTAGCTCATTTACTTTCAGTCTTATTATTGCGTGCATCTATTGTTTTATTTGCTGTCTTTATTGTATTATTTCAAAAAATTAAAGAAAAACTAAAAAAATAAAAAAACTTAGCAAAAACTTAAACATTTCAATTTCAAATATTATAGTAGGTATATAGTAAATATATACCTCTTAATTTGTTGCATATATATATATATAAATATATATATATTTGCTGAAATCAAAACTTAGCACCATGCCTAAACTTAGGAATGGCAAAGAAACTTTAGGGGAAGGAGAAGATTGGTTACAAGATACAACTGAAAACCCAAATGTCCTTCTTGGAGATTCAAATCCGGAAGGAGAAACTCTAGGTCAATCAGATGAAGACTTAGGGGAAGATAAAGAACAAGAAGCAAATGTTAAAGAGGATGGATCCTCATCCCCTAGAGTAGCTCCAAATGGAAATATTGCCTTTGACAATGCAGAGCATTTCAAGAGATTTCTCATGGAAAACATTGATGACCTTAATGTGGCAATTCACCTTGATAAAGGGCAAATTAGTAAAACTCAAGCAACCATGGAATATATGTGCAATATGCAGACTAATCCCTTGTCTTTCATTGATCAAGAAAGTGACAAGGGTGGACCATCCAATGCGGATATGGTCACTATAGCCCAAAGCATGTCAAAACAATAGGTTACCCAACCTCCTAAGGAACCTGTTACTCAACCTAAAATCACTCCCGCACAAAAGAAAATTCCCTTCACTACTTTATTCCGCCAAACTATTGAGCAAAATGCTTTAAGTAAACAGAAACCTAAAACTAAGCCAAATACAAACTTTCAGCAATCTGGAATACAACATAATACAGCTTCAAAATTCCTCCATAATACTTTTCCTACCAATAATTTACACAACAGTGACATGACATCTAATCTGCATGTTCCTCCATCCTATGCTCATAACACTTATGGCAATGCCCTACCAAACCAATATGGGGGGCAAACTAGTAATCTGGAAGCCATGGTGAAACAATTAGCTTCACGTATGGACCAGATAGATCCCTACCATCCCTCGTATAATTATCGAGAGATCTGTAGTCAACCTTTGGATCCCATAGTTGTAGCTCAACCATATCCTAAACATTTTCCCATGCCTGTCCTGCCTATATATAAAGGAACCGAAGATCCCATAGAGCATCTTCGCATGTTTAGGATAGCATGTCACGACATATCGCATGACGACTTGCTATTACTAAAAATGTTCCCCAAAAGTTTAGGTGGAATGGCATTAGAGTGGTACTATCAATTGCCCACTCATTCTTTAAGAAACTTTGAAGAAACAGCTGAATCATTTGTCCATCAATTTAGTGCCTACATCGAGAGGCATGTAACTATTAAAGACCTATACAATTTAAAACAAGATAAGGATGAATGCTTTGCCGATTTCTTAGCTAGATGGAGGCAATTGATAGGAAAACTGCACTTTGTGCTACCCTATAGGGAAATGTTAGACATTTTCATCAACAATTTACAAGAACAACTTTCTTATGAGCTATCAACAACTACTTTGACTACCTTCGATCAAGCTATAGATTTAGCTCGAAGAGTAGAAGATGCCCTCATTAGGAGAGGCCAACTTAGGAAGAAGGATGATGAGAAAACATCCAGAAATCAATATAAAAACAAACAAGTTGTCGGTGATGGAGTCACTGACAGTAGAAATGTTGCTAATATCAATGCAACGAAGACAACAGAAAAATTCATATTGAAACCTCCTGACAAGCCTCCTCGAGAATTCACTAGATTAAACCAACCTTTGTCAACTATTTTACCTCAATTACTCGAAAGAGGTTTGATCCAATTACCCGCTATCCGGGAACCTGACCCAAGTATACCCGGATATAGAGCTGATTTGCACTCTGATTTCCATAGAGGACCTAGACATTCTACCAATGCTTGTAAGAGATTGAAACATAAAATACAATATTTGATTGACAATAATGAAATGGAAGTGCAAGCCTTCCAACCCAAACAAAACCCTCCTAATAATACTCAAAAGACCATTCCCCAAAATCAAAATCAAAACGCCAATCAAAAATTAGACATATTTCAACACCCTTTACCAAGACATGGTAAAGAGGTGGCCAATCAAATCGAACATCATAATGTTCCCCCTCCTACCCGATATGTAGGAACCATTAGCGGACAATTACCTGTTCAAGATTCTCAAATATTTGACATGACCTTATCCCTAGTTACAACCAAGCCCTTACATAATTTTCAAACTTCTGATTCTAGTGATATAGAATCAGATAATGAAAGTGAACTAGACATTACTTCAAACCAATCGAATAGTTCTGAAAATGAATCAGATCCTATTCAACCTGATCACAGATGCTATGGTTCCAGAAGAACCATTTCCTAGAAGAGTCACTACTCGACCTTCTTCTAATATAGTCCTTCCTTATGAACAAGCCATAAATTCTCAACCGAGACCGTTTCAACGTCATCACTATAACATCGTAGGTACCATTGGAGTCGTTACTCGACAACAAGCTCAAAATTCCCAACAAGAACCAAACCAGAATGATGGATCAGCTCCATTCGTTCTGAAAAATCCCAATAAAGGGAATCATGCTCCTAATATCCAACCTAAACCCCCTTACAGTATTAACGAACAATTGTCCAACACTACGGCCAGAATTTCCCTCTTAGATTTATTGAGATCCTCTCCCACCCATAGGGATGAGTTGATGCTTACATTGAGCCAAATGATGGTACCTCAAAACATTCAACCTGAAGCTATGGCCCATACGATCATCACTCGAGAGATTGATTGTATTGACTTCAGGGATAAAGATATCCCGCAACACAGTTTACATAAGGACAATCCCTTATACATTACTGATTTAATCTGGGATGTAGCTGTCAAACTAGTTTTGATTGACAATGGCTCATCTCTAAACATTTGCACCTTTGACTTCTACCAACGATTTGGCTTTAGAAGTGATGAAATGAAGAAAACTGATATGATCATCAAAGCTTTTAATGACGAAACACAAGAAACGTGTGGAGTTATCACCCTCCCATTGCAAGTTGGTCCTAGAACCCTAGAAACAACCGTGTTTATTGTACATTGCCCAGCATCGTACAATATACTTTTGGGTCGCCCTTGGATCAACGCCATGCGAGCGGTCCCATCAACTTTACACCAATGTGTTAAATTTGAGTTTAAAAATTAGTTGGTCACTATTCATGGTGACCCTAGACCTTTTGATATGTGTGCTTTGGCAGAACCAGTTGGAGTGCAATTTTGCCCTGCTTTGTCATCCACACATTCTAGTTCTTCTTTTTTATCTAAAACAGTGAAACATAAACCCATAACTTCACCGAGTTCCCCTTCATTAACTTCATCTTCCTATATAGATCAACAACCCTCTAAACAAATTACTTTAGAACCTCAAAAAGATTTCAAATCTACAACCAATTCTTCAACTACTACCCCTACAAATTCAAAACCTCTAGACACATCTATCATCCCTTCCACATCTCAAGACATAGGTAATAAACCTTCTACATCTTATGCCCTTTCTGATGAACTATTACCCGATTTATCTACAACCTTAATATCAAAAAAAATGAATGCTTTCATGCAAGATTCAAACCTTTTAAATAAATTGCCGCCATCTCCTCATACTTTGGGCCTCCCACAACCTATGGGAAGTACTTACCAAGTCGGGAGTTGTGCCTTCATTTATAAAGGACATGACTGGGGAAGAATCCCTCGAAATATCAAAACTCATCATGAAGGATACGCTCGGTGTTATTTTACCAATGATTATATTAAAGCTAAACCCATGATGCTTAAAATGGGATATGAAGGGAAAGGCTTAGGACCTTTCCAAAATGGCATGAAAGAACCTTTCGAGGTAGAACCGTGGCCTGCCCGCTGTGGTGTGGGCCTATTTCCTAGTAAGGGACAATCCTTTCCTTTTGAAGAGGATGATCACCTCATATGCTATCAAGATTATTTGGATAGGCATGTTGATTTGCCTCTTAATAATCAGTCGTTTTCATGCAACATGCTATCCATAGCATACCCCGAAATGATTGTTGACCCCGATGAAGAGTTGGAAGGAGATATCTTCCATGATGTCTCTGTTGAAGAGATGTTACACAATGGGTTTTATTTTGATGGTTCTATACCAACTATAGCCCAAATTGAGGCCACTGATCCTCAGAATGAATTATCTAAATTAACCTTACAAGAATTACAAGAATTGGGCGTTTCACCCGCCCCACCTAATTTTGAAAGAGATCTACACATGGAGGTAGAAAATGTCATTAAAATTAACATTGGAACTGAGGACAATCCTCACATAATCAATATTGGAGCAGAACTAAGTCAAGAAAAACAAGAACAATACACCGCATTTCTTAAAGAGTATGAAGATGTCTTCGCTTGGACATACGAAGATATGCCAGGTCTAGACCCTTCCGTAGTCATGCATCATCTAGTGGTCCATCCGGATGCTAAACCGGTTAAACAAAAACTTAGAAAAATGCATCCCAAAGTGGCTTTGCTAGTCAAAGGGGAGTTAGAAAAACTCCTGAATGTTATCTTTATACAAGCTATTGATTATGCTGAATGGATCTCAAATGTAGTTCCAATCACCAAGAAAGAAGCTACCAAAGTTAGGGTTTGCACCGATTTTAGAGATATCAACGTTGCATGCCCTAAAGACGACTTTCCTCTTCCAAACATGGATCAAATTATTGACTTTACTGTCGAAAGTGGGATGATGTCCTTAATGGACGGATTCTCCGATTATAATCAAATTCGGATAGCTCCTGAAGACCAGGCTAAAACAACCTTTATTACCCCCTGGGGTACCTTTTGCTGGAAAGTGATGCCATTTGGCTTAAAGAACGCCAGTGCAACTTATCAACGAGCTATGACCTACATTTTTCATGATATGATGCATGATATCCTACATGATTATGTAGATGATATTATAGCTCGCTCTCTTATTGAAGATCATCATTTGGATGATTTGCGAAAAGTCTTTAATCGATTACGAGAATATCTCATTCGATTAAATCCAACAAAATGTATATTCGGAGTTAAGTCCGACAAACTATTGGGGGTTTTAGTTTCTTTACGTGGTATCGAAATTGACCCTCTCAAAATTGCGGCTATCACCGATATGCCCGCACCTACTAATATATCTGAATTACGAAGTTTACAGTGTAAACTTCAAGCTATCCGTCGCTTCATTGATAAGCTGGCGGACAAAACTGGTCCTTTTCTCAAACTTCTTAAGAAGGATGTCCCTTTCAATTGGGACACGGAATGTAGAGAAGCTTTTGAACTTCTCAAACAATATCTCCTTAACCCACCGGTGCTTTCACCGCCTAAATCTGATCACCCATTTCTCCTCTATATTTCTGCTTCAGATTCTGCCTTAGGAGCTATGTTAGCTCAACTCGATGATGAAAAATGAGAACGTGCTAATTATTATATTAGCCAAACCTTCATCAGTTATGAAACCCGCTATACCGCATTGGAAAAGCTATGTCTAGCAGTCGTTTTTGCTACGCAAAAATTATGACATTATATGCTTAGTCAAAAAACGTATGTCATCGCTAAATACGATCCTTTAAGGTATCTCATGAGTCGACCTTATTTATTGGGTCGCACAGCCAAGTGGGTTCTTGCTCTAAGCAAGTTTGATCTCACATTCATAGGACAAAAGTCTATTAAGGGTCAAATCATAGCAGATCAATTAGCTGCTGCACCCTTAGAGTCTACTCATCCCCTCATCATCGAGTTTCCTGATGAATGCCTTCAATTAGAGGTAGACCTTGTTGAACAATGGTCCTTATACTTTGATGGAGCCCGATGCATGAGTGGGGTCGGTGCGGGTATTATTTTAATATCTCCGCAAAAACATCTTATTCCTCTGTCCTTCAAACTGACCTTTGCTTGCACCAACAATACTGCTGAGTATGAAGCTCTAATCCTTGGATTACGAGCTGCTCTAGCACTAAAAATTAAAAACCTCTTAGTTTTTGGGGATTCCCAATTAGTTATAAACCAAATTAATGAATTTTATCAAACCAGAGATGATAAACTTCACCCATATAAGGCCTATGTTTTACAACTAATGTCCTTGTTTGATCAAGTCACCTTGGAAGCCATTCCTCGAACTAGCAACCGTGCAGCTGATGCCATGGCCGCAGCTGCATCTCTCCTGCCCTTGGAGTTAGACGACGAATATGCCACTATCATTATTCGTCGGCTCCAGGAACCCGCTTCGATTAAGTCATGCTTAGAGCCTTTTTATGTGTTTCTAATCAATGAAACTACTCCAAAATGGGACTTTCCCTGACAATTCTAATAGAAACCAGCGTCGGTTATTACGTCGACGAGCAAGTCGCTTTGTAATAATTGGCAATACTTTATATAGGAGATCTTTTGAAGGTATCCTATTAAGATGTTTAAATTTAGAAGAGTCTAAATTAGCCTTGAGTGAAGCCCACGATGGATCTTGTGGAGGACACTTTAGTGGTAGTGCCATTGCTAAAAAGCTCCTTCGGATAGGATACTTTTGGCCTACCATGGAAATGGATGCACATGAATATGTGCGCCATTGCGACAAGTGTCAAAAACATGCTGACCTTGTCCATGCGCCTGCACAAGAGTTGCAGGCTATTTCATCTCCTTGGCCCTTTTCTAAATGGGGCTTGGATATTATTGGCAAAATCAATCCTGTGTCATCTGATGGACACAAGTTCATCATAACCGCCACTGAGTATTTCACGAAGTGGGTTGAAGCTATGCCTTTAGCTTCCTGCACTGGCACACAAGTTTCTAAATTTATTTTTAATCAAATCATTTGCAGGTTCGAAATTCCTGCGAATCTCATCTCTGACAATGGAACTCCTTTCAAAAATAAAGATGTTAAAAAATTATGTCAAAAATATAAGATTCAACATCGCTGGTCCACCCCCTATTATCCTCAGGGTAATGGTCAAGCGTAAGCATCTAACAAAACTTTAATCAAAATTCTCAAAAGATTAGTCAACAAAATTGGCCGTGACTGGCATATTCAATTATATCCAGCCTTGTGGGCTTATCGAACTAGTGTTCGAACCCCGACGGGCACTTCACCATTTGTTTTGGTATATGGTGCTGAAGCTATTTTTCCATTTGAATTGGAAGTTCCCTCCTTGGATCTGCTACTTCAAGATACCAAAGTAGGAGATGAATATCGTGCTGGCAGACTCAGTCAGCTAGAACTCCTTGATGAAAAATGCATCAATGCTTTGGAGCATCTCCATGCTTACCAAAACAAGCTTAAAAGATCATATGCTAAGAGAGTTCGTCATCGATGCTTTGAAATTGGTGACCTTGTTTTAAAAAGAAAATTAAAAAAATACAAATGCAACCAAAGAACTTAAAGGTAAATTTGAGCCCAACTGGCTCGGACCATACATCATTACTGCTAAATTTGAATCAGGAGCATATAAATTATCTACCTTAGATGGTAAAGAACTTAAAGAACCCATGAATATTTTGCATCTTAAACGTTACTATGCATAAACTTGGTCTTTTCATTCATGTATATATTTGTTCAAAATTACTATCTTGTATTTCTTTCAATTTATTCAAAAACACCAAAAACATTCATAAATCTCCAAAAATCTTCAAAAACTATCTATTGCATTTATTTAAAGCACTAGTTAAGTTCCTTTTGCTCAAAAACTAAAATCAAAATAAAAATCTAAAAACAGCTATATGCTTGACTCTTTCGAAACCAAAACAATATACAGAAGAAAGAGAGAGTCAACATTCTCAAAACTTCTCAAAAGTGTTTATATATATTTTCTTACAATTATTGTAGTTATATGTTTCAACTTATTTTGGATAAATTAGCATTTATTTTGAATCCCTCACTTGCACACTCACAAAAAAATAAATATCTTGCTTTTATCTGGCATGATTACTAATCTCTCTTATATCAAAGTTCACAAAATTCAATTAAATAAAGTTTGAGCATAGAGAATTGATCTTGTTATTTATTTAAACCAAGCACATCTTTTCACAATAAAATGATTATATTTGTAATTTCCATGTTTTGCTACATAGTAGAACTGATTTCTTGAGTGAAAAGTTTCCCCTGCTATCCTATCATGCACATGGTCTAGAATCTTTGAGAATTGGCAAAAGGACAAGCTCACCCCTACCCAGAATAAAAATCCCTTGCTCTACAGCTAATCCGAGAAAGTATCCCTAGCAAATAAAAAAGAGAAGAAAAATTCAAGAAAAAAGAGAAAAGAAAAAAAAATGTGTTCTTTTATCATTACAACAATGTTCCAAGCATTATCAAGCAAAAGCAATACAAAAAGAAAAATAAGCAAAGTTCAAAAGACAGCAAGAAAGCAATAAAATCCCTTTCCCTACCCTTTGAAAAGAAAAGAAGGGTTGATGAGCTTGAATCCCTGGAATTCTCAATTATTCAAAACTGTGAGGTAAGCCCCATAACAGGTGGTTTGTGCCCAACCTGCTTGGCCTTGGGTAACTCCTAGCGTGGCGATATGTCTGTCACATTAGCGACCTTCTTTTGTACAGACCTATGTCTACTTATGGATTAGCTAGCTCTTGATAATCCGACCTACATAGTAGTCTAATATGGTTATATGCATCTACATCATGGTTAATGAACACTTATTTGGTTTCTTCAAATCACTTGTATCATAGTATCTTGCTCACAACTGGTAAATGAACAATGCAATTGCACACACATTTGTATTTGAGAGATTTTGTTTATCATTAGGATAAATCAAGATCGGAAATGAATGCACATATGCACATGGGATTCCTTATAAATCTAACTTTTGTCTTCAAAATACTTTGAAATATTATTTTTGCAACTTGTTTGGAATAATCAAGTACAATTATTTTTCACAAAGACAACTATAGAATTAGAAAAATCAAAAATTTCTTCCAAATTACACAAATCAAATCATATATATCTTGTTGACTTTCGTGACGATGGTATAGTTTCAAAACCAAAATTGGAATTTTATGCCTAGCGCAAGTCCTCATTTTCATCTTTTCTGTTCATAAAAAAAAATCAACCATGCAATAAAACTATCTATTTTTCTTTGATTTTCGCGATGATGGTATAAGTCTATACCTACATATTCTATGCCTAGCGCAAACCATTGTAACAATTTTTATTCCCCATTTTATCAAAAATCATAAAAACCATATGACTTCATTTTACACAAATTATGCTTTTCAAAATCAAACCCATTTTTTTGCACTATTTTTATGTCATTATGTCAACCTTTAACTTTGCAATGATGGTATAATTCCTAAGGAATTATTCACAAATTTTATCACACTTAGGAATTTATGCCTAGCAAAAATCATTTTAAAAATATTTCATGCATAATATTTTTCATGAAAGTCTGAAAACAAACCAACCATCATCATCATCATTTGCACTATCACAACAAAGTCTTAAGACAGTCTCTTAAGCACTCTTTTACTTTTCGCAATATTTCTATACTGGGATTAGCTTGACGACCGAGTGAGCGACGACTCCATGAAATGGTCTATAATAGCGACAATGTCCTTTGAAATTATTGTTAAAAGTCCCCTTTTATTTTTATCAAATTATTGCATCACATACAATCACTTTGTTACATCAGATTATTTCATTTAAAATTTTATAGCATGACATTCAAATTATAATATTTCCAACGACATAATTACATGAATTTTCAAATCAATCAATCAAAATATAAAAGCATCATAAAAATACATAACACAAGTCATATGATCAAAAATATCTCATCTATATATATATATATATATATATCTCAAAAATATATGTACATCATCTCAGCTAGATTGGTATGCCACAATCCATATCTTGGCATACTCAATCAAATGTCCTCCGAGCAGTGTCTCGAGAGCCCCTAGAGCTCTCAGCCTCATCTCCTCCCTCGCCCTACGGAGGACGAGGTGGCCCCATCGTAGTATGTGTGGTACTGTGAGTCCTCGTCATCGATCGGGATGAGCTCCTCGACGACCCTGTCCTGATCGGATCTGCAATAGCAGCCGGTAGCTGTACCCTCTGGCCCTCAGGCACCATCTGAAAATAGATCCCCTGGTAGAATGCGGTCTGAGCAACCGACCGCATCAGCTCCTGAGTGCTCGCCCCTCCGCCCCATGCCCTGAGGCGTGCAATCTCGTCTCTGAGCTGTGTCACCTCAGCTCGATGTCGTGCAGCCTCGTCCTGCAGAGTCTGCACCTGTGTCTGGAGATGGATATTCTCCATCCGGAGAGTCGCCGTCTCGCTGCTCTCTCCTGTGTCAACGCCCTTGCCCTTATCAAGCGATGGTGGCCTCTCTCTCTGTGGAGATGGGGGTCTCTCCTCCCTCCTCTCCCTCTGTCATGGCCTCTCCTGTGCCTGTGGCCTCCTCTGCTCTCTCCCGTCGTGACCCTGGGCCGCCTCTATCGCTGCCTGGCATCGCCTCCCTATCCGACGCACAACCACATGGATCGGACCCTGTGCCCTCGTCATCCGAGGAGGGCGGATGCCTGCATACCAGGCATCATAGCCATCGGCTACCCCCGCGTCATCCCCATCCACTGGCTGTATGGGGGCATCATCTCGCATCCTGGCTCTAGAAGCGCTGCATGTCAGGAGCCCCGCTAACCGTGGTGTTATCCCGGATAGTCCGAGAAAACTCGTAGTCCCTCAGAGATGGGATCCCCTATTGTAGACCGAACTGTCTCAAAACTCGGTCATAGCGATGGAGCTCCACCTCTCCTCTCTCCATCCGTAGCCAGCAGACTCGCCTGATGCGAGCCAGCTCCTGTCCGTCCTCGGCCCACCCTGGGTGCCCTCTCCATGGCCTCCAGGTGATCTGATCCAGGACCAAGTCATCCAATAGCCTTCGGGACATCGGTAGGTCGATCCGTCGTTGTGACCCTCTTCGAAGCCACCAGTAGAAGACTCGGGGCCTCTCCCCATCCACCCCTATCAGTGGAAGCCCTATCGGCCTTCGCACTATAATGTGCTCCCAACACCAAACCTGTAGGAGCGATGTCATCACCAGACATCGCCCGCCCTTGTACACGACCCCATACAGGATCCTGTACAACCGGCATAGAACAAAGCTGCCCCAACAAAACCTGTACCCATGGTCTCTCATATCATAGATCACATCTGCGAGCATCCATGGTACCCTGCATCCACTCTGGTGGCATAGCAGAAGTCCACCAACCACTCCAGCTAGAACTCGTGTGAGTCTGGATGCCCCAGGCATCTAGCGTAGTGCCTCGATATTCACTCCGCCCTTCTCCAGGGCGAAGCTTGGGTCACCACATAGTCGTCCCATAGCGTGGCCCTGATTGGCCGTAGGAGTGATCATCCGTCCTTGTATGGGGATTCTCAGAATCCTCCATACGTCCTCTAGTGTTGGAGTCATCTCCCCTATCGGTAACCAAAAATAGGAAGACCCCGGATACCATCTCTCTGCTAGGGCTGTTAGAAGCCCCATGTCCGTGGATACTTGTGGCATCTCCGCCACATGCTGTAAGCCGGCCTGTGCCAGCTGATCTCGCTCTGCCTATGTCAGAGTGGCCAAGTCATCTCTCAAACCTCCATATTTCCACTCCCTGCTCTTTAGTAATCCTCTCTGCAACATAAACAACATAAACAACAAGCAATCATTAATAACAATTCCAGTAATTAATAATGCAACTTAAAGATCAATTTCATGTAATTGATGATATCGCCCACTATTGGACGATATCATCCCAAATTTGAGCATAATCGTCTCCGATCTCGCTTGTCGAAATCGTCTCTAGATTGACGAAATCGTCCCTTTTTCGCCGATTTCGCCCTTGGGCGAAATTGACGAAATTGAGACGATTTCGTCGAAATTGGGACGATTTCGTCCCAACGACGTCGACGGTCAAATTCACCTAAAAATCAAATAAAAAGCATGTAAAAATTAAATTAAATCAGTTCTAGCTAAGTCTAGGCTCTTACCCATAGACCGCGCCGGACCTCTGCAGATATGTGCGTCGTCTCCACCATTTTTGCTTCAGAGCTCTAAAAACCAGAAAATGAACAGTAAAAATGAATTAGGGTTTTACCCTATTTTTCTTAATTTTATTCAACAATAATTTTTTGCTTTTCCACGTTTTTACCCCAAACGTTCAATTTGGGTAAAAACACGGAGGGGGCACCATAGTAAGTCTGTCGTACGATTCGACCAAGAATCGTCGCCTAAAAATGGGTATAATTTTTTGCTTTCTCGTAGATCGAGAAGAACTCATCTTTAACGCATTTTCTTCGAAAAATTCGCTAAAGAGGGGGCAAAATGTAGCACCCTAAAATTGGCACAGTAAAATTATAAAATTTACATTCACCTTAGTAAATAATTTTAAAATCAAATTTAACCTCCCAAACCGCCCGTTAACCGTCGGGTATTCCGTTTCCCCCTTTTTCATGCCAATTTTAGAGGTTGTTTTGACCATTTGACGATATCGTCGCCGATCAGACGATATTGCCCCAGATTTGACAATTTCGTCTGGACTAGGACGTCCAGACGATCTTGTCGCAAAACTGAATTTGCATAGTTGGAATCTGTTCCAACGGGTCTCCAATCCGGCGTAAGCGTGTCTGCACCGTTGGGACCCTCCCCCATTGGAGATCTCCCAAATTGGGATGATCTCCAACCTCCTACCTACTCCCTCTAAGCCTATTTAACCTCTAGGATTTTCCCTCCCCAAACCCTGGCTGAAATTATCTGCAAACTGATTCCCTCTGCGTCAAAACATCCTAATCTTGCATTTGCATTAGTTCCACATCGATTTTATTGCAGGTATATCATTGTTTTTCAGCCGAAGCCAGCATCCATCGTCGTCGACGAACCTGTTAAGATCGGAGGCGATCCTGTCAAATTCGAGATGATTTCATACTGATGCGAGACGATCTCGACTGCAGCCCACATCGAGGCAATCAGTGCCTGGAGTTTGCTTTTCTCAACTCTATTTCTGTCATTTTATTCTGTAAATTAGATTATTTATTCAGTTTTTATGTTATTTTTGCATTTGGAGTTCACCCATTTAGCTTAAATTGCATGCTAAGTTCATGATCTGCTATTAAAGTACAGTAATTGGCTTTAAATTATGTTCTTAAATATTGTTCAAATATTCATATTGCTATTTGGTGTAATTTGCCTCTGTTAGCACAATAGAATTTCTTGTATTTTGCATCTATTTTCTATCTTGTAGGTCTTTGGCGAATTCGTCAGATCTCAGACGATTCTGTCGATTTCGGACGATTCTGTCAGATTGCAGGTGATTCTATTAGATTACAGGCGATCCAGACTGCTTCAAACGTCAGAATCTTCTGTAGACATCCGGATTAGGTATTTTTCATTGTCATTCTGTAAAATTCTCTGTTTTTTGCTTTCAAATCTGTTTGTTGTATTCATGAAAGTTGTATTTTCATGTAGTTTTAATTTAGATTCATTCGGAAAAACCTAGGATATGAATGCTTAAGGTTAAAACGAACTCATCAAACACATTCCAAAACCTAGGCGTGGAAACTGCCGCTAAATGTTTCCTGGTGAACCCACCATCCATTGAAAAATCACCAAAATACACCTCCCTTGAGATGCGGGACCTTCGCAAAGTCCTCTCAATCCGAGGTATCGCGACATCCTTTTCCCATCCTCCTTTCGGGTGCGGATCCTATAGCCTGAAGGTAGGGATGCAAAAAATTTGGAGCGATACACTAGGTAACCCCGTAGCCCTATGGTGTCATTTGCTGCTCGATAGTCATGGCTTCGTTATAGGCTAAAGCCAGCGTGGTGACTTGAGGATTACATCTCGCAAACATGGCTATCATGGGGTCCAATGCCCCAAAATATATCTGCAAAGCCACTGCGGGATCGATGGCAAAGTGCCTAATTGCTCTATTATAGAACTTTTGGAATCTCTAATTAAACATTATGATCGGTTCCCCTTGGCCCCTTTTGCATGTAATAAACTGATTGTAAATAGTTGCGGGATCCAAGGGTGACCTAAATTGATTAACAAAGGTGTTTTCCATTTGTGTCCAAGAATTAATTGAACTAGTAGGCAAGCATATATACCATTCATATGCTATTGGATCTAAGATCATGGGGAAAAGTCTGCAGGCCACATCTTCATATTGAACTTGCAGCCTAATTAAAACATCCCTATAGGCTTGGATATGTTCTTCTGTTGTTCTAAGGCCATCTGGTTTGTATTTAGGTAGAAATATTTCAATGTTCTTGGAGATTTCATGGATATCCCCAGCAATGTTCAAAGGAGTATTATTAGCTCCATACCAAGGAGCTGCGGGAGCTTGATCCATTTGACTCAAAATCGATGAAGACAAATCTACAATAGCAGTAGAGATATTGTTGACAATAGGAACACTAGTGGCAACTGATATTACGGGTGTAGATCCACTTGATGTTCCTGGAGAAAATAGGTCTTTTGTGACTGGTGAGCTTACGAATTGCTTGGTTTTATTCTTGGGAGTACCAGTAAGGTCATGAAAAATGGTTTCCCCGGTTGTTTGGGACCTGGTTGCAATACGATGCGGTGGGTCCAGCCTGCCTGATGAAACCCCCGATTATTTCAGCGAAAACCTGCAACAAAAGAAAGCAAAAGCTACAGTTTAGCCGTTTGTGAGCTTTAAGAAAATATTTCAAAATTAAATTAAACAATATTATTCATGTATGAAAACCAAAATAAAGTAAACTGATTTGGGCCCTCATTCTAGTGCCAATCTGTTGAGTGGTGTTTTCACCCAATTGTGAAAGCACACTCTCCGGTAGGATCTGAGTCCCAAAATCCTCTGCTTGCAAAGAAAGTAATTTCTCCAAGGTTCCTCTTATGTTGATTCTAAAACACCAATGATGCTGCTCATTGTAAATGCAGGGAATACCTTAGGGTTGCAAGTGGATGTTAACAAGGGGCACTGTAGTTCAATTTAATTTGGATTTGCAATGGACTCTGAGCTTTGATGGGTTTTCAATTATTTATTTAAATGACTTGTAATTAAAATACAAAAAATAAATACGGGTTTAAAAATAAAAATAAATGCAAATGAATATGCAACTAAACTACGTCCAGAGTACTACCATCTTGATTGATAAAACCAAAGACAATGAGGTTTCTGCATGCAACCCAACCAACTGAACCTGCAAATTCACATAATTCAGATAAGCCAGGTGCGGGTTTCTAGGGTTTCTACTATAGTTTCATATTTAGGCATTCACATGAAGCAACCAAGAACACTTGCATTCAACTTCACCTATAAGCCTAGAAATCTGAAAGGGAAAGATAACACATTGAATCATGCATGCAAAAATGACTCCTTTCTCATCAATGAAATGCCAACTCTCTATATTTCTGCATTAAAATGATGTATCAATTACAATTACAGAATGTTCCAGGTTTTACAAATCCAGAACAAATGAAAGAAATTGCCCAAGTGCAGGCCCAGAATGGCATGAAGCTCCTGTCTCTGCAACTCTACAAGCAGCAATTTCCAACCCTCGTATCAGTCCGTGCTTCAGATTTTATACTAATTGAAACGTCTCTTCGGTTCTCCCTGTGTCGCTTTGTTTCACCTTCCAGCATGTGACCTTTCAAATTCCTTCCTTTTTGATGCTTTTGTTCCATGTTCGATTCTGAAATGTTCAAAATCTACCACTGCATGTAACGCCTCTGTAGCTCTGACACCTGTATGCCATGTGTCTCATGTTTTTTGTGCCTTCTGTAATGTCTTCCTGTGTAAAACGTGACAAAATAGCATGCAACCCATTCACCTTCCTAGCCGCGAAAATGAGACATGTCGCGATATCATGACGTTTTCGACCAACGGCATCGTTTCTCCTCCTGCACAGCGAAAATGAGACATGTCACGATATCGCGACATTTTTCTACTTCGGGCCATCTCCTCACCACCTGTCATGAAATTGCAACACTTTTTCGTTCTGTACCCTCTCGCTGTTGCTTGTCGCAAAATCGTGACGCCTTTTTGTTTCGAGCTGTAATGCTGCCTTCTGTCACGAAATCGTGACGTTTTCCTTCTTCGTACACCTTCGCTGCATGCTGTCACAAAATCATGACCATTTCGTGCTTCATGTCCTCCTGTCGATTCTGTCACGATTTCGCTACCATTTTACTCTTTCGTACATTTGCCAATTTTCCGTCACGAAATCGCTACGCTACCTCTATCCGTACTACTTCGCTGCTTCAGAGCCGCGAAACCGCAACCTGTCACGATTTAGCTACGTCTTTCTTGCTCACACTACCTTCTTGATTTTTTTTCGTGAAATTGCTACCATTTTTGTTTCGTACACCTTTGGCTACTTGGAGTCACGAAAATGTGACATGTCGCGATATCGCGACGATTTCTTGTTTCATGCCTTCCACCTGCAATCTATCGCGATTTCATGACATTTTTCACTCGGCACCTCTTTGCTCAATGTTGTCACGATTTCACAACATTTCTCTTCTCCGTACTCCATGCTATTTTCCTATCGCAAAATCGTGACCATTTTCTATTCCGTACACCTTCGACTGCACCTTGTCGCGAAATCGCGACGTTTCTCTCGCTTCGGCATGTTTTGTAGCTTTTTGTCACGATATCGCGACGCTTTTCTCGCTTGGCACCTTCTTCCTGCTTCCTGTCGTGAAATCGCTACCATTTTCTTTTCATACACCCTTCACAGCAACACGTCGTGAAATCATGACACTTCTCATTTCCAAGCAGTGGCAGCTCCATACGTCGCGAAATCGCGATGATTTTCATTCTTGCCTTTCTCTCTCCTTCCTGGGCCGCGACGGAGCAACATGTCGCGATTTTGTGACACCTTTTCATTTTTTCCAGTGATGGAGTGACATGTCACGATATCACGATGTTTTTCTATTTTTCGACAGTGATGGCACGACATGTCGTGATTTCATGACACTTTCAACACTTAGGCATTTTTTCTCTTTTCTTCATTTTTAGCATCTGGGTCACCGAGATTTCGTCCGCAAGCTTGCAAAAAGGTGGGTCCCCAATTTTGGGGTGTGTTGTGGATTAGCCACAACAAGTAGGTTTGAGTAGGCCTTGGGTGAAGGCTTGGAGTAGATTCAAAAATATTTTTGATAAGGCCTTGTGTGAAGGCCTGAGGTAGTTTCAATTTGAGGAGTGATCAAGCTTTGGAGCTAACCAAAGCAAAGAGGAGAGGAGTCTCTTGTGGATAGAGATCCATGAACTAGAGAGGGAATAAATTTCTCTAGTGGATAGAGGTCCATGAATCAGTTGAGGAGATAGAGTTCTCCTATAAATAGAGGTCCAAGAATTGGTTGAAGGGAAATTTATCTCATGTGGATAGAGTTCCACAAACTAGATCATAGAGAGGATAGAGTTATCTTGTGGATAGATATCCATAAACTTGAGCATAGGGGATTGAGATATTCTTTAGATCAAGGTCCATAAATATTGTAATAGGGAATTGATTCCCAAGAGATTTGTTGAGAAGATTTAGAATAAATATTTTCTCCATGGACGCAACCCACATTGGGAGAACCACATTAAATTTGTCTCTCATGTGTGTGATGATTTGTGCATTGCTTTTATTACTCCTATTGATATTGTAATTGATAACATTGGATAATATTATTTGGGAAAGAAAAGTAAAGTTAATCATATACTATTCACCCCCCTCTTAGTATAATCTTGTGTTCTTCATAGAATAGGAAGGACTACTATATTGATGGTGGAACATAGGGCATAATTAAAATATTAGAGGGTGAAAGTGGAGGTCATGATAGTAGAGGTAATTATGTTTATTGATGATTCTATGTTAATCAAGATAGGTTTGAAGGGGATATCATACATTATAGAAATTATATGCAATGGTGGATCAAGTATCTCAATGGGTATCATTTGAACTTCATGATACTAAAATGTAATCATAGGATCTTGACATATTTGAACATGCCCCACAAAATTGATGAAATAATTTGGGTCTTGTGGCTACAGTTCAAGGGATATCAAGATCTCCATTAGAGCCTCTTGATGTAGCTTTGTTTATTGAATTAGGTCATATATGGAGAGCCTTACTAATGACATTCATAGAATTTGAGTAAGTCTACTCCTTAGTGTGAGAACTGGGTGAGGTAGATTAGGTGTAACTAGATTTGATACTAATGGTGCTTGTGATGTTGATGAAACATTGGTAGGATCCATAGGTTGTGTGGGTTGCATTGGATATATACTATTTCTCATCACTATGTTAATCATTACCATGAAAACTTGGTTAGGTGGGGTGATATGCACTTGATTAACCTTCTTATATTGCTTTGTTTTGATAGCAAGTTTTATGTTTGCTCTACATTTTATGTTTGCTCTACATTTGGTAAGGGGTCTTAGAATATGCCTATATTTTGGTTGTTATAGGCAAGAGGAGTATCGATCTAAATCTCTTGCATCTCAATCATATCCTACACTATATTCTTGAATGCATAGCATGACTAGATGTCATGGCTTTTTTTATCAATGATAGTTGTAGTATTGATCCTTCCTATAAGATTTAGATTTAGGATGATTAGGATCCAATGGTCAGATCATGAGGAGTGTAATAGCTTGCACCTCACATAATTGATTGAATATTGATGCTAAAAACTTTGGCAATGGCATATATTAGTGAGGTGGCTAATGAGGTTGAGTTTGGAGTTTTTATTATTTCAATAGATTGGTCACTTAAGTAGTGTATTGTGTTAGTGGAGGTTGGACCCAATAGTTATGTGGTGGCACTAGAGCTTGATTTGAGGGTCCAAGGGAACTTAAGACAACCTAGTTTACTATATTTGCCTTATGTTGATTTTGGCCACCTTTTACATTTTTATTAGGCCACTCCTTTTTCTAGAGTTTAATCTCTCCTTCCTAGACCTTGATGTCCTCTATCACCTTTACCTAGGCCAAGGCCTCCTTGAAGGTCCTATACTACTGAAGTTGATATTAATGAGTTTTTTTTGGTGTAACTTCTTGTGAACATTCGAGTTAGCTTGATGATGAGTAGCTTGAAGGGTAGTTTGGTTATTACATCCCTCCACTTGTTCCCATAGTCCATGACTAGTTCATCCATGAATTATTGAAGATTATACAAATCATTCAAGGTGGTATTTTTCTTGACACTAAAGGTAAAGTGTTCTAGAAAATAATATACCAATTGTTCAAACGTTAAGATACTATGGCATGGTAGATGATTATACCACTCCAAAACACCCCCAACAAGCATTATAATAAATATTTGTAGCATGAGGGAGTAACTATCCTGAATATGGAAGCATATTTTCATGAAGCTTATCACATGTTCTTGTGCATCTTCATCACCCTTGAACATGTCTAACTTTGGCATCTCAAAGTGCTCAGGATAGTGCAGTGATAAAATTGATGGGTGTAGAGGCTGATTTGTAAGCTACTATAAAGTAGGTTTTTGATAACCTAAACTTGATGCTTGCTTTTATAGCATGTTGAGGTGCTCTATCAATCATTTATAGGCCTTTGGTGAGATAATAGTGTCTAATAACATTTAGCATTGATTTATTTGAATATTCTATTATAGGTGATGTGTTTGGTGAGTGGTACCAACAGGCTTGTCACCATAGGTTACCTCAGGATATGTATCAAGTGGTTCTTGATACTTAGGTTGTTTTTCCTCATAAGTTTTATTATTCTATTGATAGGGATATGCTTGATAGTGTTCTTGTGAATGGGGTTGATGATGATGGATGAGTGGTGGTCTAGGATTTTGATGATGAGTTGGATTTGGGCATGGGAAAGGTGGAATATTTTGGTTTAGGTGTGACAAAAGGTTGTGCCATTGTGCTTGATGCCCTAGGTGTTGTTGGGCTAGTTGCCTTTGCTGCGTAGGTGTGGGTAACCTTTGATGTGTCACCTATTGTAATTGAGTATCCAGGGTTGTCCTAGGTACCTATTTTCAATTTTCTAAATCAGTTGTGTGTGGCTTATTCACACATGTGTGAATGACACAAATGGGTGTTTGTTGCACTTCATCCCTAGAGATATTGATGATTTATTTCCTATGGTGATGAGAGGTTGTATTAACTTGGTACTACTATCGAATGATAGGTTTTGTGTAATCAAGAGGTGTAGAAGCACACCGTCCTTGACCATACTGCATATCATAGGGCATTGCAAGACGATGAAGATCATAATCCCTAGGCCCATGAGTTGACATGGTGGCATTATGATTACCTTGATCATCATATATATTAAAATAATCATACTTATGGATCATCCAAGTATTATCAACTAGAGTAGCTTGAACATTCCTATCTTGTTGCAAGGTGCACTCCTGATCTTGATCTATGGGAGTTGTAGGTCAATTTGGGATACAAATACATGATAGGGGTATTCGATATGTTTCAACTTGGTTGTAGTTATCCCTATAAAAGGTGCACAAGGTATCCTGATCAGCTAAATCCATATATTGATCATATTTAGTACTTGTAGGTGAGTTGTGAGTGTGGATGCCTGATGTATCAGGGTCAGTGGTGTGATAGATGATGTTTAAGATAGGATGATTACATCACCATTCAAGGATGATGAAGTCCTATGTATCAATCCAAAAATGATCCATGACTCCAAGCGATGAATCAATAGCATAAGCTCATGAATGAGCCTGATGTGTTATGACCATCTACTAGGAAAATGGTGCATAAAGACCCAGAACAATGTTCTCAAGCACTTTTTAAGCTATCCACACAAAGAAAATAAAAAAACAAGAAAGCACTCTTTGTTTTGTTTTGTTTTTATTTTGTGTGTTTCTATTTTTGGAACCTCTACTCCTAAAATACTAAAGGAGATGAAGAGAAAACTATAAAAAGGTGGTTTGCACACATCCTCTATCAAATAATGCAACATAAATGGTAAAAGTGGCTTCATATAAGGATAAATTGGTAATGGGTAATACTATAGGAAGAAAAATACTCCCCCAAGGAGGGGACCATGCTATATAAATCCTACTACTTGCCTAGGTAGGATTTTGCTTCATACTTAGGCATACTTGGATATAAACGATAACTACGCTCTAAAAATTATTAAGCCCTATGGTTAAGGGATTTCTAATCCTAACCTATATTGGGATGCACCCAAAGTAGGGGATTCTTGGTGATGAAGTCCAAGAAACCACTCGTGGGGGCTACTATGGTGTGTAGGGGGCAAGCTAGTGGAAGGAGGTGAAATCCAAAATCACTGGTCTTGATTATGGGTTGGTGATGAAGGCCAACCTTTACAATGTTTATGTGATATGTGAATGTTTGAATTCCTTTTATTGTATAACAAAAACAAAGAGCACATGATCATTATAAAATGCAAATTGTAAAATAAAATGCATCTATTTTCTTTAATAATGCTCAACTTTTCATCAATCAACAATGAAAGAAAGAATAGTGAAAATAGAAAGACCATATCATAATGAGATGACCATGGATTTGAGACCATATTGAATGATATTGTCATAGTGTGATAGGTTTAAAACTAAGAATGAATATGCATGCATGCAATTATGATATATATTTTTGTTATTTTTCTTAGTTTTCTATCTAAAACATAAAATTAGGTTATCCTAAGATGTGAAGGCATAACCTAGAATCCTTTGATTTTATGTAGACCTTGCAAATCCCTATAGTTTTACCTATGATTCATGATCATATTTCTAAAGGTGATTTTAGAATAGGGGTCATCTCACTGCAAGATGGTGGTGATTGTGTACCTACACAAGTAAAAAACAAACACAAATTAGTCATTTTAATTTATCAAAACAACATATAATGACAAAGGAGGACCCACTAGGGGTCTCACCATTATCACCATTATTCATCATACAACAAAATAGAGTGAAATGAAACACGATGTAATAATAAATCAAATGATAATGAATTTAGCTATAGTAAATTGTATTGATTCCTTTTAAATAGTTTTACATAGAATCCCTTTTAGGGATTGGTGAGCAGAAATTACGTTCAGAAAAACATTCATTTCTCTTCCATAAATTATCAATCCGGTAAGTCCGTAAACTTATGAGTGTCACGCACAGTATATGCCTGTAGTGTTGGGGAAAAAATCTGGTTGTACCTTATTTAGTTTGGTGGGGAGGTTTGTGTAATTGGATTCCAGCCAAACCAAATAAACTAAGTGCGGGAAATGAAATAAATAAATTATAAACAAAAAGTAAAGTGCTCGAAATAAAATGCAAGGAAATAAAAACACACAGCTGAATTTAAATAAAGCAGTAAACTAATCTATAGAAAGCAAATACACAAATTAAATAGGGGAGGACTACTGTAGGGAGTGGGCCTAAGCTCCCGTAGATAGTTCACCCGGATAGCTACGTAGAGCTTGCTCGAATAAGAGGAGTTGCACTCTTAATGTATTAAACAATAAAATAAAATAAGTTCTATGTAAAATTAATCATTCATCTCCTCTCCATTGCTCATCTGGCCTACGTCTTTATATAAAGCGCAGCCAGATCTCATTACAATAACAAATTAGTCTATTTTAATCACGTGATGTGATTTAGTTACAATTGGTTCTACACATATTTTATTCTTCTATTTTAAAGTATGTTCGTTCACCAGAAGGATAAATATAAACATCCTTAGGTGTACGTAACAACAAATCCTAAACTAATGCATCCTAAAAATAATAATATGCTTTAAGATATTTACAAGGTCAACCAACCAATCGGTTGAGAATAATAATAAATAATTTATTCTATCTAATAAATGCATGATTAAAATAGATCTCCTTTGTCTTCACGTGCAACCTCCTCCATAGTCCTTGGTCAACCAATCAAATTTGACTTGGTAAATCTTGCAAATTATGAAGGCATGGAGGTGCCTTCCGTATGAGGAAGGCGCCTACTTTTGTTGGGTGCCTTCCTTATAAGGAAGATGCCTACTTTTGTTGGGTGCCTTCCTTATAAGGAAGGCGTCTACTCCTGCTGGGCGCCTTCCTTAAGGAGGAAGGTGCCTACTTTTGCTGGGCACCTTCCTTGAAGAGGAAGGTGCCTATTTCTTCTGGGCACCTTCCTTGAAGAGGAAGGTGCCTATTTTCATTGCACATCTTCTTTGAAGAGGAAGGTGCCTACTTCTATTGGGCACCTTCCTTGAAGAGGAAGGCACTTGCTCTCTTGCCTCAGTCTCTGTAAGCAGAAGTATGCCAGGTCCAAGTGGATGTAGACCGGAAAATACCATATTAGTAATAAAACCTACATTTATACACATTTCCCACTAAAAACACCAATCAAGCATAATACCAAATTTTCTATCAATTATATGCATAAGTTATATAAAATACATCTCATATGCTAATTGAACCAGTGATAATTCTCCTTAACCGTGTATATAAAATGAGCATTTCTAGTGCTCATCATCCCCCCATGCCTAACATGTGCCACGCCCTCATGGCACCAAAAGGTGAAGTTATCCCTCTCGCAAGCTAACCATGCCAAAAATTTTGTCATGTCTTCGTGACAACCCCTGGGATATATATTTTTTTCCTTTTTTTTTTTTTTGTTTTATTTTAATGGCCTTCAGCATCTTTGTTTCTCTGCTGCTGAGTGTTGCTATTTTTTCCATTTAGCATTACTCTCAGTACTATTTTTTTATTTAGCACTGTGTTTTTTTTTTCATTGAGTGTTGCTATTCTTCATCCATAGAGTGATGAGGCACCAGCAAAAGTCATAAAAAAATCCTGACTAATCATTGCGGATAAATAGTTAAATTGTGACCACACTATTTACGGCAAATTACCACTACACTAATGCTGGCATTTTCTAGTGTTGCACATTAGTCAGATTTGGTGAGACTAAATTTGTTTAAAACAAGTGCAATCGCCAGCTACTACTTTATCCCCATCTGAAACATATTTGACATCTCCAAAACCTCCTTTGTGGTAGAAAGTAGCATCATTTATATGTGTTTGCTCAAGATGACTACCATTGTCAAGAGGCGATAATGAAAATGATGCCAAATTTATTCATGTAGATGCCATAGCCTCTCCTCTCTTTTTTTTCAATTATATATTTTTTTTCAATTATATATTTTTTTTCAAGGCACATAATGTGTTTGAATTCTAATGGGAGATTTTGAAAAACTATGGAGGCGTCGACTAGTATTAGCATAGAAATGATTTTAAAATAACTATACACATAATTAACAAGAAAATCAATACATACCCGGGTAAATTTTGTAGAATATGATATATATGATGCTAGTGGTGTGAGATGTCTTCACGTTGGTGCTCCTGGAGATTTTATTTATTTATTTATATGTATCTTTATCTGTTCTACCATGAACAGAACAAATCTTGACTCTCTCCCTTTTTTTCATCCTTTGACATGTGTGCATCCAAAATGATCTCCCCTCTGAGTTATTTCTTTTGCATGCATAATTGGAACAACACTGCATTCCTTTGTTTTCTAGAGTGAGGAAAAACAATATTTATTTCATAATTCATGACATCTGTTAGGTGCATTGCTGACATGTATGTGTTGTATGTGCTGGCATTGGTAGGATGTTCTCATACGTTGGTGCTTGTCTAGTCAACGGGCGAAGAATAGGGGCACCTTCCCTATGAGGAAGGCACTTGCATTCTAGTGGCACCTTCCTGTCGGTGCCTTCCTATGAGAGGAAGGCACTTGCCTTCTAGTGGCACCTTCCTATGGCGCCTTCCTGTTGGTGCCTTCCTATGGTGCCTTCCTGTCGGCGCCTTCCTATGGCACCTTCCTATGGGTGCCTTCCTGTGGCACCTTCCTATTGGTGCCTTCTTGTGGTGCCTTCCTATCGGTGCCTTCCTATGGTGCCTTCCTATTGATGCCTTCCGGTGAGAGGAAGGTGCTTGCATTCTTTTGGTGCCTTCCTGGAAGAGGAAGGCATTGGCCTTCTATTGGCGCCTTCCTGGAAAAGGAAATCACTTATCTTTTCTTGGTGCCTTCTTGGAAGAGGAAGGCACCTACAAATATTTGACATCTATTTTTTTCAAACTCCTCCCCCATTTTATATAGCTACAAGTTGGAGGTTTCTCATTTCCCTTCTGGACCAGGCTAGTCCTCGGGAAAGAGGATACTCTCTTCCAATGGGCATCAAAAATAAAACTATGCTTCTGATTTGCATTTCATCATGGAGCTATTTCAACAAAAGGGTTTTTTTTTTTTTCATAGGAGTAAATTAGGCACCGACAATAAGGCGTATTTCCCCCCATGTCTAAACATTGTCAGGTCCTCATGAAAATAGCCTTTCGAACTCCCCTTTTTTTTTTTCATAGGAGTAAGTTAGGCGTCGACAATAAGGCTTCTTTCCCCCCATGTCTAAAAATTGTCACGTCCTCGTGACAACAGCCTTTCGAACTCCGCCCCCTTTTTTTTTTTAGGCTGAGCCTTCTTCTGTTGGTGTTCCCGTACAAGCTTGTTTCTAATTTGCATTTCAATTGGGAGTCAAACAACAGAAACTTTGTTTATTACGGGAGGTTTTGATTCACCCGCATATTCCCCCACTTAAATTCATGATGTCATTATTTCCAGCAATAGGTCCCTCTGTGCAACAAGTCTACAGCCCTCCAAACGTTAGGTCCCACACTAAACAACAGGTACCCCCATCCAAGGGAGAATAAAATTGCTTATGGGTACCTTCCTCCAGGTGGAAAAAGGCACTGTTGTATTGGACTGATTGTAGGAACTCTCTTCTTGGGGGGAAGTAAGTGCATTTTTTGCTTTACCACACTCCTAATTGTAGGGCACAAAATGTCACATCTGTTAGGCCTAGTTTAAGCCAGCTCTGCCTACATATTGTGTTCACGACCATGTCTTGCGAAACTATACACACAAAAAATGGAAAACAAGAATCATGGCATATGCCTGAGGACCTAGCTCTTAGGATGCCTTCAGATTGCACTCATCGGGCATGATTACCTGCACACACGAAAGTAGTAAAATAAGAGTCATGAATCCATGCCTGTTAGGCCCTAGCTCGTAGGATGCCTGTAGCTTGCAATTCGGTTCATGGTTTCCTGCAAAGCAAATAAAAAGAAATTTTTATGCTAAGCAGGACATGTTCTATGCATTTTTTTTTCATTGGGAGGATTCGCATAATTTTTTTTTTCTTTGTGCCATCAAACCACCTAGGTGCGGGAAATGGATCAAGGAACCCTAGATGTCAAGGTGCCTACTTGGTATGGAAGATGCCTGCTTGTTTGTGGAAGGTGCCTACTTGCTATGGAAGGCACCTTCAATGTATGACACCTTCTTGATGCGAAAGGCGCCTCCAATGTATGGCACCTTCCTCATGTGGAAGGTGCCTCCAATGTATGGCACCTTCCTAATGTGGAAGGTGCCTCCAATGTATGGCACCTTATTCATATGGAAGGTGCCTCCAATGTATGGCACCTTCTTGATGTGGAAGGCACCTCAATGTATGGTGCCTTCCTGATGCGGAAGGTGCCTTCATTGTATGGTGCCTTCCTGATGTGGAAGGCGCCTCCGTTGTATGGCACCTTCCTGATGCGTAAGGCGCCTCCATTGTATGTCACATTTCTTCATGCATAAGGCACCTTATTTATGATCAATGCGTATTTCACTTTTATTTTATTTTTATTTTTTTCTTTTTTCTTTTCCTTTTTTTTTTCACGTATCCTCCTTTTTTTTCTTTTCTCTCTTTTTTTTCTTCCTTTTTTTTTTCAACGAATGATTGAACATTCATCCAAGCTATTGGTATGGTATGGGGTCTCCCCCATGCTGATGTTTGATCCACTCTCGCAAATGTGAGGTGATTGTTAATAGATCTTGTTGACTGTTACTTGAACATTGTCTCGTTACTCTACTTTGTACGTGGTGTAGCATCTTTGACTCTGCTCATCATTTACTCAGGTTGTAACAGTCACACACCTTGCTACAAAACATTCCCAAAGTTTCATAAGCACCTTGGGCTGGAATCCTTTCGCTTGATCAGGGTTACTTAGCCTTCCTTCAGGCACTAATTTTGCCAAGGTAAAACCCTGCTAGCTTTCACTTGCTAGATTGGATGCTACACAATCAAGTACATGAGATAGTTTGTATAGTGTTATTACAAAATCCACGTATAATTCTCAATTCATTAAATCTTCATAGAAATCTCCTTATTTTTCTACTTCGCACTTCACGTTGTCCTACAAAACATAAAAGAAAAATCTAAACTAAAGGCATGAAAATAAAATTCTAACTAAAAAAATTTTCATTTGTGTTTTTTTTTTTTTCTTTTTTTTTGGGTCCATTCTACCTTGACCAGAACAGATCTTGG
The DNA here is from genome assembly GCA_028583015.1 of Wollemia nobilis. NCBI lineage: Eukaryota > Viridiplantae > Streptophyta > Pinopsida > Araucariales > Araucariaceae > Wollemia > Wollemia nobilis. Next base: position 7,783,279 of record JAQPPZ010000415.1, read on the forward strand.
ATTATCATATTTTTATTTTCATCATCTGCATCAAATACCAGAATGTCAACATCAACCATTTGAGCTGGTGATTTTTATATCTGGAGGTTTGTCAATGATCCATCCTAAGAATTTGGCAAAATGTGCCATGTACTGAAACATCTTTGCCCTCACACTTTTTGTGAAAAGCAAATTTCTCCATGGTTTTAGATCCTCTCAAATTTGATGTTATCTTCCACCATAGTGAGACTCTGCCTCTATTTTGTATATTTTTTTCACATATTTTAACAGAATGAGAATGCTACCATAAAAACTGTAATGTTGGCACTATGCATTCAAAAGTGGAGGCCGTGTGAGTTAGGTCACTACGCAGCCTAATGTGTGAAATTTACATTCCATGTACCATTATGAAAGGATTTTATGACAACCAACAACTCACATTTTTGAAACACCAAGCTCCTCCTCAATTAGCACATAAAAAAAATTTTAATCCTACTCTAATGCATATCCAAAGTATTGGACTCTCCGTATGCATTGCAGGGATTAATCTTCGTGCACTATTTTCTCATCATGTGCCCCTGAACGCATCACTTTTTCAATTAAGTAATCTTTACACAATACTGACACGTGTATCTGAATAATCTCCCACTTTGAATTATTTACATCGCAGGTGGAGTTAGAGTGGCCCTACGATCCTCCATTTCTCAAAGTGAGGATAAAAACAAATATTTTCCATAATCTACAACATGTGTCAGGTGTTCAAGTGTGACGCCTTCATAAAATGCCTCGATGATATTTATGTGCTATTATTTTTCTATCCACCTTGAGCTCCATTCACACATTTTTTTTTGTGCTCAAGCACCATGTGGCCTTTGTGCAGACATTTGAAATCTGATCTCCTCCAAGATCTTTCCCTATTTTATTTAGCTACCGGTTGGAGATTTCTCATTTCCCTTCTAGACCAAGCTAGTCCTCGGGAAAGAGGATACTCTCTTTCAACAAGCACCAAAATAAAACTCTATTTTTGATTTGCTCATTAACTTGGAGCCTTTTTCAGTAGATGATTTACTTTTTTTTTTTTTTTCACGAACACTATAAATAGCGTTCATTGTGTTGTTGGCGGCATTGATGAAGGTGGGGTCTCCCCCATGCCTACATTTGAACTAGTCTTCTCAATTTTTTTTTTTTTTTCAAATAGTCTGATATGCTGTAGCATGAGAAGAGTATTTTCCTTCATGGCCTCGCAACCAAACTTCTTTCAACATAATGGCAAAGTGTGCAGGCCAGCCAATGACTATCTACGGGCTAGCAACCTGAAGAAAACATGGCATAATAGTCTGTTAAAAACACATGCTAGTTTCTGATTCACCAGGTCACCTTAAGCGCAAGTGAAGAGCATACTCCATAACAAGGCGTTCTCTTTAAATTATGCCCTATCATTTTCCCTGCATTATTAATTTCATCATAAAAACATTTACCAATATGTTCCAAAATTTTCAAGGCTATAAATTTTTTTAATTTAAAACCAAGCTTTTAGAGGCACAATTTTTTTTAATGGTTTCTATATAGAAACACATCCCTAAAAATTTTCAATCAGACTTGGGTTGTGCTTATTTATTTTGATTTCTTGGAACCATTGAAAATATGATGGAAATCCTTCAATGCCATATTTTTTCTAATTTTTTTCAACAACACGTTTTATTCCTACTTCTACACTTAATTTGGTACATCAGGTTCATTCCCACGTTTACCTGAGAAGCTATTAAATGCAAATAGTTGCCAATGGAATTTAGTTATGACTGTGCCGACAACTATTTTTGGCCTTATAAAAAGGCCCACGATGGACTCACACTTCTCAGGTAAAATATCTACAGGTAATTTTAAATAGACTTTTTATCTGACCTGTAAATCAGAAAACTATAGTTTAGACACTCCCCGATAATGGCGCCAAAATGGTGAGCAGAAATTACGTTTCAAAAAACACTCATTTCTCTTCCATAAATTATCAATTCGGTAAGTTCATAAACTTATGAGTGTCACGCACATTATATGCCTGTAGTGTTGGGGAACAAATCTAGTTGTATCTTATTTAGTTTGGTGGGGAGGTTTGTGTAATTGGATTCTAGCAAAACCAAATAAACTAAGTGCAGGAAATGAAATAAATAAATTATAAACAAAAAAAAAAGTGTTGGAAATAAAATGAGAGGAAATAAACACACACAACTGAATTTAAATAAAGAAGTAAACTAATCTGTAGAAAGCAAATGCACAAATTAAACGGGGGAGGACTACTGCAGGGAGTTGACCCAAGCTCCCGTAGATAGTTCACCCGGCTAGCTATGTAGAGCTTGCTCGAATAAGAGGATTTGCACTCTTAATTAAGTAAACAATAAAATAAAATAACTTCTGTGTAAAATTAATCATTCATCTCCTACCCATTGTTCATCTTGCCTGCATCTTTATATAAAGCACAGCCAAATCTCATTACGATAACAAATCAGTCTATTTTAATCACGTGATGTGATTTAGTTACAATTGATTCTACACATATTTTATTCTTCTATTTTAAATTATGTTCATTCACCAGAAGGATAAATATAAAAATCCTTAGGTGTACGTAACAACAAATCCTAAACTAATGCATCCTAAAAATAATAATATGCTTTAATATCTTTACAAGGTCAACCAACCAATCGGTTGATAATAATAAAAAATACTTTATTCTATCTAATAAATGCATGATTAAAATAGATCTCCTTTGTATTCATGTGCAACCTCCTCCATAGTCCTTGGTCAACCAATCAAAGTTGACTTGGTAAATCTTGCAAAGTATGAAGGCATGGAGGCACCTTCCGTATGAGGAAGGCACCTACTTTTGTTGGGTGCCTTCCTTATAAGGAAGGCACCTACTTTTTTGGGCACCTTCCTTATAAGGAAGGCGCCTACTCCTACTAGGTGCCTTCCTTAAGGAGGAAGGCGCCTACTTCTGTTGGGTGCCTTCCTTGAAGAGGAAGGCACCTATTTCTGTTGGGCACCTTCCTTGAAGAGGAAGGCACCTATTTCTGTTGGGTGCCTTATTTGAAGAGGAAGGCGCCTACTTCTATTGGGCACCTTCCTTGAAGAGGAAGACACTTGCTCTCTTGCCTCAGTCTCTGTAAGCAGAAGTATGCCAGGTCCAAGTGGATGTAGATTGGAAAACACCATATTAGTAATAAAACCTTCATTTATACACATTTCCCACTAAAAACACCAATCAAGCATAATACCGAATTTTCTATCAATTATATGCATAAGTTATATAAAATACATCTCATATTCTAATTGAACCGGTGATAATTCTCCTTAACCGTGTATATAAAATGAGCATTTTTGGTTCTCATCGGGGATTATATAAATGATACAATGTTACAATGAGGACTATGATGTCTTTTTTCCACTAGAAAGAGCTTTCTCTTGGTGCAATCTAAAAGCTTTTCAAACCCACAATAATGATTTTGGGAGTGGGTTTTCTTGAGACTGTTGTATGAGGGTGAGATCCAAATTCTTTAGCTATCTTTAATTCTGTCACCTGCATGCAATGAGACAACATAAAAATCAATAAAATTTGTAGGTACCACTAAAGTTTGGCCCATGTTGATTAATAAATAATTTGAAATAAAGTGTATGCATGCGTAAACATAGCAAATATCTAAGCTAATGCAAGAAAGTAAAGTGCTCAAAATGAAGGACCTACCATTAAAACTAACATGCAAGTGCAAAATTAAAGGAAAGTGAAAGAAAAACTATAAAATTAATCACCTGATCAAGGCTATCTTGGGTGAGGTGGTCTTGTCTATGGAACCATCTCAATAGAGATGGTCTCTACCATGAGCCTACAAATTTTTGAAACCAGGTCGAGGCAATGTTGGGGTGATTCAAGAGTGAGTTTTATTAGTATATTGGTAGAAATATATTAGCAAACACATTGGTTCGATCGATCCAAAGAAACTAAATTAATCAAGAAAAGGTAAGGAGGGTATATTCAAAGCTTATGTAATAATGAACTAGCATCAATGGAAGTAAAGAAACTTGGAGAATGAAAATTTTGTAGTACTTCATTGCTTAGCTCTAAAAATCATGGATTATTTAAGTGGTAGGGGAGGATCTAGATTTATAGCCTCCAACCCAAGGCAGAAAGGGAAAGTGGATAGCAATGGCAGGTGGATTGGCTTCCAATTGTTGCTTGTAAATTTATCAATAGATTTAACTGTTGCTATTGGTAGGTGATTACCTGGTAGTGGACGAGCCATCAAGCAATGACAAAAAATTAGCCACTATATTGATAGGCAGTCCCATTGCCTATTTTATTTTTTTATTATGAACACACATGATCATCTCACCTCAAGATGGTCTCGATGCTGAGACCATCTTGTGTAATATGACCTTGCTTCCCTTGGGGTAAAAGTATATTTTACTAAGGAAGACACCCAAATTAGTTCTAAAAATGCCTAATATGGATGGCATGAGTTAGAAAGGATTCTTTTTAGGAGTCTCCATGTGATGACACATTTTAGATGTTTATATATAGACATTTTGTATTAATAAAATATAGACATTTTTTTAATAAAAGATAGACCTTTTGTATAAATAAAAGGTAGAATTTGTATTAAAAGAGATAGGTTTTTTGTTGATTAAAAATATAGATTGTTGTAAGTATTTGATTGATTAAGGGTATGGGGTGTTAATTGATTAAAGAAATATATTTTTGTAAGTATTTGATTGATTAAGGGTATGGTACCTTAGTTGATTAAAGAAATGGATTGTTGTAAGTATTTGATTTATTAAGGGTATGGGACCTTAGTTGATTAAAGAAATGGATTGTTGTAAGTATTTGATTGATTAAGGATATGGGACCTTAATTGATTAAAGAAATGGATTATTGTAAGTATTTGATTGATTAAGGGCATGGGATCTTAGTTGATTAAAGAAATGAATTGTTTTAAGTATTTAATTGATTAAGGGTATAGGACCTTAGTTGATTAAATAAATGGATTGTTTGAAGTATTTAATTGATTAAGGGTATGGGACCTTAGTTGATTAAAGAAATGGATTGTTGCAAGTATTTAATTGATTAAGGGTATGGGACCTTAATGAATTAAGGAAATGACTTTGTGTGATGAAAAGCATAAGCCTTTGATTTATTAAAGGAAGAGTTGTGAATTACTCTATATTTGATAAAATGACTCTCTTCTTTTATTGATAAGGATAAGAGTGGATGTATGGAATTCCTTATGAGGTTTGACTAAATAATTCATGAATGGATGCATTAAGTAGTTTTGTATAGTTGCAATTTGGCAACCGAATTATTAAATTCACTTGCTTCATAAGTTATTTAGTAGATGCATTTAGATGCATGCTTCATAAGATCCATGAGCTGTCCTGATCCCTTACTACCATCAATTGAGTGATGGAAAGACAAGAAGAACCAAGGAGGACACTTAGATCCGAAGCATTAACCTTGAAATTGGTTGTAATGATAAATTTATTTATTAGATTAGACTCTAGTTGAGTAATATCCTAGATGGATAATGATGTAATACCTTATTCTTTTAAGTATGGAAGTTTTACCATACTTGGGTTATGTAATGATTTAATAAATGAATGAAGGATGTATCTCTAACTTATTGTTTATGAAGAATTATTGTTGTTGTAGTTTCATAGCTATTCCTTTGTTTAAATGATTTAGTTAAATGATGATGTCTTATTTAAGTACCTTCTTGATGCTTTTGTAGATATTTTTCCATGTTTAAATTAAGTAGGTAGACTTAATCTTGTCCTTCTAAAGAAATAAGGGTTAGAAGGTCTTATGTTTTAACATAGTTAGATGGTTGTTTTGTTATCCAAAAATGATTACTAATTATGTGATAGAAGTAGAGTAAAAGAAACCTAAGGTATTATGGGATATCTTAGGACAAAACTCAGAATAACCCTGCTTTTAAAGATCTCTTTTAAAGAAGCTAAATTAGATTGAATTGCAAAACAAAATAGTTATGAATGGACTTGGATATCTATGAAAGGAATAATTTAGCTCATCACAGAGATGAGATTGATAGCTTATTTGCAATACTCATAGTATATCTAAAAATATAAACTTTTGTATGGTATAGATATGGGCGTATTCCTTTGAATTATAGAAGGAGATAAGTTAGCTCATCATAAAGATGAGATTGATAGCTTATTTGCAATATGCGTAGTATACCTACACAGATAGACTTGTGTATGATATAAATATGGGCATATCATTTAATAGGTTAAGGAAGAGAATGTTAGTCAACTTAAAACATTAGATTAATTTAGTTATATTTGTATTAACACATATGCTAGTTAGGGATATGTAAATCCCTCTCAAGTATATTCTTGTAAAAAAATAATTATCTTAGTTAGACAAGATAGATTATTTTTGGGTTGTTACATTTGGTATCAGTGCTCTAGGTACAAGGGACTAGAAGCTTCATGGAATGTGCTAGTATTTGGGTATCTTTCTATTCAAGCCCTTGCTTAGTTCTTAAGCTAAAGTTAGGAAGACCTAGAATTTCCAATTATGCTAGAACTCTATAAATTTGACCCTAAAATGGGTAGCTTATTTATGATACCTTACGTATAGTAAGTGTGGCCATTAGTAATGGAATTAGATGGAAGTTTTTAGAGCAACACCCTACATAAGGTGAGGGTGGTCTTAGCAAGAAAACTCTATGTTTAGCTTATGTGGATGATGTGTTTGGCTAGAGTTAGTAGTATAGTTTAGGGAATAAGTTGTAACCTAAAATGATATTCTCTCTTTTGTGTGACCAGGATAGAATGGTACCAAAGACAAGAGGAGGGAAGTCTATTCCCCAAAATAGAAAAACCCATGGGGGCAATGTTGAGGGTAAATCTTGAGATAAAATTTCAAGGAACTTAAGCAAAGAGGTGGAGAACCTCACTATTGTTACCACTCTATTACAAGAACAAATAGAACAATAGGGGGAACTAATAAACCAATAGAGGGAACAAATGAATCAACACAAGTGATTGAATGATACCTACTTTAATTTTGTAAACTTGTTAAGGGAAGATCGATAGTCCCTAAAAAGGAGAGAAAGTGTTGGCCTTATAAAATGGGAATATAAGTAAAACAAGACAAGTAGAGGTAACTTGAGGTATGAAGGAAAGAAAAAAGAAAATCAAATGGATCCCAAGGAAATGTTTTTATGAAGGAATTATAATAATACCAATAATCCTCAACCTCAAAGGCAACCTGAACCATCATAAGAAAAACAAACTGAGAAGTTGAAATAGGGAGTACACCCAGAACCCAAGGATGGGTACTACAATTATAGAGGTCCACACTATGCTAGCCAATGTCCACACCAACTAGGACCAATTACATCCAATGCAAAGGGAAAAGAACCTGACCATAGGATTTTTGCTGTAACCAAAAACTAGAAGTTGGAAGGGCAAGCCACCCCATTACTCTTAAGGGGTAAGATTTTTATTAAGTAGATATTTTAATTAATAGTGGAGAAAAAAATATATTTATTCCTTCTAGTATAGTCAAGGATATACCAGAAAGATCGAGATATTTGACACAAGGATGGAAGGTTGAGTATGGTTCTGGATAAACCTACTCAGTGGATCAATGTTTTCCTATAGCAAAAATTACCCTAACTAATGGTTCTACTATAGAATATTTGTGTGAAGCACCATTGCATACCTTTGACATCATCTAGGAAATGGAATGGTTAAAGGTTCATGGAACCCTAATTAATTTCCAAGTTAGATGGGTTTTACTACTGATAGAAGGAAGAATTGTTTAGTGAATACCCAATTTTCACAAGAATTTAAGGATGGTTCCTTACATATAGTAAGTGTAACCATTGAAATTATCAAGGAATGATAATAATATTGATAGATCATGGGGATGAAGAAACTAACCCCATTTGGAAGTACAATCTTGGAGGAAATTATAACCTAATTCAACTCCCTTATGATTCGGGAGAATGGGACCTTGCAGTAAGGCAAGAGTAACCAAGATCATTGCTAGAAATATCGAGGGTCATAGCTAGAGTAGCACCCTATGGAGATACAAGTGTGTTGATGACCATTAATGATTTAAGTTAGTTCATGAGAGGATGTAACTAACCATTGAAAGTATAATTGGAAACATATATTTTCCTTGATGAATTACTCTTTAGTAGCCCAAATAGTAAGGGTTACCCTTCTTGTGATTGATATGATTTGAAATAATAAAATGACTTGAAACCTTAAGTAGTGATCGATATGGACATCTTTATTGTTATATGAATTTTCCTTGTTAAAAAGGTAGGATTCACTCTTAAGGTATAAATCAAGAAGATATTTTTAATGTTCAAAAGTAAGGATGGTCCCCAAAGGTGGGTAGACTTTGAAAAGGTTCTAAAAAACATAGTTTGAACTATGATAGATACATTGGATGGTGTTTTGAACATTAACCATGAATCCTTGTGAACCTAGACTATGAATATGACATATGGAAGAAATTTTAAATCTTGGACATACCTGATGGAAATAAAATAAATGTCTAGAAAGGAATAGGCAAGGAATCTATTCTTGAGAGGACTATGGGGATCTCTCTCTAAATTGATAAAGAATGCACCAGATTTTGAGATTTGTAAGCATAAAGGGGTACATAAGTCTATCTTAGGAATATATCCTAAGATTAAGAATAGGATAGACCTGCTCAAGCTCAAAACCTTGAAGAAGGTATATAGCTATTTTGATCCGTAATCACATTGACTTAATGAACTAAGTCAAGAAAACACAATCTTAGGATGAGTATTGTAGTAAATTTGGACCAAGTTAGAAGGAAATCCTAAAAGGGATAAGGATTTTGGCACCAAAGATGACCTTTTTGCTTTGAGGATAGAGTATTTGTACCCAAAATAGATTATTTAAGGAGAATGATCATGCAAGGGGTGCATAGATCTCCCTACTCTACTCACCTTGGAAAAATAAAGATGAGAGAAAACATGATAAAAACTTTTATTAATAAAAAATGGAGAAAGTAAAAGTAATAATTATCCTCTAGATATCCAAAACCATGGAACCTAAGGATGGACCCAAACCTAAAGATGTTATGATTTAGCAACATCTAAGAGATTTGTGTAGACACCTAAATCGTGTCATGCTTAGGGGAGATACTTACATAGACACACTCATAAGATCATAATACATAATCTTGGAATTTCCAAGCATCAATAGTGGTTCTCACCACTCATTTTGGGACTTTTCAAGCCATCCAAGCTTGGTCGCTCAAGATAAGAGTGACCAGATTCTAGCCGCTCAAGCCTAGAGTGGCTAGACCTAGCCACTATAGATGACAATGACCAGATCATAGCCACTATAGATGATAGCGGCTAATCCATAAGAAGCATTTGCTGAAAAATAGGACCAATCTTGGGTGGAAGTGGTAATATGTATGCAATAAAGGTGAGAAGGAGTGACTTTGCATTCCTTTTCACGACCAGTTCACATAGGAGACTTGATTTTGTATTTAGACTTAAGTTAACTAACCTCAAAGCATAAACAAAGGACAAAAGCTTCTCATGCTAATGTCCAGTTCACATAGAAGACTCAAGTGGGCAGTTAGATTTTAGTTAACTGGCCTTAAAATATAGACAACAGACAAGAGCTTCTCATGCTAACTTGCACTATGCATGAGAAATTAATTTCTAGGGCTTGGTCATAGACCTAGGGTTTCACACTATAAAAGGTGAAAGCCTAAGAGCACCAGGGCATATAGGGAGCCTTATCATATCCAGATATCCTTTAATATTTTATCATAAAGAGAATAGATACCTGAATCACATATAGGAGATCATTTCAGAGAGAGAGTTCTCTTTGAGATCATGTGTACGACGAAGCTTTGACAAATCAAAGGGAATAACACCTACTTTCTTCAACATCAGATCATAGTCTTTGACCCATAGATTTGGGGCAAGGAGAGCAAGGTTTTCTTTAGTGATCATTGTCTTGGACAGTGGCCCGTAGGCTTGGCTTAGATAGACATAGCATATTTTATCTTGTTTTATTATATCATTAGCATAGATTTACTTGATTCCATGGTATTGTTTTATCATATTTCTATTACATTATTTTATTACTAACAACCTCATATGGGAGGCAATCTCGAAAACATAAAAGTGTCTTGTTGTTTCATTTATTGCAGGGCCATAGGTACATCAAATGAAGGTTACAACATATGAGAGCAAAAGGGATCCCTCTAGGAGATAGCCCTGGAGAAGGAGGCATCTGTAAGCCCTCATACATTTTTGTGTGTAGAACCGGGAAGCTTTTATAAGCACACCACCTCTTCATGGAAGGGGCACTCCTTGCCCACTTGTAATTTATAGTATCAAAATGGGTATCCCTAAGAGGGATAGAAATGTAACCGAGCTTCAATATCAATAAAGAGATATTTCTTTTGTTATTTCATTTTATATGCTCTTTCCTCTTGTATTTCCATTTTATCTTTGGTATTTTAAATAGCATTTCAAGTAGGGTTTTAGAAAAGGGACTAGTACGTGCATTCTTGGGGTCACTATAGATGGCGATCATAGTTGAACGACCAATAATTTTCCTTTTTTGGTTGGAATACTAACTTAATTTTGTGTGCAGGTCTAGTTGCTCTAAGCTACAATGGCCAGAAACTAGCTGCTTTGAGCTACAATGGCTAGAAACTAGCCGCTCTGAGCTATAGCGGCCAAGAACCAGCTTCTTTGGTCAACATCGGCCTAGACTGGAGTGCAGCAAAGGTTAAAACATTGACTCTCTAAGTTGGATCAAAGGTTGTTATAAATTTTCTGATAAAAGCTTTATGTCTGCTTCTGTGTGTTCAAAATAGAGAAATTAAAGCACATTTATGTTTGGAAATTGAAAGAATAAAGAATAAAGAATTAAGCATTTCACATATCTTAGATCTTTTAAATTTTCCACTAGGCGTTGCTAGGAACAATGGCTTATGCCTAAAAAATTCACCCTAGAATCCAACATGCTAGACATTGTATATTTTTTTCTTACTTTGAGGCCCTGCTAGAGGCCATAGTTGCACAAGATAAAGTGCACTCATACAAATCATAGTAGTTCATGCATCTTTCTAAATATTGAAACATATTTTTTTTACACTTAGGCATATAGGAAAGACTCATTGCTGCTATACGATGCACTTTATGTTATGCAATATTAAAATGAACATCACACACACACATCTCATTTAAAAATTGGAGAGTTGGATTTCATCACCAACCTTCAATTTAGTCTAGTGACATTGGAATTCATCTCCTTCCACTGGTTTTCCCCCTAGAGCTTCCTAGAAATGGATTTGGAAACTTACTTATAGTGACACTAAGTTACTTGTGTTCAAACTGTCTCCCACTATTGGAATAATCATTGGTTCAGAGTGGAAGAGCTAGGTGAACCCTCCATTGGGTCTTCAATGGTGTACCCTAGCTTCTTTTGAGAAAATCATGTTTGGCACGATTGTACTTGATTTTAACTATGGAAGAGTCTTCTCATTATTAATCTAAGAACAAGAGCAAATAAATTGAAAGACCAACACATCAAAACACACCAAACAGTTTAGGGAACACTTAAATTGGTAATCAAGATAAATATTTGTTTGGAATTGTGTGGTCATTCCTAAATAGCAAACTCAAAAGATAAATTCATAAAACAACATGGTTAAAACAAGAAGTAAATACCCTTGGTCTGATGTCGAGGGAGAGATAGAAGTAATTCATACCCATAGGCAGAGTCATAGTAATGTTGAATGATCTACCCGTAAGACCATGAGACATAGCTCTGTGAGCCTGAGGGGTGATAATTCAACCCTTGGGGGATCTCCTCGAGAAATCTTTAGTAAGGAACCACATCATGGAACAAAGTCACATAAACAAAAAGAGGCTTCACATTCGTCCTCATCAAGGAGACATGAGGAGACCTCAAGGTCCTCCTCTAAACATAGAAACATCTCAAAGACATGAGGAAAATTTAAGGGCTTCCTCCTCACATGGACATAAATAAGGTTCTAAGACTCATTATTCACATAGGGATGATGATACTGCCACATCTCCATCCACATGGAGAAAACATGTCATCACCAAGCCCTCTTCATCAAGAAGGCAAACAAAAATTATAACACCTCAAGACTCACAAGAAACATATGAAATAGGTCTACCCACTAAAGGGTATGAAACTAGAGCTACATATAGTTATGGGAATCATATAGAAGAAACCCTTCACACAAAAGGTGTATCGCTCCAAATTTTTCGCATCCCTACCTTCAAGCTATTGGATCCGCGCCCGGAAGGAGGATGGGAAAAGGATGATGCGGTACCTCGGACGAGAGGACTTTGCGAAGGTCCCGCCTCTCAAGGGAGGTGCATTTTGGTGATTTGTCGACGGATGGTGGGTTCACCAGGAAACATTTGGTGGCAGTTTCCACGCCTAGGTTTTGGGAATGTGTTTTAATGGGTTCGTTTTATCCTTAAACATTCATCCTAGGTTTGGCCGAATGATTCTAACTTAAACTACATGAAAATGCAATTTAAATGAATACAGTAAACAGACTGAAAGCAGAAAAATAGAGAATTTGGCAGGAGGCTAATGGAGATTACCTGATCCGGGATGTCCGATGAAGTTTCGATGCTTGAAGTAGTCTGGATCGTCTAGGATTCGACAAAATTGCTTGCAATCTGTCAGAATCATCTGGAATCTGACAGGATCGTCTGAGACAGACAGAATCGTCTCAGATCTGACGAATTCGTCAAACGAATTTGTCAGAAACCTGCAAAACAGAGAACAGATGCAAAATACAAGCAATTCTACTATGCAAAATAGAGGCAAAATATGCTAAAGAACAAGGTGAATACTAAGCAATAATTTAAAATAGAAAGTAAAACAGATCACTGCATTATGATGGCAAATCATGAATTTAATGTGCAATCTAAACTAGATGGGTGAACTCCAGATGCAAAGTAGAATAAAAACTAAATAAATGATCTGATTTATAGCATAAAATGACAGAGAGAAAAGAGAGAAGAGCAAACTTCAGGCACTGATTGCCTCGATGTATGCTCGCAGTCGAGATCGTCTCGCATCAGTACGAGATCGTCCCTAATTTGACAGATCGCCTCCGATCTTGACAAGTTCGTCGGCTGCGATAGGTGCCGGCTCCGGCTGAAAACCAAGTGATATACCCGCAATAAAATTACTATAGGAATAGTGCAAAAAGCAAATTTGAGAAGTTCTAGCACATAGGGAGTCGATTTGCATAAAAATTCAGCCAGGGGTTGGGGAGGGAAAAGTCTTAGAGTTAAATAGGCTTAGGGAAAGTTGTTGGGAGGTTGGAGATCTTCCCAATTTGGGAGATCTCCAACGGGGGAGGGTCCCAACGGCGCAGACACGCTTCTGCCCGGATTGGAGACCCGTTGGAACAGAGTCTATCTATGCAAATTCAGTTTTGCGACGAAATCGTCTGGACGTTCTAGTCCAGACGAAATCGTCAAATCTGGGGCGATATCGTCTGATCGGCGACGATATCGTCCAACGGTCAAAACAACTCCTAAAAATGGCACGAAAAAAGGGGAAACGGGTTTCTCGGCGGTTAACGGGCGGTTTGGGAGGTTAAATTTGAATTTAAAATTATTTACTAAGGTGAATGTAATTATTCCAATTTGATCGCGCCAATTTTAGGGTGCTACATTTTGCCCCCTCTTTAGCGAATTTTCCGAAGAAAATGCGTTAAAGATGAGTTCTTCTCGATCTACGAGAAAGCAAAAAATTATTCCCATTTTTAGGCGACGATTCTTGGTCGAATCGTACGACAGCTTACTATGGTGCCCCCTCCGTGTTTTTACCCAAATCGAACGTTTGAGGTAAAAACGCGGAAAAGCAAAAATTATTTGTGAATTATTTTGAATAAAATTAAGAAAAATAGGGTAAAACCCTAATTCATTGTTACTGTTCATTTTACTGTTTTTAGAGCTCTGGAGCAAAAATGGTAGAGACAGCGCACAGATCTGCAGAGGTCCGCCGCGGTCTACGGGTAAGGGTTTAAACTCAATTTAGATTGATTTAATTTGAATTTTACATGCTTTTTAGAGGAATTTAGGATGAATTTTGAGCATCGCGGCCATTTTTGGCCGTCGACGTCGTCCGGACGAAATCGTCCCTAGTTCGACGAAATCGTCTCAAGTTCGTCAATTTCGCCCAAGGGCGAAATCGGCGAAAAAGGGACGATTTCGTCAAATTAGAGACGATTTCGAGGCGAAATCGGAGACGATTTTGCTCAAATTTGGGACGATATCGTCCAATAGTGGGCGATATCATCAATTGCAAAAATTTGATCTTTAAGTTGTATTTTTGATTACTGAAATTGTTATTAATGATTGTTTGTTGTTTTGATTGTTTATGTTTGCAGAGAGGACTACTAAAGAGCAGAGAGTGGAAATACGATGGGCTGAGAGACGACTTGGCCGCTCTCACCCAGGCAGAGCGGGATCTGCTGGCACAAGCCGGCTTGCAGCATGTGGCAGAGATGCCGCAGGTTTCTACTGACATGGGGCTACTGACAGCCCTAGCAGAGAGGTGGTACCCGGGCTCTTCATGCTTCCGGTTATCGACAGGGGAGATGACTCCCACACTAGAGGATGTATGGAGGATTCTTAGAATCCCCATACAAGGGAGGATGATCACACCTACGGCCAATCAGGGCCACGCGATGGGACGACTCTGCGGTGACCCGAGCTTCGCCCTGGAGAAGGGCGGAGTGAACATCGAGGCACTGCGCCAGATGCCTGGGGCATCTACACTGACACGAGTTTTGGCTGGGGTGGTTGGTGGACTTCTGCTGTGCCACCAGAGCGGATGCAGGGTGCCGTGGATGCTCGTAGATGTGATCTACGATATGCGCGACCATGGCTACAGATTTTCTTGGGGCAGCTTTGTTCTATGCCGACTGTACAGGATCCTTTATGGGGTCATGTACAAGGGCGGGCGGTGTCTGGTCATGACATCGCTCCTACAAGTTTGGTGCTGGGAGCACATTGCGGTGCGGAGGCCGATAGGGCTTCCACTGATAGGGGTTGACGGGGAGAGGCCCCGAGTCTTCTACTGGTGGCTCCGGAGAGGGGCACAGCGACGGATCGACCTGCCGGTGTCCCGGAGACTACTGGATGACTTGGTCCTAGACCAGATCACCTGGAGGCCATGGAGGCAGCATCCAGGGTGGGCAGAGGATGCACAGGAGCTGGCTCGCATCAGGTGAGTCTGCTGGCTGAGGATGGAGAGGGGAGAGGTGGAGCTCCACCGCTACGACCGAGTTTTATGATAGTTCGGTCTACAGCAGGGGATCCCATCTCTGAGGGATTACGAGTTTTCCTGGACCATCCGGGATAACACCATAGTTAGCGGGGCTCCAGACATGCAACGATTCTGGAGTCAGGACGCGGACGATGCCCCCATCCAGCCAGTGGATGGGGATGACGCAGGAGTAGCCGATGGCTACGATGCTTGGTACGTAGGCATCCGCCCTCCTTGGATGACGAGGGCATAGGGTCCGATCCATGCAGTTGTGCGTCGGATAGGGAGGCGGTGCCAGGCAGTGATAGAGGCGGCCCAGGGTCATGGCGGGAGAGAGCAGAGGAGGCCACAGGCACAGGAGCGGCCGCGACAGAGGGAGAGGGAGAGGAGGGAGGCGAGACCCCCATCTCCATAGAGGCCACCATCACCCGATAAGGGCAAGGGCATGGATACAGGAGAGAGTAGCGAGATGGCTACTCTCCGGGCAGAGAGGGATCGTCTGCAGGCTCAGGTGCAGACACTACAGGATGCAGCTGCACAGCACCAGGCTGAGGTGTCGCAGCTACGAGACGAGAATGCACGTCTCAGGGCACGAGGCGGAGGGGTGAGCACTCAGGAGCTGATGCGGTCGGTTTCTCAGACCGCATTCTATCAGGCCCTATACTACCAGGCGGTGCCAGAGGGCCAGAGGATACAGGTGCCGGCTGCCATAGCCGATCCGATCAGGACAGGGTCGACGAGGAGCTCATCCCGGTCGACGACGAGGACTCGCAGTACCACACATACTACGATGGGACCACCTCGTCCTCCGTAGGGCGGGGGAGGAGATGAGGCCGAGAGCTCTAGAGGCTCTCGAGGCTAGAGGGCGGGATATTGCTACTGATATTGTATTATACTTGTATTGATAGAGGATTGAGTATGCCGAGGTACAGATTGTGGCATACCAATCCAGCTTTGATGATGTATATATTCTGTTGATATATATAGATGAGATATTTTTGAGTATATGACTTGTCTTATGTGATACTTATGATGCTTTTTATGTTTGATGTAATTGATTGATTTGATTGATGTAATGATTTTATTGATGATTCATGTAATTATGTCATTTTGGAAAATATTATAACTTGGATGTCATGCTATAAATATTTTAAATGAAATAATCTGATGTAACAAATTGATTGGTTGTAATGAAATGTAAAAATAAAAAGAGATTTCTAACAATAATTTCAAAGGACATTGTCGCTATTATAGACCATTTCATGGAGTCACTGCTCACTCGGTCGTCAAGCTAGTCCCAGGATAGAAATATTGTTAAAAGAAAAGAGTGCTTAAGAGACTTGTCTTAAGACTTTGTTGTGATAATGCAAATGATGATGATGATGGTTTGCTTTCAGATTTCCATGAAAATATTATGCATGAAATATTGTAAAATAATTTTTGCTAGGCATAAATTCCTAAGTGTGATAAAATTTGTGAATAATTCCTTAAGAACTATACCATCATTGCAAAATGTAAAGTTGACATAATGACATAACATAGTGAAAATGTATTTGCTTTCGAAAAAGCATAATTTGTGTAAAATGAAGTCATATGTTTTGTATGATTTTTGATAAATTGGGAAAAAAATTGTTACAATGGTTTGCGCTAGGCATAGAATATGTAGGTATAGACTTATACCATCATCGCGAAAATCCAAAAAAGGATAGTTTTATTGCATGATTGATTTTTGATGAACAGAAAATATGATAATGAGGACTTGCGCTAGGCATAAAATTCCAATTTTGGTTTTGAAACTATACCATCGTTGCGAAAGTCAACACGATATGTATATTTTTAATTGTATATTTTTGAAAGAAATTTTTGATTTTTGCTATTATATAGTTGTCTTTGTGGAAAACAACTGTATTTGATTTATTCCAAACAAGTTGCAAAAATAATATTTCAAAGTATTTTGAAGACAAAAGTTAGATTTATAAGGAATCCCATGTGCATATGTGAATTCATTTCCCATCTTGATTTATCATAATGATAGACAAAATCTCTCAAATACAAATGTGTGTGCAATTGCATTGTTCATTTACCAGATTTGAGCAAGATACTATGATACAAGTGATTTGAAGAAACCAAATAAGTGTTCATTAACCATGATGTAGATGCATATAACCATACTAGGCTACTATGTAGATCGGATTATCAAGAGCTAGCTAATCCATAAGCAGACATAGGTCTGTACAAAAGAAGGTCGCTAATGTGACAGACATATCGCCACGCTAGGAGTTACCCAAGGCCAAGCAGGTTGGGCACAAACCACCTGTTATGGGGCTTACCTCACAGTTTTCGAATAATTGAGAATTCCAGGGATTCAAGCTCATCAACCCTTCTTTTCTTTTCAAAGGGTAGGGAAAGGGATTTTATTGCTTTCTTGCTTTCTTTTGAACTTTGCTTATTTTTTTCTTGTTTGTATTTCTTTTGCTTGATAATGCTTGGAACATTGCTGAAATAACATTTTTCTTTTCTCTTTTTTTCTTGAATTTTTCTTTTCTTTTTCTAGGGATACTTGCTCGGATTAGCTGTAGAGCAAGGGATTTTTATTCTGGGTAGGGGTGAGCTTGTCCTTTTGCCAATTCTCAAAGATTCTAGACCATGTGCATGATAGGATAGCAGGGGAAACTTTTCACTCAAGAAATCAGTTCTACTATGTAGCAAAACATGGAAATTACAAATATAATCATTTTATTGTGAAAAGATGTGCTTGGTTTAAGTAAATAACAAGATCAATTCTCTATGCTCAAACTTTCTTTAATTGAATTTTGTGAACTTTGATATAAGAGAGATTAGTAATCATGCCATATAAAATCAAGATATTTATTGTTGTGATTGTGCAAGTGAGGGATGCTAAATAAATGCTAATTTTATCCAAAATAAGTTGAAACATATAATTGCAATAATTGTAAGAAAATAATGATTTTGAGAAAGTTTTGAGAATGTTGACTCTCTTTCTTCTTCGTATATTGTTTTGGTTTCGAAAGAGTCAAGCATATAGCTGTTTTTGGATTTTTATGTTGATTTTTGTTTTGAGCAAAAGGAACTTTACAAGTGCTTTAAATAAATGCAATAAATATTTTTGAAGATTTTATGAATGTTTTTGAGGTTTTTGAATAAATTGAAAGAAATACAAGATAATGATTTTGAACAAATATATACATGGATGAAATGACCAAATTTATGCATAATAACGTTTGAGATGTAAAATATTCATGGGTTCTTTAAGTTCTTTACCATCTAAGGTAGATAATTTATACGCTCCTGATTCAAATTTTGCAAGTAATGATGTATGGTCCGAGCCAGTTGGGCTCAAATTTACCTTTAAGTTCCTTGGTTGCATTTGTATTTTTTTGAAGATTTTGAGGATTTTGATTTTTTTTGTATTTTGATTTTAATTTATGAATTGAAATTGGTGGTATATACAAGATGATCTATATACACTATACAAGGTTTATTTGAGTATAGCATGTCTAAGGTTGCTTCAAAATCAAAGGAGGTTTTGAAGGATAATCTGGTTGAGGTGAAGGTAAGAACAAAAGGTGATGAATAAAAGGTAGTGATAACAAAAGCTTTGTTATAATGTAGAATAATGTAGCAAAAGATTTGACTTTTATATGTGGAAAATTGATCATGTTACAAAATAAAATGTCAGAAGGATAAGAAAGTTCTTCATTCTTATCACTATATTCCAAGTCTTGATAAGATGGAGAAAGTATATGTGAAAGATATGCATGGATGTTATTTGGTAAACAAGGATGATCATATATGGATGAAGAAAAGTGATGGATAGAAGATAATTGTGATAATAGAGAATGTATAGAACTTGATGTTTCAACCGTTAAATATTCTTCAAATGGTGTTGGGTCACCATGTATGGTAACAATTTTATTTGCAAGTTCAAACTTCAAACATTGGTGAAGAGTGGAAGGGAAAACCCTCATCGTATGAATCCAAGGACTCTGGAGAAATAGGTTGTAAGGTGAAGGACAATATCCTACATAGAATAAAATATCCAGGATCTTGGATCCAATATTAAGGGGAAAAATTATAGTACCTTGAGCTTCTTGAATTTCATTGTTAAAAGATTTTATAATAACATTTGATTCATTAAGATCTTCTTCCTTTGTTTTGAGTTTTTGGAATAATTGATAAGTGCATAAATTAAGAGAGGAGTCATTATCTACCATGATAGTTCTAACAAGTGTTTCTTTACTAGATCCGATAATGTAAAGATAGGAGTCTTCTTGTGGAGTAGAGGAAGGAATATCCTCATCATAGAATGAAATATGGTTAACCTCAAGAGGGTTTACACCATTAATTATGTTCTTAGAGAAAATATGATGAGGAACAAATTGTTGGCTAGGTATTTTGAACAAAATTTCCTTGTGATAAATTTGTAATACTTCTAAAAGGGATATCTTTGCTTGAGGATTAATCACTTGTTGTTGGTTATCAAAGTGGATTTCAGATTGAGATTTTGATTCTAAAGATGAGCTTTCTATGCTTACATTCCATTTTGGATCATTCTCTAGAGCCAAAGATAGTTTTGAAGGTTGGTCAAATGAGGAATCCATATCTTGAATATCGGATTGAGTTGATTGAACTTGAGGTTGCTCATTTGTAGTTTTTGTTACAATATTAATAATATCATCATGATGGGACACATTAACATGCAATATTTGATTGGTTTCTTGTTGTTGATAATTGAATAGGGGTTCTTGGGAGATCCCCATGTCTTGATTGATTATTGGTATTTGTTGTGTAGGAGTTTGATTGTTTACTGGAGATTTATCATCAGTTGTAGATTGTAATTCCTTTATATTAAAAAGACCCTTATCAATCAAATCTTGAATTGCACATCTTAAATCTTTACAATTTTGTGTCATATGTCCATCTACTCTATGATATTCACAATGTAGCTCAGTGTTTAAACCAATCTGATGTGGTATCAAAGTTGTCTTATGGAAGGGAGTTCAATCATATTTGTGTCAAGTAAATACTTGAGAATTATATCCATTGGTTGATTGAGCTTAGTAAATTTACGTGATGAAGGTTTTTGAGAGGTTTTTGATAAATGCCTTAGGAATTTCGTCATAAAAGGACCTAATGGTTTCTCACCTCTACTTTCTTTATTATGGGTAGAATGATGATAGGAAGATTGCGAAGTATGAGGTGAGTGCATGGTAGAATTGGAAGAATAAGTATTTTCTTGTTGAAATGGATGTGTTGTATTGAAAGAAGAGTATTGAAAAGGTGGTGGAGGATTATATGTGGATTGATAGACATAATATGGATATATGGGAGAATAGATAATATCATTATGAAGAGGATTGGCAAAGGGATTGTTTTGTTGGGTTATGGATGAAAAATGAGAGAAGTGTGATGGAGGTGATGTTGAATAGGGATGAGGTTGATCATAATCAACAAATGTATTTGGCTGAATTCTTCCAACATTACTGATGGGCTCATATTGATTTGAGTAAAAACTCATGGTTTCTTTAGTACTTCTAAAAGTAATATTTAGCATCTACTATTTAGAATTGAATCTAAAACATACAAACATGAAATGATGATTTTGTTTTTGTTTTTCTTGTATACATATATATTTTTTTGTTTTTGTTTTCAAAAGGTTATGATGCATTCACGTCGGGTTCACCAAAATGTATCGCTCCAAATTTTTCGCATCCCTACCTTCAGGCTATTGGATCCACGCCCGGAAGGAGGATGGGAAAAGGATGATGCGGTACCTCGGACGAGAGGACTTTGCGAAGGTCCCGCCTCTCAAGGGAGGTGCATTTTGGTGATTTGTCGACGGATGGTGGGTTCACCAGGAAACATTTGGCGGCAGCTTTCCATGCCTAGGTTTTGGGAATGTGTTTTAATGGGTTCGTTTTATCCTTAAACATTCATCCTAGGTTTGGCCGAATGATTCTAACTTAAACTACATGAAAATGCAATTTAAATGAATACAGTAAATAGACTGAAAGCAAAAAAATAGAGAATTTGCAGGAGGCTAATGGAGATTACCTGATCCGGGATGTCTGATGAAGTTTCTGATGCTTGAAGTAGTCTGGATCATCTGGGATTCGACAAAATCGCTTGCAATCTGTCAGAATCGTCTGGAATCGACAGATCGTCTGAGACAGACAGAATCGTCTCAGATCTGACGAATTCGTCAAACGAATTCGTCAGAAACCTGCAAAACAGAGAATAGATGCAAAATACAAGCAATTCTACTATGCAAAATAGAGGCAAAATATGCTAAAGAACAAGGTGAATACTAAGCAATAATTTAAAATAGAAAGTAAAACAGATCACTGCATTATGATGGCAAATCATGAATTTAATGTGCAATCTAAACTAGATGGGTGAACTCCAGATGCAAAGTAGAATAAAAACTAAATAAATGATCTGATTTATAGCATAAAATGACAGAGAGAAAAGAGAGAAGAGCAAACTTCAGGCACTGATTGCCTCGATGTATGCTGCAGTCGAGATCGTCTCGCATCAGTACGAGATCGTCCCTAATTTGACAGGATCGCCTCCGATCTTGACAGGTTCGTCGGCTACGATAGGTGCTGGCTCCGGCTGAAAACCAGTGATATACCTGCAATAAAATTACTATAGGAATAGTGCAAAAAGCAAATTTGAGAAGTTCTAGCACATAGGGAGTCGATTTGCATAAAAATTCAGCCAGGGGTTGGGGAGGGAAAAGTCTTAGAGTTAAATAGGCTTAGGGAAAGTTGTTGGGAGGTTGGAGATCTTCCCAATTTGGGAGATCTCCAATGGGGGAGGGTCCCAACGGTGCAGACACGCTTCTCGCCCGGATTGGAGACCCGTTGGAACAGAGTCTAATTATGAAAATGTAGTTTTGTGACAAAATCGTCTGGACGTTCTAGTCCAGACGAAATCGTCAAATCTGGGGCGATATCGTCTGATCGGCGACGATATCGTCCAACGGTCAAAACAACTCCTAAAAATGGCACGAAAAAAGGGGAAACGGGTTTCTCGACGGTTAACGAGCGGTTTGGGAGGTTAAATTTGAATTTAAATTTATTTACTAAGGTGAATGTAATTATTCCAATTTGACTGCGCCAATTTTAGGGTGCTACAAAAGGAAATATTCTCATAGACTATGACCTCATAGGAGTAAATGGTACCCCACAAGACCAGCCATGGAGAATGAGACAACTAGACAGGTTGGATCGATTTCCTACTCAACCAACCCAAAGAACTATAGCTACTGAGAACTCTGCATTTGGAAGCTCACGAACTGTGACTTCTAAAAATACTTCCCAGTTTGGGGGTACCTCAGAGGGACCCCACAGAAGATGCATGGAGTCTAATCATAGGGACATTCAATAGTACACTAAATAAGTCACATTAACTAGCAAGAGTACAGATACAATAGAAACCCCCTCAAGGAATCTACGAGTCAAGACTACAAGAACAGAGTCAGATAAACATGAGACTTCTACAATAGCATAAACTGACCAAATGAGGTGGTTAAAAAATGCATTACGTAAAGAGAAAGAGTTAGTCGAAGCTCTCGAATAAGAGAAACACTCTTGCACCAATATGAGTAGTGTTTAAGAGAGCAATCTAAGCAGCTAGCTCTTAAAAATTTATAGATAAATGGTGGTGACCACCAAAGAACAAGACACGCTGAATCACCTAAGGAAAGACACACTAGACAAGATATCCCACAATGAAACCCCCACCAAATCATGAACAAAATATAACTAATGGGGGGAGGGCAAACATAACAAACCAAGATCACAATCTTGAGTCCCCTTGTAGGAGGGAGGAAAATGAAACAAATCAAATGGATAGAGAGTTACATCCATTTCCAATGTGAATAGGATTTCACATGGAGAAAATCCATGCGTCAAAGGCATTTCAAGAGCTTGCTAAAAATATGAAAACCTTTGAGAAACAAGAGGTAGTTGGGAACTCACCAACATTGAGCAAGATACACAATAAACCATTGTGCCCATAAATCCCTAGCCCTCCATATCCTAAGTACTTTGAGATGCCTAGGTTAGAGAATTTTAAAGGTGAAGAGGATGCACAAGAACATGTCACCAATTTTATCAATCCCTATTTTCATCTTGAAGACAATGACGCTCTCATGCTAAGAACGTTCATAATGAAATTTTTAGGTGCTACCACTCAATGGTTCAACCAACTACCTAAGCATAGCATAACCAAATTTGAACATCTGGTAAACACATCCTTGAAGTGTTTCTCCTTTGGTACTAATAAGAAGGTGAACCTTTTAGACCTGGAAAACCTAAAAAAATATGATGATGAGCCAGTAATGTATTATGGGAATAGATGGAGAAAAAACATGGCAAAATTATCGTTCTCCATTCCCACAGAAGAGATCATTCACATTTTTACCAAAATTTGTTCTAAAAATATCTCCCTTTTGCTACAACTCTAAAAATATCCTTCATTTGAGGAAGCTTTGGCACAGGAAAAGCTCATCGAAGAGATAAAAGTAGATGAGAGAACCATTAAGCTCTAAAACAAAAGGAGTGGAACAAGAATGGTAAGAATGACAAGTACAAATAGAAGCAGGGCAACCTTACTCCAGTAAGTCAAGTCGTATTGGATACACCCAAGGATGGGGGTGCACAAAAACCATAGAACTATCAAGCACATCCCTCGCCAGCCAACTACGACCAAAAGAACAAAAAGGGAAGAAATTGAGAACACAAGCCACATTGTTATTTCACGTCTCTGATAGAATCAATGCAATAAGTCTATAATCAATTGAGCGAGGCCGAGAGGATTAGATTTCTTGATAAACCTCTTATAGATACCAACCATCCTAAGCCAAAAGGATATAGGGAAGATAAATTTTGTCCTTATCATAGGATACTGGGGTATGACATTGAGGCTTGCATCGGGTTTAAGAATCAAGTACAAAATATGATTGAGGTGGGAGAGCTCAAAGTTGACAACCCACTAGCTCCTAATAACAGATACATGGGCATATACAGAAACCCATTGCCCAATCATGAAGCCCCTTGAGAGCAAGGGGCCCAAGTCAATCAGGTTCGAGTTGACATACCTACCCACAGATGCATTGGGATGGTTGAGATCATTAACATAGCAACAAGGACTAGGCAGTATGGTCAACCGCAACCACCTACAACTCCCATGAACATCCCAACCACTCCTAGGAAAAGGTAAGACAACCTTCTAGGTCCACCAACGAGACCTGTGGTAACTATTCGGAGTAGATTGGAGCAAAACCTACAAATGACTCCAGCTAAGTTATCCATCTATGAGCACATACAATAGTCCCCAAAGCATAGGGAGACTCTAATGGAAATTTTAAGAACAATTGAGATTTAATCACAAGATGCGAATGCATTCACTCACTTTGTGGGACAAGTGCAAGAATATCGGGAACCCATAATCCAATTCTATGATCATGAGATTAAGACATGTTTTGCTGCCTTACCAGACCCTCTGCTAAATATTGTAGTGGCCATAAATAACCTACCGTTCAAGAGGTTTTTGGTCGATATAGTTTCATCAATAAACATCATCACAACAACTGCAATAGAGCACCTCAAGATACGTAAGACCAATATCGTTCCAAGAACTTACACATTGAGAGCTTTTAATGATGCTTTATGCAATATTGTGGGAACGATAGTCCTACCCATCAAGGTGGGGCACAAGACCATCCTCATGATGTGTCATGTATTGGAAGGTACTATGTAGTACAACATCCTCTTAGGGAACCCTTGGATAAGGGCCATGAAGTGCATGCCTTTGATCTTGCACCAGTGTGTCAAGTATGTGCACGAAAGCAAAGTCTATGTGGTTTTTGTTGATGAAGAGCCTTTTAAATATGTTAATCAAGTGGATATTCTAGGAGAATTCATGATACCTTCTACTCACCTATACATGGCACCTTCATACCCAACCACACAAGTGCATAAAGAATACAAAGGGGTAATAAAAGACCCATGCACATCCACACCTCCTAGTGCACTCAAGATAGTCAATGCTTCTAAAGTACCATCGAAGTCAAAACCAAAATACAATCAAAAGCTAAAGGCACCCTTAGTTAAGGATGAAAGGCCCAAAGAAGTGCCAACTATAGAAATTTTTGAAATGCCAAGTCCTATGGAAGAGGAAGATCCTCAAGATCAAGATGAAAATAGTGATTATCACCTTACTTCACCAGTATCATCCGTGGGGTCATGCACGTCGCATGCATCAATACACTTGGCAAGTACAGGTATAGGGGAATACCTTGTGTAGAACATCACCTTTACACTTATCATTGAGTCTGTACAGGACATAGGGAGGCCTAAATACTTGAGGCTACCAGTAGGAACAGTGGTTCCACTTGTAATCCCTCCCAACCAAATCAATTTTGTCTATGTCGGCCTAGACTATGCTCATAAGTCTTCAGATATAGAAGGATATGGTGACGAATTATTCACAATCAATGTTCATTATTTATCTAATCCTAAGTTTTCTCTAAGCTACTTTGAGCATTACCATTGGCATAGCTATGGCCTTGGCGTATATGATCAGGGGTGCAGTAGGCCTTACGGGCCACTATATCAACTTCCTTCTGATAAATTTTGCTTAGGCTATTATAGCAGAGGTCGAGATGATTCGCTTGCAGCAACATTGGAAAGATTAAGCATAGGGTTGGGAGAAGAAATTGATTTCATTCCTTATCACCCCTAATAATAGCAAACTTGAGCAATAGACAAGTGGCCATGATAAAAATACTACCTCTAGAAACTTATCATCCAAAAACCTCAATTGATTCCACCCCAATAGGGTACAACTCATGGGATGAGGAGAATTGATATGAAGCAAGTGATGATGAGGCACAAATTGGCTTAGCCTATCAAGGTCCTCGCTATTTACAAAGGTTCACATGGTCCATCCATGATGAGATTGAATATACATTAGATGAAAGTGACTATGAATCAAAAGACTCAACAGAAAGAGCTTACTTATGCTTAAGCCATCAACCCTTGAATTTGGGGCAAGAGACAAATACAAATGGGTTCTTCATAAGTGACGAAGAATATGAAGATGTAACAAATATGACCTCCTTAGGGCCAATATAGGAGCCCTTTGTCTTAGGACCATATACCAATGCTAACAGTTTATGGATAAGTGATGATGACTTTGAGGATGAGACCGAGATGGCTTATCTTGTACCTCACCACTTGTGGCAAGTCAACGAGCTAGTAGAGAGAGAAGTGGCACTTTGTGCCATAGACCCTCAACTCCAATTTTTGGGTAGACTTATTGACCTAGATACCATTCATCGGATGGTTAATCCCCCTCTGCCTATATTTAGAGAGAAGTTAGAGCGTAATGATCCTATTATCAGCCCTGCTCATGAGCCAGATCTAGAAATTACCATTCTTCCAAAACCTCATTGCATGTATGGAAGAGAAACCCCTGAGACAATATTGCACCCATGTGGTCCTAGAGATTTCATCCCATACATCAACATGATCTCCATTGATTTGATCACTCCAATTCATAATCCCTCAGATCCTACCAAATAATTGCATCTTGATATATACGCTATTGATTGGGATCATGCTAGTTCACCCATAGAGCTAGAAGACCTCTTCCCCAATGAAGATATGTTACAGCCATTCTATTTTGCATTAGGTTGTGCGTATGACATCTTCCATGTTGTTTTAGAACCTGAGTTAGTAGGTCCTATGAATCTCGCTGATGACATTAATTTGATACCCATGCCTCATCATCTATAGGATGGGTCACATATATCTATAGAATAAAATATTGAGGTGGACATCAGTGATGATCCTACCCAACCAAGGAAAGTCAAGTTTGGAGAAAGTCTATCTCCACAGGAACAAGCCATCTTGATTCCTCTCCTCAAGGAGAGGCCAAATATTTTTGCCTGGACTTACAAATACATGCTAGAGATAGATCCAATGTTAGTCATTCACAACCTTTCACTGGATCCCATGAAGAATCCAGTCAAGAAAAAACTGAGGAAAATGCATCCAATCATCGCTTTGATGGTAAAGAATGAATTTAAAAAACTACTAGATGCAGTATTCATAGTTCCTATCGACTATCCTAAGTGGATATCAAACATGGTACCCATAGGGAAACCTGATAGAAGAGTCTGTATCTGCATGGATTTAAAATATTTAAATAGGGCAACACCAAAGGATTCATTCTTGTTGCCAAACATAGATGTTCTTATAGATGCAACCGAAGGTCATGAAATGCTCTCCCTAATGAATGGTTTTTCTGGATACAACCAAATTTGGATTAAGCCCGAAGATCAACATAAAACTACTTTCATTACTCCGTGGAGAACATTCTATTGCAAAGTGATGCCATTCGATCTCAAAAATGTTGGTGCCACATATCAGTGGGCCATGACATACATATTCCATGACTATATGCATAAGAACTTAGAATATTACATGGATGACTTACTAGCCAAGTCCCTATTGCGACAAGAGCATGCAAAAGTCCTTAGACAAGTCTTCGATCACCTCATAGAACACAATGTCCAATTGAATCCTAAGAAGTGTGTATTCGGATTAACTTCTGGCAAGCTTTTAGGATTCATCATATCTAAGAGAGGCATCGAAGTAGATCCTACAAAGGTAAAGGCTATACTAGAAATGGCCACCCCTACCAACATTAGGGAGTTGAGGAGCCTACAAGGCAAGATAGCATCCATCAAAATATTCATCACGCAATTATCAAAAAAATGCAGACCTATGAACAAGTTGATACGCAAGGAACTCCCCTTTCATTGGGATCAAGAATGCCATCAAGCCTTTGCAGAGATCAAAACTTATCTGGCAACGTTGCCAGTATTGGCTCCACCAAGGCCAGACATGATTTTTACTATATATATCAACTACTAATTTTGCATTAGGCACCATGTTAGCCCAAAAGAATGCACAAGACAAATAGCAAGCCATATATTACATTAGTCACACCTTGGTGAGCTATGATCTAGGATATGCGTATGTCAAAAATTTGTGTTTAGTAGTGGTATTTGCAACTCAAAAGTTGCAACACTACATGTTGAGCCATATGACCTATGTCATCAAAAAAAAATCCTTTGTAGTACATGATGAACAAGATGTATCACAATACATGTAACGCAAAGTGGATCATGATATTGACAGAATTTGATCTAGAGTTCATAACCCAAAAGTCCATAAAGGGACAAATCATAGCAAATCAATTAGCAGAGGTGCCTCTTCAGGATAACAAACCTCTCACCATAGAGTTGCCTAATGATGCAGTCTTTGCATTATCGGATCCGCCAGAACTCGAAGAACCTAAGATAGAAAAATATATGTCCTTTTTCTTTGATGGTTCAAAGTGTGAACAAGGAGGCAGAGTAGGGATTGTATTTATCACATCGTAGGGTGCTCCATTACCCTTATAATTCAAACTAGACTTCTCGTGCACAAACAAAAATATAGAATATGAAGCATTGATCTTGGGACTCCAAATAGCCATAACAATGGGAATTAAAAAATTGAATATCTTTGATGACTCCTTTCTCATAGTAAACCATGTCAAAGGACTCTTCCAATGCAGGTGCCCACTCCTGAAGACTTACAAGGAACTTGTTGACAATTACTTAGCCCGATTGGAATGGTACAACATCAAGGAAATTCCTCGTACATCAAATAGATTTGTAGAAACTATGGCCTCTTTGGGATCCTTAATCCCTCATAATCCATCTACTAATTTTACAACCATTCATGTGAAAGTGCTTTCGCACTCAGCAATACACCGTGAAGCTTTTGATAATCAAGAATTAGTCAACATGATCAACATTGAACCAAATCAAGATTGGTCCTTCACAGCCAGAGGTTTCTTGCAAACAACACCTTAGAGGTCGTTGATCTCCCAAGGATCCATAGAGTGTGGTGTGACCATATACCATAGAGTTGTTCCTCAATTCGTGTTCACTACCTTGGAAATGCAGGAAGAGAAAGTTGTCTATTCTATAGAGGTTGTGGCCTATCAGGATTGGATTTCCCAACTACGGGACTTCCTAAAGCTCAAAATAATACCTCAAGGTTTGTCACATACTAAAAGGTGAACATTTAAACAGAGAGCAACAAGATACATTTTTCTAGGATAAATCCTCTACAGACGAGGATATGATGGAGTATTGCTCCGTTGTCTTGAGCCCTAGGAAATAGCTTGGGTAGTTTCACAAGCTCACGACGGAACATGTGGAGGCCATTTCATTAAGCACATATTGAGAATGGGTTACTCCATAATGGAAAAGGACTACTGTGAGTATGTCAAGAAATTTAGTAAGTGCCAACATCATGCAAATCTAATGCACTTACCATCACAAGCTTTGCAACCCATCCAGGAAGCATGGCCATTTTTGCAATGGGGACTAGACTTTATTGGGAATATCTCACCCCCATCCTTATACCAACACACATTCATCATAATAGCCATAGAATACTTAACTAAATGGGTAGAAGTGATTCCCTTAACATCAACAACTAGACCAAGGATTGCAAAGTTTATACTCCACAACATCATAAGTCATTTTGGGGTCCCTTCTAAGGTAATATCGGATAATGGGGCATATTTCAAGAAAAAAAATGTGTGTGCTTTAATTAAAAAATATCATATTCAGCATATTTTTTCAATGTCTTATTATCCACAATAAAACGGGCAAGCAGAAGCCTCAAAAAAACAATAGTCTCCATTTTGAGGAAGACAGTGCAAGAAAATCACAAAGATTGGCACATACAATTTCCTCTTGCACTATGGGCATATAGGACTAGTATACGAATGCCCACTGGGACAACACCATTTTCACTAGTATATGGCAATGAAGCCATCATGCCTCTAGAGTTGGAAATCCCAACTCTATGCATAGCACTAAAAGACTTCATAGATGATGAAGTTGTGTGGTAAGGTTGCCTTGATCAATTGGTGCTTCTTGATGAATGCTGATTCAAAGATTTAGAGCATCTCTATGTTTATCAATGTCGCATTGCGCGAGATTACAATAGTAAATTCCACCTAAGGAAATTCAAGGTTGGAGATCTAATGCTCAAAGAAAACCAGCAGAATTCAAATCTGCCACTGCATCTGCGATATAAGTTCACGGTAAACTGGATAGGTCCATACATGATTTCACAGAGATTTGGGCCTGGATCATATCACATTATATCATTATATGGTTTTGAATATCCTGAACCTCTCATTATCGTTCACTTAAAGCCATTTTACACATACAAACACAACAAACATTCAAATATGTAAAAAATAAAAAACATGCAAATATGTCAAAAATAAAAAACATTCAAATAGGTCAAAAATAAAAAAACATTCAAATATGTGAAAAATCAAAAACATTCAAATATGTCAAAAATAAAAAACATTCAAATATGTCAAAAACACAAACAAATCATAAAAGCATAAAATTTCAAAAATACAATCAAAGGCTCCAAGGGTAATTCATACCGCTTGGTCAAACAATCAAATCAAAGGCTCCAAGGGTAATTCATGTCGCTTGGTCAAAAATCAATACAAAAAGATCCAAGGGTAATTCATACCACTTGGTCAAAACCAAAATCATCAAAGGCTCCAAGGGTAATTCATACCGCTTGGTCAAACATCAATTCAAAAGGCTCCAAGGGTAATTCATACCACTTGGTCAAAATTCAAAAGGCTCCAAGGGTAATTCAAGCCGCTTGGTCAAAAATCAAATCAAAGGCTCCAAGGGTAATTCATACCGCTTGGTCAAAAATTAATCAAAAAGGCTCCAAGGGTGATTCAAACCGCTTGGTCAAAAGCAATAACAAAAGCACCAAAGGCATAATAAGCCCTTTGGTCAAACTAATCAAAAATACAAAAACAACATAAAATAAAAAATACAAAAAAACAATTATATCTCACATTTTGCATCCACATCATCGCATTGAATTTTCATATCCACTACAATTGCATATGTCATGAGAGCCTTAAAAGTGATACCACAGTTTTTCGCACAAGTCATTCATATCCATACCTCCATCCACATGTGTGTAATTGTATTTTTCAACACAACCATTATTCATTGCTATACATAATATACTAAGGCTTTTCGGTTAGTCAACCAAATCTAGTAATCTTATCAACTTTTGAGGAAAACAACTTTGATTAGTAGAAAATAAGGCCTAGCTATGATAAAGCCTTGGATATTCAATATCTCGTCACTAATTGAAATACTAAAATCCTAGCTAGTACAAGGAAAAGATGAAAGCTGCAAAGCGGTCTAGGTTACCTTAAGCAAAAAGGATTATCCTTGCTTATCCCCCTATGCAACCGATTTAAAGGTGTTGAGAATTGGCAAAAGGAAAATATTTACCCCCATGCTTAAATCAAAACAAGAAAAATCCTAAAGCAAAGTACATATTCAAAAGACCAAGCATACAGTCCATATTTCAAAGCAAAAATCCGATACACAAATCATATATTCAAAATACAAAAAAAGCAAGCTCAAGAAAAAATCAAACAAAAATAAACAGTGATTTTCATCACTCAGAATGAGAAAAATAAACAGTGATTATCATCACTACAAAAAAATCCTCGCTCAAAGAAAAAAATCAATAAAAAATAAATAGTGATTTTCATCACTACATATGAGTAAAAATACAAAGCCAAAAAGAAGCCAAAAGAAGGGAATAAAGCTTGAATCCCTAGAATTCTTAGCATTGTACAAAACTGGAAGGAGAAATCCTTACGCATGATGATATGTCTATTATAATTACTTCATGCATTTGTGTATACCAATGTTTGAATGTGGATGAGCTAGCTTAGGTAACCAAATATTGCCTAGTGGTATAGTCCAACTAAGTCCAACATAAGGATGAGATAAAAACTTGAGAATCCCTGATATTAGCAATGGGCTGAAAGAATCCCGCCTGACATCGAAAGAAATGCTTGAATTCTAACTTAAAATATACAATTACATGCACACATAGAAATCATGAAAAACCAGGTCCATGGTAAAAGCATTACTTTTCAAAAGTCTAAGTGGTAAGTAGACAAATGTTGATAGGGGAACTAGAATGTTTGAATCTCTGAAAAGCAAAAAAAAAAAATTACATAGCAACAAATCACAACATCATTCACACAATCATATTCCCTATAAGATTATATAAATTAGGGGGTATCAACATAGTAGGAAAGATACTGCGTATATATTAGAAATAGTATATAGACAACCACTGCCTACTTTATATCTTTTAATTTACAGAAACTTATTAAGAAAATACATTACACAACATTACATCTCATAAATGAATACTTAATAAATTCTTATGATAGAAGTAATTATTTAAATTCATGATTATTTTTAAACTTTCTATGGTATCACCCATTAATATTGTCAACGTCATATGCATTTTGTATGTTTTAAGTTATTAGAGCATACAGGTTCATTTATACCATTCCATCACATGAGTTAGATGCATATAATTAAAGCAAAAATTAAACATGCATTTAACAATAACATTTGCATCCACGAAAACAAGTCACTAATCATCCATAAACCACAACATAAAACATATAGGCAATATCCATTTGCATACCATAAATTCATCATTCATCATCAAAATACATCGCATCATATGATCAAATCATATAAGCATCTACACATCCATCTAAGCATCTTCAAATATCATCTATCATCTAACATTTCCATCAAATCATCATAATATCATCATCGCATCATATCATAAAACAAAATAACAACAAAAACATAAGCAATAAACGATACACATAATGAGTCATAAAAGGTAAATCTATCATAAAGATATTTGTGTCAAGTCCAATGAATATACAAAAATGCCCATGGGCTATAGTCATGTAGGTTAGTCGACCTTAAAAATGGATCAAGAACCAAGTAGAACATCAATCAAGTGCCAGGCCTGAGTCCCCTGTGCCATCTCCTCCAGTGCCACCTCCCCCTATGGCGATGTCACAATTCAAGTGACGTAAGCCTGTAGGTCTCTCTATTAAAGATCGGATCTACTGGATAAAACGGGTGGAATACTACCTTGAGGTACAATTCCCACTAGCCTGTGAACCACCTACACTTGCTGGATCCTTAGGGACAAGCCCATGCCTCCTGAGATGCATTTGAAGGAGGGTAACATGATCCATAAGACCTCAGATCCGCACCTCATGCTCATCCAACAAGGACTGAAGCCATCCTAAATCTGCCCCTAAGCCTGTTGCTGGAATATCCTATGGTGTAGAAGCAAGAACAAAAAACTGCATCCTGACATTGCCACCCCCAATAGTATCCTGTAGAGCCTGTATCTATTTTGTGAGATACTCAATAGTAGCATCTCACCGCTATACCTAGATCTTAGTAGCTTGGATCTCAACCTCAACCTTGTGCAACTATGCTCTCAGAGGAGATTCTCTCTCCTCAGGCTCTAACTCCTCCTCAAGAACATCAGGATCCTTTGTTGCCACCTACTTTGCCATTTGGCCCTATACCTCTGTCCTGGCTTGAACCCTGCATCCTATCGAATCTATGCCATCACCCCTGCCATCATCCTTGTGTTCTATACTATCGATGCCATACCACATCCAATCACCCCACCATTGAGAATAGGCCTTTGTAACTTCCCCAACCACTATAGGGTATACGGCTAGGGCATCCTCCTCATTTGCAAGCTCTATGACCTATCGTGGATGTAGGTCCCTATCTGCTATGAGGTGCCTATATAAGAATGGTACCAAGGGCACATCCTGCTACAATCTGTACTAAAAAAGAACTCGAAAGTAGAAGAAATACTCTTGGATGGCAATCTTACGGCCAACAAGCCATCACTTGCATCATTTCCTAGCAGTAAAAATAGTTGGATCATCTCAAATCAGACACTCATAGTACGGCCGCCACACGACATCTCTGGCCAATAGTCTGGTAAAAGCATTAGTATAGTGAGACATCTCCCTTGCAAAAGTGTGACTCTTATGCTCCTCATGTTCTTGAGACCATTTGGAAGCATAGAACTGTGTTAAAGCCTCAATAGATGTAATCTTAGCTAGGAGCCCCTTAGGGTGATCTACCTTAATGTTCTCCCATACCCAAACCTATAAGAGCAAACTTTTGCAATGTTGATGCGTCCCTATCGATGAATGTGGTACAACTCATTGTAGCACTAAGCCAATAGCTATCTACCCCATGCATAGATTATAGGCTCCTCGCTATCCAAAAGGTCCTACACCATCGCCAGGAGGTTCCAAGGGAACCTCAAACCTGAGCAATCTGGGATAAGAATGTTGTTGATCACCATTAGCAACACGATATGTCTCATTGTGAAAACCTAAGCATCATACCAAGTCTTGATAGATACTCCCCTAAACCCAGTCTCCCAGAGGGCCTGTGCAGAGTATTCTCCAAACACCCAAGCATAGATAGCCACCTGATTAGTAGTGTTCGATGAAACAATGAGCACCCCATTGAACGAGATCCAAAAAATCCTATAAACATCCTTCAGCATGATAGTCATATTGTCGAGCAAAATATGGAAGGTGTTGTTCCACAGGTCCCAATGATGGGCTAAGGCTATAAGATATTCCTAATCGGCCATAATGTGGGGCAACCTGATAACATACTATAGCCCATGGGCCTTAAACCACTCCCAGTCAGTGTCATCAAATCTAGGAAGTAAGTCAAGCAGGAGCTTCGGGTCTCGAGCCCGAGCAATGAGGATCTAAATAAAGTAGAAGAAAAATTAAACATAACTACAATGCATCTAAGGCATAATTCACAATAAAAATGAAAACGATGCAAAAGGGTATGAGTTACTCTAAATCTAAGCAAGAAAAGAATAATTTGCACCTAAGAAAAGTCCAAAAAAAAAATCATAAATATCAATACATAAAATGCAAAAACAAGGCTCAAGCTTTAGCCACTGTCGCCTACAGTGACTGAAACCTGGCCACTGGAGGCAGTAGTGGCCAAGGCCCAATGATCAAATTTTTGACCATTGGGATTCAAGCTTGGCCACTCTAAGCAAAAACAACTCAAAGCCAGTCACTCTGAGTGATAGCAACCAAGGGGTGGCAAGACAAACCTGTGAACCCTTGGCTAGAAAATAAAAAAAAATTACAAACTTAAAAAAATGACTTAAATAAAATAACAAAGGGAGGGAAAGCAAACAAATTGGAAGGCAAATGTTCCTACCCAAGCATCAAAACTAGGCTAAATTCAAAATGCCCAAAATGGCGGTAGCAGGTGAATAATGGAAAAAAAAAAAAAAAACCCTAGGTTGAAGCCACTGACAAATAGCAAAATTGGGGACTAACCCACTGTGTCAAAAAGGAACCTAAGCCTAGTTACAGAGTCTGTTTGTTGCCAGTAGGTTTAGTGATGTTTGTTTTGCTCATTTATTAGTGGAGTTAAATTTTACTTAAGTAAATAAAAGAGAGCTAGGGTTTTGAAGAGAGATACCCAGGAATCTTTGGCTCCTCCAGTAGTTGATGTCTCACATCGCATAGCCATGTCCTCAGCACCAACAAGTTTTGAAGTCACAACCATCACCGCTGGACTAGAGCTCTGAAAATGGAATCTTCAACAGTGAAAATGATAGGTCAAAACCCTATAATTACAAATTTTAGATTTCCTTAATTATGCCTTGGCCATTGCTAATGTTAGTGGCCCAAGCTTCTTGGTTTCTCAAGGCGACGACGACCACATGCAAGAAATCAGAAACCGCTAGAACTGACAGCAGCTAAGATCATAGATCAAATTAAAGCAGTTCCTTCAATGAGGGAATAACAAAAATAATAAATAATCACACTTTTATGGTTTGCAATCATTAGAATTTTCAAAATAACAAAAAAATTCACATAAAATCACAATCTCAAGCAGGCCTCGTATCCAGTTACCTATTCTATCCACTCGATGATTGCAGTGATTTTCAATCCATGTATTTCGGTGAGATGAGTAGGCAACCATAAGGCTACTTGGGGCAAAAGCAACTCATTTTGGAATTACAATATATCACCCTTAAAACTTGAAGAAGATCAAGATGGTCAGACTACTCCATGGGTGTGAAGGGGTCATTCTAATTCTCTTATGACATCAAAAACATTAAGTCAAAGTGATACAATCTAGGCATGAATAGAATCACTCATCCTAACTCCCCAAGAAGGCTATTGATAGTCGGACCGCTCCTTGGGATAGGAATGGATGATTATCATAAGCAATTGGAATCACTTGGATGTGGGATTTCCCATTAAAAGAAAAAAATGCTAGAAAGGAACCAGATTAGTCATATTGGTCAAGTGACTCGTCGCTTCAATCATTGTCATTTCTTCACCAATTCATTGTGTGAAGAGGTAGTTCAAAACTTCAACATAATCATAATCAAAATCAACAAAATATCACTTTATCATAGAAAAATCATGTTCGTCCTTCGAATAATTGCATACAATAATCACAAATTTCCCTTGTTTTTTGGGAATGTAAGCAGACATGACATCTTCAATTGTAGCTCTCCTACCGATCAAAATTGTTGTAGCAGCTAAAGGTACCCGATTGAGATTAAGGAATGAGTGCAATTTAACATGCAAAAGCCACTGAGCTAAGTCCTCCGAATATTGAGGTAATGATTCAAGGGATGTGCACCATATTGCATAATTTGGCCATTCGACATTGATCAAGCCATTGATCACCATACACCTTATAAATAGATCAGTCTACATTTTTGCTTAGCGTTGTATTTTCCACACAGTGCATCACAAAAAGGGGCATCTGTAGACACCTAAATCATGTCATGCTTATGGGAGCTACTTACATAGTTACACTCATAATATCATAAGACATAATATTGGACTTTCCAAGCATCAACAGTGGTTCTCACCACTCATTTGGGGCCTTTTCAAGCCATCCAATCTTGGTCACTCAAGACATGAGTGACCAGATTCTAGCTGCTCAAGCCTAGAGCGGCCAGACCTAGCCACTATAAATGATAGTGGCTACATCATAGACACTACATACGACAATAGGTAAGACATAAGAAGTGGTTTAATGAAAAAAAGCCCAATCTCGGGTGGAAGTGGCAGTCTGCATGCAATAAATGTGAGCAGGAGTGACTTTGCATTCATTTTCATGACTAGTTCACATAGGAGACTTGAGTTTGTATTTAGACTTAAGTTAACTAACCTCCAAGCATAAACAAAGGACAAAATATTCTCATTCTAAAGACCATATCGCATATAAAACTCAAGTGGGCAGTTAGATTTTAGTTAACTGGCCTTCAAATATAGACAATATACAAGAGCTTCTCATGATAACTTGTACTACGCATGATAAATTCATTTCTAGGGCTTGCACATAGACCTAGGGTTTAAAAATATAAAAGGTGCAAGCCTAAGAGCACCAGGGCATAGGTAGCCTTATCATATCCAGATATCCTTTAATATTTTATCATATAGAGAATAGAGACCCGAATCACATACAAGAGATCATTTTAGAGAGTTCTCTTTGAGATCATGTGTGCGGCGGAGCTTTGACAAATCAAAGGGCATAACACCTACTTTCTTCAACATAATATCATAGTCTTTGACCCATAGCTTTGGGTCAAGGAGAGCAAGGTTTTACTTAGTTGCCATTGTCTTGGAAAGTGGCCCGTAGGCTTGGCTTAGATAGACATAACATCGTTTATATTGTTTTCTTATATCATTAGCATAGATTTACTTGATTCCATAGTATTATTTTATCATATTTTTGTTACATTCTTTGATTACTAACAACCTCATCCGGGGAGGCAATATCGGAAACCTAAAAGTGTGTTGTTGTTTTATTGCTTGCAGGGCCATAGGTACATCAAATGAATGTTACAACATACAAGAGAAAAAGAGATCCCTCTAGGAGACAACCCTGGAGAAGGAGGCATCTGTAAGCCCTCATACATTTCCATGTGTGGAACCGGGAAATTTTTATAAGTGCACCACATCTTCATGGAAGGGGCACTCCTTGCCCACTTGTAATTTATAGTATCAAAATTGGTATCCCTAAGATGGACCGACATGTAACTGAGCTTCAATATTAATAAAGAGATCTGTCTTTTGTTATTTTGTGTTATATGATTTTTCCTCTTATCTTTCCATTTTATCTTTGGTATTTTAAATAACATTGCAAGTAGGGTTTTAGAAAAGGGACCGGTGCATGCATTCTTGGGGTCGCTACAATTTGCAATGGGTACTTCAATAGCAATATTTCTAAGGGAACCAAAGATAAAAATTTCTTTAGAATGAGGTTCAAGTAATGTAGCTTGAATCTTCTTTCCCAACCTTTAAGGTTGGATTCCATTGTCAAGAGAATTTTTTTTGGTGATGGAACCCAAATGATTTTTGGGATTTCATGTGAGGGATATTACATAGATTAATAGTCTTCTCAATCAAACAATAGTGCAGGTAGAATTATTGAGACCATAGTTTGCTTATAGTGTAGTGATTAAACTAAGAGGTTTTTACACCTGAATACTGGCTTAAACTTACCCTAGTAATGGAATTGGCATCCATTTTCTCCAATTATAGAGATAGGTTTAATCCCTATGCTATGGTTTAATTATTATACATTCATGTAGAATGTTAGAAAATGGGGTGACCACGTGAAGGCATACTTTAAACTATATGGATAGTGTACAATATTAACCCAACAAACTATGAGAGAATGATAACTCCTATCCACTCAAGGGATGTTTGTAGCATCTAATAACTCAAAATGTGGTGAAACCTCTATTATCTTATCTAGTATATCCTTTGTGAACCTTAAAATAAATATAAGCTCTACATATTACCCTAAGACCAATGGTTAAATAGAGAGGATGAATTAAGTTCTGGAAGTTATACTTTGCACATATTACATGGACTAAAAGTCTCATTGAGAACACTATCTACATATGGTAGAGTTTTCTTATAACTTTGGTCATCATTCTTCATTGAGTATGATCCCATTTGATGCCTTGTATGGCAAGAGATATAAAAAAACTTTGTCAAGATATAATTTAGAATATTAGGTTGTGAACAGACCAGACATGCTCAAGGAAATGGAAAAAAGTTAACTATGATCAGGCAAAGGCTCAAGGAAGCAGTTTATCATCAAAAAATCTATACTGATTAGAATATATCTCCAAGGAAATACTTAATGGGATATAAAGTACTCTTAAGGGTTAGGCTAATGGAAAGTGCCATCAAATCCACAAAGTTGAATCTTCAATTTATTGGACCCTTTGAGATCATTGAGAATATTATTTTCGTTGCATACAAACTCACCTTTCCACCTAACTTGTCAAATATCCATGACACCTTCCACATATTCCTACTTAGGAAATATATTTTTGCTGCTAAATATGTGTGGGATATTTCTAAATTGTAGATGGCAAAACCTGAGGTTATTGAAGTAATGCTAATAAATATTTTAGAGTTTCTTTCCAAGTCAATGTCAGGGTTTTGCATAGTGGCGAATTTCACAATTTAGTGCAAATATTTGGATTTTCAAAATGTTAATTTTGTAAATTTTACGACCATAGATATTGGCCCGTTTGCCCAAAAATTTTGGGATCCATTTTTTTAAGGATAAATTTGCCCCATTTTCATAAGGTTTCCTGCCTAATTTTTGCCCTTAATTTATTAAAAATAAAAAATATCCCACCCAATTCACCCCTTGTACCCCATTATATATAGCTAACCCTGGCAAAAACTCTCATACAATTGCAAAATTATTTGTTTTGGAAAAAAAATGATACAAAGATGAGGACTGATAAAACATGAGTCCATGACTGACAGAAGGTGACTGGTGGAAGGTGAATTGTAGAATGTGAGTGGCATAAGGTAAGTGGTAGAAGGCGAGTGGCATAAGGTGAGTGGCATAAGATGAGTGGCATAAGGTGACTGGAGGAAAGCGATAGGTAGAAGATGAGTGGCATAAGGCGAGTGGTATAAGGCGAGTGGCATAAGGCAAGTCACATTTGGCAAATCGTATAAGGTGACTGGCACAAGACGAGTGGTAGATGGCAAGTGGTACAAGGCGAGTGGCACATGGCGAGTGGCATAAGGTGAGTGGCAGATGGTGAGTGGTAGATGGCAAGTGGTAGAGGGCGACTGGCAGATGGTGATTGATAATAATTTCATAGTTTTAGGTATCAAAATATATCTAAACATAGGTATATTTGTACTCATTGGAAATATATTTTCAAGCCTGATCTAATGGTGGTATTTTTATGAAGTTTGAAGATGATTTAATAGGTCAAAAGTGGTCCCAAATATGGTGGTGAGGAGGTAATATCATTTTGAGGTAGATTTTGACCTACTAAATCATCTTAAAACTTCATAAAAATACCACCATTCTATCGCGCTTGAAAATAGCTTTCCAATGAGTACAAATATGCCTATGTTTGGATATATTTTTATGCCTAAAAATATGAAATGATTATCAGTCACCATCTGCCAATCGCCATGTGGTGAGTGGTAGAAGGTGAGTGGCATAAGGCAAGTGGCATAAGGTGACTGGCAAATGGTGAGTGGCACAAGGCAAGTGGTAGAAGGTGAGTGGCAAATGGTAAGTGGCACATGGCGAGTGGCACATGGCGAGTGGCACAAGGCGAGTGGCACAAGGCGAGTGGCATATGGTGAGTGGTAGATGGCGAGTGGTAGAGGGTGACTGGAAGATGGTGATTGATAATCATTTCATAGTTTTAAGCATCAAAATATATCTAAACATAGGTATGTTTGTACTCGTTGAAAATATTTTTCAATATTGATCTAATGGTGGTATTTTTATGAAATTTTAAGATGATTTAATAGGTCAAAAGTGGTACCAAAGATGGTGGTGAGGAGGTAATGTTATTTTGAGGTAGATTTTGACCTACTAAATCATCTCAAAAATTCATAAAAATACCACCATTATATTGGGATTGAAAAGATATTTTCAACAAGTACAAATATGCCTATGTTTGGATATATTTTGATACCTAAAACTATGAAATGATTATCAGTCACCATATGCCAGTCACCATGTGGTGAGTGGTAGAAGGTGAGTGGCATAAGGCGAGTGGCATAAGGTGACTAGAAGATGGCAAGTGGCATAAGGTGAGTGTAAAAAGGTGAGTGGTAGGTGGTGAGTGGCACATGGTGAGTGGCACAAGGTGAGTGGTAGATGGCGAGTGGTAGAGGGCGACTAGCAGAAGGTGACTGGCAGATGGCAACTGATAATCATTTCATAATTTTAGGCATCAAAATATATCCAAACATAGGTATATTTGTACTCGTTGGAAAGATATTTTTGAGCCTGATATAATGGTGGTGTTTTTATAAAGTTTTAGGATGATTTAATAGGTCAAAAGTACCCCCAAAAATATTTATAATTTATGTGCAAATTTTTTGAAAATTTGCCATATTTTGATAATTTTTTTGTAAAATTTCCCCCAAATTTTATACATGATTCACCTTGATTCGCCCCAAATTTATAAATACTTTTTTGGTACTAC
This sequence comes from Wollemia nobilis, assembly GCA_028583015.1. Taxonomy (NCBI): domain Eukaryota; kingdom Viridiplantae; phylum Streptophyta; class Pinopsida; order Araucariales; family Araucariaceae; genus Wollemia; species Wollemia nobilis. The sequence continues at coordinate 7,825,212 of JAQPPZ010000415.1, forward strand.
CCCTTATGCATAACCATGGTCAATGTGGAAATAAACTCTAGAAAAATGCAAGGTCCAATGGGATAATTTTTTATAAGCAAAATGCCACTTGGGAGAAAGTGGAGTATCTGAAGAAATATTTCCTTTTCTTATTTGAAAATGTATTGTAATAACTTTTCTTAAATAACTATAAAACACACGGGACTGTGTTTAGCCCAAGGGGGTAGTATGTCATGACCCACCTTGGTAGGACTTTTTGCATGGAAGACTATGTGTTGATCAATGATAACTTGATACTTATTTTTGATGCATTTGAATAATTATGCAATGATTATATTGATTTATCTTTGAATAATATGGTACTACTAATGTATTATCAATACGCAAGACTAGGTACACTCATGGGTAGAAGAGGTAGAATCAACCACCGAGAATGGGATACTTGAAAAGGGAAATTATGATTATGGTAGCTCAAGGTAACATGAACAACTACCCTCATATAGATGCATGCTTCTTATTTTGGTGGTCGTAAGCAATCCAATTATCTAGAGCCTGAATTTGGTAACCTAGAAGTTATCATAAGTCTTTAGTTGGGATAGGCAATTGGACTTGCAAAGAATCACCCACCTTGTTTGATGCATTTGATTACTCGCTTTTATACATGCATGTTTATGTGTAAGTGGATTGGGTGTATGATCCCCCTTCAAAAGGGATTAATAGGCATAGAGGCCCTATTAAACCTAGGCCACTTGAATACCATACTAATTTTCAATATTAGTATTGGTATTTTATTTAAATTAATCAAAATTAAAAATGATTAATGATTTATTTGATTTGAATTAAATTTAATACTATAAGTAATAATGCTTGGAAAGTTTTATTTAATTATTTTTTTATTATTTTTATTATGCAAAAGAAAGAAGAAGCTCCATCTTCTATAAATAAAATAAAAATAGGATAAATTTTTATATTTCAAATCAAATAAATATTTTAAACCTTTTTAATTTAAATAAAGGTAAGTTGTTTGCATTTGGGGGCATGAGATTTTGAAAGAGGGAAAGAATTATTTTTAAATCAAAATATCTCCTCCTTTTGCCTCCTTGGATAGAAATACCTTTACTTTCAGTAGATGGATTAATGTTTAAATGAGGACTTTAGGCTTGGGGCATATGGGTGACCTTGTTAAGAGGGCCAAGATGAAAAATGTTTGGGGATTCAAGGAAGGAAGGAAATACTGATGAGGAGGAAAAAAGCAAGAAGGAGGATTTATTTTTCAAGCACGCTTCAACTTAAGTTGGATTTAAACCTAAAACTTCATGTTTTTCATTTTAGATAATTAAAATGGTGTTTCTTGCTTTTACCCCCAAAGACCCTCGTATCCAACCCCTTTCTCCTTCCTTGGCCACCACATGGAGCAACACCACCAATTGGTGCTCTGGCACCTCTGCCCACCTGTGTGCAAGGATCCCTTAACCACTATTTGGTGGTCGAATAAAATATGGCCCATTTTTGTTTTTAAGTAGCAATTTGGCAACCACATAATGTGTATGGGATTTTTTTAAGGTTTTATAAAAAAAATTAGGTTAAATTTATTGTCAACCTCCACTAAACCCTATCGATGGTTGTAATCGTCGTTGATCGAAACTACCTTATCCAAGGGAAAAACCCCCTTCTACCACCTCTCATACATCAAATTGTGGTGGTGAAACCCCCCTTTGTGCATCTATTACAGTCAATTCTTTTCCCTATCATAGTTTATCATGTGTCAGTTTCACATTTTATTTAGGTTTGGTTGTTTTTAGCACCTTTTGTTTGGTCTGGGGATTTTATAATCCCATGAGGCATGTGGAAGGCACAATGCACCTTATTATAGAAAATCCCCCTTTTGATGGTTTTACCACTAGTGGTGGTCATGCCAACCTTCAGGTTAGCCATTGTGGTGCCAATTTTTAGGTGCTAGTGACCACACCTATGGAGGGCTCTCTATCTATGGGTCAATGTTTGGGTCCTAGTTCTTGAACCTCTTGTTGACTAGTTTGCATGACTCGCTATGATTACCTATTGATTATGGTTTAACCCCATTTTTTGTGTTAAAGTTTTTTAATGGATTAAGGGTATTAATAAAATATAGACTTTTTGTTAATAAAAGATAGACGTTTTGTATTAATTAAAGATAGACCTTTTGTATGAATAAAATATAGACCTTTTGTATTAATAAAAGATAGACTTTTATATTAATAAAATATAGACCTTTTTGCTAATAAAAGATAGACCTTTGTATTAATAAAAGATAAAAAATTTGTTAATAGAAGATATACCTTTTGTATTAATAAAAGATATACCTTTTGTTAATAAAATATAGACCTTTTGTATGAATAAAAGATAGAATTTTTTTTTAATAAAGGATAGACCTTTTGTATTAATAAAAGGTAGACTTTTGTTAAAAGAGATAGGCTTTTTGTTAATTAAATAAATGGATTGTTGTAAGTATTTGATTAATAAAGGATATGGGACCTTAGTTGATTAAATTAATGGATTGTTGTAAGTATTTGATTGATTAAGGGTATGGTACCTTAGTTGATTAAAGAAATGGATTATTGTAAGTATTTGATTGATTAAGGGTATGGGACATTAGTTGATTAAAGAATTTTTTTTTGTAAGTATTTGATTGATTAAGGGTATGCAACCTTAGTTGATTAAATAAATCGATTGTTGTAAGTATTTGATTGATTAAGGGTATGATACCCTAGTTGATTAAAGAAATGAATTGTTGTAAGTATTTGATTGATTAAGGGTATGGGACCTTAGTTGATTAAAGAAATGGATTGTTTTAAGTATTTGATTGATTAAGGGTATGAGACCTTAGTTGATTAAAGAAATGTATTTTTGCAAGTATTTGATTGATTAAGGGTATGGGACCTTAGTTGATTAAAGAAATGGATTGTTGTAAGTATTTGATTGATTAAGGGTAAAGGGACCTTAGTTGATTAAAGAAATGGATTGTTGTAAGTATTTGATTGATTAAGGCTATGGGACCTTAGTTGATTAAAGAAATGGATTGTTGTAAGTATTTGATTGATTAAGGCTATGGGATCTTAGTTGATTAAAGAAATGGATTGTTGTAAGTATTTAATTGATTAAGGGTATGGGACCTTAGTTGATTAAAGAAATGGATTGTTGTAAGTATTTAATTGATTAAGGGTATGATACCTTAGTTGATTAAATAAATGGATTGTTGTAAGTATTTAATTGATTAAGGGTATGGGACCTTAGTTGATTAAAGAAATGGATTACTAGAAGTAGTTTATTGATTAAGGGTATGGGACCTTAGTTGATTAAAGAAATGGATCGTTGCAAGTATATAATTGATTAAGGGTACGAGACCTTAATGAATTAATGAAATAACTTTGTGTGATGAAAAGCATGATCCTTTGATTGATTAAAGGAAGAGTTGTGAATTACTCTATATTTGATAAAATGACTCTCTTATTTTATTGATAAGGATAAGAGTGGATGTATGGAATTCCTTTTGATGTTGACTAAATGATTCATGAATGGATGCATTAAGTAGTTTTGTATAGTTGCAATTTGGAAACCAAATTATAAATGCACTTGCTTCATAAGTTATTTAGTAGATGCATGCTTCATAATATCCATGAGCTGTCCTAATCCCTTACTACCATCAATTGAGTGATGAAAAGACAAGAATAACCAAGGAGGAAACTTATATTCTAAGAATTAACCTTGAAATTGGTTGTAATGATAAATTTATTTATTATATTAGACTCTAGTTGAGTAATCTCCTAGATGGATAATGATGTAATACCTTATTATTTTAAGTATAGAAGTTTTAACATGCTTGGTTATGTAATTATTTAATAAATATATGGAGGTATCCGAAGAACACAAGCTTATACTGAGAGGGGGGGTGAATAGTATAAGACAACTTTTTACTTTTCTTTCCCAATCAATATTATGCAATGTATCAATATAAATATCAACAACAATAATCAAAGCAATGCACAAATCACCACACACAATAGATACACCAATTTAACATGGTTCACCCAATGTGGGCTACTCCACAGAGAAAATATTTCACTAATATTTTCTTAATAAATCTCTTGGGAATATTTTCCCTATTACAATATTTATGGAACTCTATCCAAAGGAGACACCAATCCCCTAATCAAGTTTGTGGATCTCTATCCATAGGATAACTCCTTTCTCCTCTGCTCTGGCTGGTGATCTTCTAAAAGAACTGCTACCTCCACTACATTAGTTAATGGATATCTATCCAATGAATACTTTTATCCTAACTCAAAATACCTATTATCATTACCCTAGTTTATGAATATCTATCCACTAGATATTGTCATCCTCTATACTCTGTCGCCTCCAAAGCTTGATCCTAGCTCTATCTCAAATCTGCACTAAACATTGTCGTTCAGTATAGCACAAATTTACTCAATATTTATCTCTGTTATGACATAAACCTGAATAAAAATCCTCACCAAACTATATCATCAAATCTACACTAAACACAGTCCTTCGATCTAGCACAAATCTATCCTCAATATTTGTCCTCAATCCTTAACACAAAGCTTGACATAATCACAAATAAAATCTACTAGGTCTACCCCAAACCTTAACTCAAGGTTTGAACAAATCACTCAATAAACTTTGCTCACAAGTATTCTCAAAGACTTGTCTCAAATATGCCTTGTAAGCTTCCACAAAATCTCACACTAATCTATCAACAAGTCCTCTCTAAAACTTGTCCAATCTGCTCAATAATATCTGTCCTCAAATATGTATTGTAAGATTCCATAAAAGCTCAAACCAATCCCTCCACAAGTCTTATCTAAGACTTACCTCAAATCTGCTCAAAAAGTCCTCACTAGAACTTGTCCAATATCATAGAAACATATAGAGAATTGTTAGAGACTCAATATGCTTCACACTCACAATAATGCTCAATCACTTTCAATCTATCTTTATTTTTATCACAAAAACATATAGAGAATTTTTAGAGACTCAATATGCTTCACACTCACAACAATACTCAATAACTTTCACTCTCTCTCTCTTTTTATCAAAGAAACATATAGATAATTTTTAGAGACTCAATATACTTCTTACTCACAATAATACTCAACCACTTCCAATCTCTTTTACCAAATCAATTTAGGATATAGAACAATTTGTTTCACAGAATTAGAAATATCACTTCAACACTTCCACTTGACTGGGCTCAATCAACTCCACTCAATCACTCAATGAAATACTATTTTCTTACAAACCCTAGTCTAAGAATATGACAACTTACTCAATTATTTCCAATAATGCTTATCAAACAATCTCACATAATAATGATCCTCATGTTCTTTCACAAATCATAATTTAAGATAGTTCACAACTTCACATAATAATTATACTCATTATATTTCACAAACCCTAGTTCAAAATAGTTCACAAATTCACATAACAATGATACTCATGATATTTTCACAAATACTAGTTCAAGCATATGAAAGCTTTACTCAATATTTCCAACAATGATTATCAAACAAGGTTTCTAGAATAAACTTTCATTCCATAAAAACTAAACTCAAAAATGCTTATCAAACAACCCTTTTAACTCCAACTTAGCATTCACAACATCAAACAATCACTCACTAGGAAGATGTGCCCATACCTTTTTGTTTGATGAAGAAAATGACCTCAAAACCTGTCTTAAACACAATTTTCTTCTTTGCCAATTTCAATGGTTAGATGATAAAATATCACACTAACACTCTCTAAAAAATATTTCTCAATTACAAAAATAATCAAACTTAAATACACCTTATTACTCCTTTGAAATTTAGCAATCATCAAAACATACATGCAAAATGAACTCGACAGGTTTCGAACCCTTCTCTCCTAGCCTGTCACAAGTCTTAGCTCCACCCACTATTGCCAACTACGCTACACAACACTGTGTGAGGACAAATGAGCCCCAATCCTATTTGTCCTATCCTATACCATCAAAATATTTTAAAATATGAAAACCTTACACTTCCTTGTCCACGAATTTTGAAGCTTCGATTAATCATTAAAATGCATGGTGGGGTTTTGGTAAAGGTTCTTGTCTTCTTTTTATACATGAAAGCCAATGCCTTAGAGACATCGATGCCTTATTCAAATTTTGAATTCGAATAAATAAATAATCTTTATAACCCAACCTTAGGGTTATTTTAATTAACATAAATTATTTTATAATTAAATTATAATTAATCTATAATTAACTTAATAACTTTAGAAGTTAATTAAATTAATTAATAAATTAATTTATAATTAATTTAAATCTCCCCTTTTAATATTATAATATTATTTTACTTGGGCCTCTTCATTGCTCTTTGAAACTCATATGACCACCTGGAACAAGATCTAACCCACTATAGGTGGATTTTATTTTTGCACTAATTACAAAATTGCTTCTTCTTGTACTGCTCACTAAAACTGACTTTTGACATCAACGAAAACTCACACTTGACATCAATGACAACTCAACTACTCAAAATATCCAAAAATATTCCTCTTTGTCATTTATGGCAACCCAATTATCTTTTACAATTTCCTTAACCTTTTTTTGTTTTGCTCCCCCTGGAAACTGCTCCCCCTGACTCAATGCTCTCTCATTAAATCAAATATCTCCCCCTTACTCAAATATTTCCCCCTTTGAAATCAATGGCAAAAGGTCACCTTTGGGGCTTGGGGATAAGAATGAGTTTCTTATATTAGCCCCTCCCCCACCTCCTCTTGGGATGGTTAATTCTAGGGTGGGAGTATTTCTACTCCCAACATGCACTGATCCCCCACCTCCTATTGATATGGTTAATTCTAGGGTGGGAGTATTTATACTCCCAGCATGCACTAACCCCCCACCTCCTCTTGAGATGGTTAATTCTAGGGTGGGAGTATTTCTACTCCCAGCATGCACTGATATTTACCTTTGTCCACTTTCCTTCTTATTTGATCCTTCTGATTCCTCTGACTATTCATGTTCCTTCTTGTTTCTAGAATTTATGTTCTAGACCACATTTTTGTATGTCCATCATTGCACTTGTAACACTTAATATTGTTATTCCTTGGACATGCAAATATCTTGGGATTTCTCTTGGTGAAGCCATATCTATTACTTTCATGAACCCTGTGATTGATTGCCTTGTGATAAAACTAATTACATGAGTAGAAATACCCATGAAAAAGTTACCTAAATCTAAAGTTTCCATATTATTTTCTTTCATGTGTCCTACACTATGAAGCGTTGTGCCCAAATATGTGACATGAGAAACATCACCCATTACAATTTTCTTGCCTTCACCTCATTGGTCTCTTGGTCTCTTTTACCTTGTGTTGATTCGTGTTCCATCTGTTTCTCATTTGTGCATTGTTCCTTTCATTGTTGAACTTTTTATTGTCCAACTCATCCTTAGAAGTCTCACTTTCTCTTACACTATCTTCTTCTTCAAAACTTGAGGTTGACTATTCTTCTTGTTTCTTTTCTACCTATTCAAAACCAAGACCTATTTTGTTTGTTGACCTTCTTTGTACCTTGATCATATTATATACGATCTTTGAGTTCTTTCCAAACCTATGTAACCTATACTTAGACTCTTTTATTTCTTCCCTTAGTAGATCCACTTCATGTTCTAACCTTTCACATTCTAAGACCTTTGCTTCTAACTTATCCTTGAATTTATTTATCTTAGCCATTGACTTATTTAGATCCTCTATAAGATTTCCTTTCTCCTCATCACATTATTGAAACTAAAGCTTAAGTTGAGAGTTTTTATTTCTTACCTTCTTTAATACATCAAGGGCACAAATAAGTTCATCTTCAAGATCAACTCCTATTTTTTATTCTTCCTCTAATTGTTTGCCTTTGAAAACATCCTCATTCTTTTCTGACTTGTCTTCTATAGGATCACCTTCTTCTTCTAGTGCCATTAGAATATTCTCTTTTGGTCCTTCAAATGTATCTTCATATTCATCATCACTGAAACTAGAACCACTCTTTGTACAACTATCTTCAAGATGGCCAAAGTTACCACATCTAAAACACTTAAGAATTATTGGTGACATTTTCCTAACTTCTTCTTTTTCTTTTGTCAAAAAAATGACTTCATCTTTATAATTATATTAGAAACTATTATTACTATCACTTGAGTACTTACTTGCCTTGTCTGCATAGTAACTCCTCTTCTATATTTTAAAAAATTCATTTCCTTGTTTGCCTTGTCCATCCTTGCCTTTATTTTGATACCTGTATTCTTCTAATTCCCTATTCTTATGATCCTATTTTTCTTCATCATTGCTATTTCTAGCTTTTTGATAATCATTTGCATAGTGACCATACTTTCCACAATTGAAGCATCTAACATGTTTCACATTTTTAAATCTTCTTGGATCCTTATTCCTTCTACCATAATTTACTTCTTCATCACTGGATAACTCATTGCTTGAATCTGACTTCTTACCCTTTGTCTTATTAGTATCCTTGAAAGTTGCTTTCTTTTGTATATTAGGCTCCTCTTTTGTTCTCATCTCAAAATCTGTAAGAATGCCAAGTAATTCATCTCTTGTCAAAATATCACCATTTTTTGATTCCTCTATAGCTGAAATATTTTCACTAAACCTTTTTGGAAGAGATCTTAAGATCTTATCACAAACATCATATTCTTGAACCTCAATTCTAAGTCCTTCCATGGAGTTAAAAACCTCATCTACACGAAGTAGATAAGAACTAATTTTTTCCTCATAATTAATTATTAATTCTTCAAATTGTCCCTTGAGATTTCATAACTTTGCCCTTTTGACATTTTTATCTTCTTCATATATTCTTTGCAACTTATCCCAAATTTATTTTGCTGATTTGCAATGCATAAATTTATGAACTTTTTTCTATGCAAACCTTTAAAAATTGCATTCATTGGTCTTTAATTGTAATGATGTATAAGCTTACCATATTTATATGTGGGTGGAGTAGCTGGTTGTGTGTATCCATCTTCAACTGATTTCCATATTTTATTTCCAAGTGCCATCAGGTAAATCTTCATCCTCATACTCCAAAATACATAATCGCTTCCATAAAATACTGGTGCTAAATTATCTAAGGATCCACTCTTAGAATCCATTGTGTACTTGTGAGCTTTTACTTCAAGTTGTTAAACTCTTCTAAAGGAACCCACTCTGATACCAATTAAAGAACACAAACTTATACTAAGAGGGGGGTGAACATTATAAGACCACTTTTTACTTTTTTTATCAATGAATATTATGCAATGTATCAATAGTAGTAATAGAAGTAATGCAAAAATCGCCACACGCAATAAAGACACCAATTTAAAATGGTTCACCCAATGTGGGCTACTCCACGGAGAAAATATTTCACTAATATTTTCTCAATAAATCTCTTGGGAATCCTTTCCCTATTACAATATTTATGGACCTCTATCCAAAGGAGACACCAATCCTCTAATAAATTTCATGGATCTCTATCCATATGATAACTCCTTTCTCCTCTAATCTGGCTGGTGATCTTCTAGAAGAATTGTTACCTCCACTGCACTGGCTAATGGATCTCTATCCACTTAAGAATCCTGTCATCACTCATAAGACCTATCCTCACTACCTTGGCTGATGGATCTCTATACACTAGAGACTTTCATCCTCTATACTCTGTCACCTCCAAAGATTACTCTTCGCTTTGTCTCAAATTTGCACTAAACACAGTCCTTCTGTCTAGCACAAATATGCTTAATATTTATCTCTAGTTTGGCATAATCCTGTCCTCAAATATGTACCAAAATTTATCCTCAAATATGCACTAAAAATAGTCCTTCTATCTAGCATAAATCTATCCTCAATATCTATCCTCAACCCTTAACACAAAGCTTGAATTAATCACAAATCAACTCTGCTAGATCTGCCCCAAAGCTTAACTCAAGGTTTTAACAAATCAATCAATCAACTCTGCTCACAAGTCTTCTCAAAGAATTTTTTCAAATATGCCTTTTAAGCTTCCACAAAAGCTCACACTAATATGTCCACAAGTCCTCTCTAGAACTTGTCCAATCTACTCAATAATATTTGTCCTCAAATCTATATTGTAAGCTTCCACAAAAGCTCACATCAATCTATCTACAAGTCTTCTCTAAGACTTACCTCAAAGCTGCTCAATAAGTTCTCACTATAACTTGTCCAATATTATAGAAACATATAGATAATTTTTAGACACTCAATATACTTCACACTCACAATAATGCTCAATCACTTTCAATCTATATTTCTTTTTATCATAGAAACATATAGAGAATTTTTAGAGACTCAATATGCTTCACACTCACAAAACTACTCAATCACTTTCACTCTCTCTCTCTCTCTTATTATAATAGAAACATATATAGAATTGTTAGAGACTCAATATGCTTCTTACTCATAATAATACTCAACCACTTCCAATCTCTTTTACCAAATCAATTTAGGATATAGAAAAATTTGTTTCACAAAATTAGAACTATCACTTCAACACTTCCACTTGACTAGGCTCAACCAACTCCACTCAATCAATCAGTCAATGAAATACTCTTTTCTTTCAAACCCTAGTCCAAGCATATGATAACTTACTCAATTATTTCCAACAATGCTTATAAAACAATCTCACATAACAATGATACTCATGTTCTTTCACAAACCCTAGTTCAAGATAGTTCACAACTTCACATAATAATGATACTCATGATCTTTCACAAACCCTAGTTCAATATAGTTCACAACTTCACATAACAATGATACTCATGATAATTTAAAAAACCCTAGTTCAAGCATATGAAATATTTAATCAATATTTCCAACAATGCTTATCAAACAAGGTTTCGAGAATCAAATTTCATTCCATAAAAACCAAACTCAACAATGTTTATCAAACAACCCTTTTCACTCCAACTTAGCATTTACAACATCCAAAAATCACTCACTAGGAATATGTGCCCATACCTTTTTGTTTGATGAATAAAATGACCTTAAAACCTGTCTTAAAAACAATTTTCTTTTCCAATTTCAATGGTTAAATGATAAAATATCACACTAACACTCTCTCAGAAATATTTCTCAATTACAAAAATAATCAAACTTAAATACACCTTATTACTCCTTATTTGAAATTTAGCAATCATAAAAACATACATAAAAATAATTACTCAATTACTCCTTATAATATCCAATATTTAATTAACAACCTCCAAAAATCAAACCCTAAAAAATAATGTTGCCTCTCCTTTTATCTCCCTCAAATACTCAATAATTAAATTAAAAAAAAAACTTTATCAATCTCCAAAATTATTTATTTTTCAACCAACCGTAGCAAATTCAAAATACCTCATGCAACCTTGACAACACAATAATGCATACCTTTTATCTAAAAAAAAATGCCTCAATGGGTTTGGAACGTGATACCACTCCCAGTCGAGTGCCTTATCAAGGTGCTAGCCCACCATGTGAGCTACGAGCCTCCAAACTAAGGGTAAGGCTCAAGCCTTCCTCTTCTTCCCTTTCGATCGACATGGTGTAAAAATCAAACACCCTTATTCCTTACAAAATGAACTTGACGGGTTTCGAACCTTGCTCTCCTAGCCTATTGCAAGTCTTAGTGCCACCCGTTGTTGCCAAACGCTACACAATGTTGTGTGAGGATAAAGGAGCCCCGCTCCTATTTGTCCTATCCTCTACCGTCGAAAGCTTTTAAAATGCAAAAACCTTACACTTTCTTGTGCATGAATTTTGAAGCTTTGATTGATCATTAAAATGCATGGGGGGGGTTTTGTCTAAGGTTCTTACCTTCTTTTATACATGAAAGCCAATGCCTTAGAGACATCAACGCCTTATTCGAATTTTAAATTCGAATAAATAAATAATATTTATAACCCAACCTTAGGGTTATTTTAATTAACATAAATTAATTTTATAATTTAATTTTAATTAATATATTATTAACTTAATAACTTTAGATGTTAATTAAACTAATTAATATATTAATTTATAATTAAATTATTTAAATTAATTTATAATTAATTTAAATCTCCCCTTTCAATATTATAATAAAATATTATAATATTATTTTACTTGGGCCTCTTCATTGCTCTTTGAAACCTATTTGACCACCTAGAACCAGATCTGATCCACTAGAGGTGGATTTTCTTTTTGCACTGATTGCGGAACTACTTCTTGCACTGCTCACTGAAACTGACTTTTGACATCAATGACAACTCACTCTTGACATCAATGACAACTCAACTACTCAAAATGTCCAATAGTATCTATAACTTCTTGTTTATGAAATATTGTTGTTGTTGTATATTCATAGCTATTCCTTTGTTTAAATGCTTTAGTTATAATATGATGTCTTATTAAAGTACCTTCTTGATATTTTGTAGATATTTTTCCATGTTTAAATTAAGTAGGTATATTTAATATTGTCCTTCTAAAGAAAGAAGGGTTAGAAGGTCTTATGTTTTAACATAGTTAAATGGTTTTTTTGTCTTCCAAAATGACTACTAATGATGTGATAGAAGTAGAGTAAAAGAAACCTAAGGGATTGTGGGATCTCTTAGGACAAAACTCAGAACAACCTTGCTTTTAAATATCTCTTTTAAAGAAGCTAAAGTAGATCGACTTGTGAAACAAAATAGTTATGAATGGACTTGGATATCTATGAAAGGATAAGTTAGCTCATCGTGGAGATCAGATTGATAACTTATTTGCAATGCACGTAGTATATCTACATAGATGAACTTGTGTACGATATAGATATGGGTGTATTCCTTCGATTGACAAAAGGAGATAAGTTAGCTCATCATGGATATGATATTGATACGTTATTTGCAATATGCGTAATATACCTTCACAAATAGACTTGTGTATGGTATAGATATAGGTGTATCCTTTAATAGGTTAAGGAGAAGAATGTTAGTCAACTTAAAACATTAGATTAGTTTAGTTATCTTCGTATTAATGCATACACTGGTTAGGGATATGTAAATCCCTCTTTGGTATATGCTTGTAAAAAAAATATTTGTACCTTAGTTAGACTAGATAGATGTTTTTTGGATCATTACAAATATGTTTTCCAAATCACAATTAGTAACATTGACTTTCCCATTTGACTAAGGGTGGTATAGAGAGGATTCTTGGTGTTTTATTCAATACTCTTTCATGAATGCCTAAATTAACCTGGATATAAATTATGGTCCTTGGTCTGAGACAATATCTAAAGGAGCCTAAAAGTGCTAAAAATTCTACTCATACAAGAAGTTAGCAACTTGCACTTCATGAGCATGAGTTAGAGCACACAATTTTGACTATTTTGTAACATAATTAGTGCAAACCAAGATATTTTTCTTTCCATTAGACTTTGGATTAATGGATTTAGTGAAATAAATCCTCCACTGCTCAAATGGTTCAAGCACCAATTAAGTTTATAAAGACATTTCATCATAAGTACTTGGTATTCTTATTTGTTTGCATTGATCACATTGTTGGACATACTTAGCCACATCCCTATGGAGTGAGGGTCAATAGTATATAGCACCAAAGACCTTATGAATACTTCTTTTTATATAATAATATTTTAAAATAGGGTCATCATGGCATGCTCAAAGGATTTCAAACATCTCTTCTCCAAAACATCTGCATAGCATAAGTTAGGTTTGCATCTAAACAAAAATTTGTTAGTCCATTTATAAGATATTTTTTAATCAAATGATGTTATTTCTTAGGTATGAAGTGAAGAGTCTTATTTATTTCTAAGTAATTATCAATATCACCAAATCAAGGAGAGTGCATGGATACTACAAAAATATGCTCGTTAGGAAATATATCCTCCACTAGTTCACTATCCCCTACATGCACTAATATTAACAACTAGACAACAACATTATCTCATCTAGGTATATCAACAATAGTAATACCAAATTCTTGGAATAGTAAAAACCACCTAATGAGCCTACCACTAAAAATTTCTCTATTTATAAACTATCTTATGGTAGAGTTATTAGTATGAACAAACATTTGATAACCTATAATATAGTGGCAAAACTTATTATTGACATAAATATAGCCAAGAGTTCCTTTCTAGTGGTTGTATAATTTGTCTTAGCTCTCGATACGTTTTTGCTAATGTATTATATTGCATATGATTTTCCTTCTTCTTGACCCAAAAATACACCTAAAACAATATTATATGAATCTCTATGTATATGGAATGGGAGTGATTAGTTTGGACCTTGACGTATGAGTGCAAAAATAAGTTTTTCCTTAACCATATCAAACACATTCTAGCATGCATTTGTGCAATTAAATTCTACATATTTTTTTAGCAATGTAAATAAGGTATCTATGATTTTACTAAAGTCCTAAATGAAAGTTCAATAATAACCTACATGATATAAGAAACTATGGACATATGTTTATGTTTTTGGTATTGGAAGTTGTTTGATAATTTTAATTTTTGATTGTTGACCTGGATGCCTTCTCATGAAATATGATGTCTTAGGATGATGCAGGAGCATCCAACGAAATTTGGGAAATTTTATTTTTTTCCTAAATTTTAGTGCATTTTGTCGAGGCCATAACTTCTCAACCGTAGCTCCGATTGACATGAAATTTGACAAGGAGCTAGTTGGGAGAGTTCTAAAAAAATATGACTCCCTAGAGTTCTATTTGTCCAAAAAATCCAATTTTCGGGGCCAAATTCCATCATCTAGTGCCTCGAAATTAGGTTTTAAAATTACTTACCTAGTTTTTTATGCTTTTTGAGCTGTTCGAAGGTTAATATCTCCTAATGTATTTAGAGTTAGGACTGGAAACTTTATTTTTGGCTTGTCTATTTTAAGAGGGATGCGCACCCCAATTTTGGGCCCCATCCGACTCATTTTCAATTTTTAGGGTTTTCTTGGCTATATAGCCACAGAATGAGGGTTTGTGAGGGAATCTTTTCCAAGTTTTTGAATGAGAATTGGTTTGAGCAAGTTTGGCTCTCCATAAAGTGGTATTGAGCAAGTTTGGCTCTCCATCATAGTACTATGCCCTCATCCATCATCATAAGACATTTTTCATGGCTTAGGAATAGATTATGAGCTTCACATTGAGGAAGTACTTTGTTAAGATTTTTTAGGAACTCGTCAAAGGAGTCTCCATAGATAGTGAAGTTGTCCATGTATATTTCCACACATTTTTTGGAAATGTTAGCAAATATTACCAATATTTCTCTTTAGAATGTGGTAGGAGCATTACAAAGGCCAAAATATAGAACATGATTTGTAAAAATTCCCAAAGGGAATATGAAATTCATTTTTTCTTGGTCCTTAGGTGCTACTTGGATCTAGTTATGGTCACTATATCCATATAGGAAAGGTTTTTTTTTAGTGAGTGTGTCCAAGACCTGATCAATACATGTTGGTGGAAAGTTATCCTTATGTGTGCCATTCTTAAGGGTATGATAATCAACACACATGTACCAAGTTCCATATTTTTTAGGAACTATAACTAATGGAGTGACCCATCAACAACTTTTTGTTTCCATTTTTGATAATATTTTTTAATGTTAGTTTTATTATTTGTTGAGGTTGGAAAATTAGTTTTGCATCATCTGTGTAAATACAATGAAAACAAACATCAAGATGTATTCCTTTCATGTTTCTATACTCCCATTCAAAGGCATTTATGTGTCTACTTAATACATCAAACAATTTTACCTCTTATTCATTATAAAGCCAACTATTAATATTCAATGCTTTACTAGGTTGTATCTCAATTTGCTAGGTACCTAGGTGTAATAATTTAAGTCCAAAAAATTTACTTGCTAGTGAATTCAAAGGACAATGATGAGGTAGCAAGGAATGGAATATTTTATAATTTTCATTAAATAAAATTCCAACAATAATAATATTGTTTAAAGAACACTAGTTGGATGCCAAAATATATATTTTCCAATTATGTTCCATACTAAATGGGATCTCTTATATGGATGCAAGTTAAAACAATTCAATATCATCACCTTTATCTTCCTAGAGGAGCCAATATACCTTAAGTTTTTCATTCTAGGGACAAGACTTGGACAAAGTTTCTATTAAAGTTATCTCATATTTGAAAAAGGTTCCCTCTAAGAGTTATAATTCTTTGATGTGTTATTTTATGATAATTGTGGTGAGGGACAAGATATTATCTTCATCTAACTCATCGATCCATAGATTACCTAAAACTATCATTGAGGTTTTGACTAGAGGGTATAATGAAATCCTTGTGGTACCTATCCCATTTGAAATAGTCATGTCACTCGATCGATAGTCAATGAATGCACCTATTGTAGAAATCCATGGTATTCCTAAAATAAATGTGTAACCTTTAACTAAATTGTAAGGTTGTAGCACCAATAAGTCAACAAGATATTCCCATGTAGCAATTCTCATAGGAAAATTTTCTATTATACCCTTAGGTTTCATAGTTGATTAGTCTACCATCTCTATTATAGTAGTCATTGGATGCATATCTATGAGATGTAGTATATCCAATGTATATTTATTTCTTACATTGATGGCTACACCTAGATATATAAAAAAATTCATTATCCTAGTGGCACTGATTGATATTATAATCATAGGACTACCAAGGTCATAGTATTTTTGGGGGATCAACTTACTTGCAATAAGATTAGCTAATTTGTCATCCACATGGATTGTTTGAGGATCTATATTATTTTTTAATCCTTTCTTCTTGAAACATAAGTCTGAGAATATTTTTAAATAAGGGTTCTTTCTTGATATCTTGTAATAGAAGAATCAAAATATTGAGGTATTTTAGTTCTTTTATGATATCATGTTCTAATTTATGTTCTTCTTTGGGTGCTAAATGTTCTAGGTATTGTGGTTCAAAATAATATTGGGAAGGTTGTTGGGGACTTTTATCCTATTGATGGTCATGTTTTGTGGTTATTCCTATTCATCATCTAGTTACGTAATGGTTGGCTTAATAGGATTAGGAAGTATCTTTCCTTACTGTAATTTTACGTTATCATAATCAATGGAATTGAGTGTAATTTCATTGGTGTATATAGGTGTTGCCTATGTATTATTATTAAGGATATCCATATATTGTGTGGGAAGCAAATGTTCTTTAACATGTTGTGGCTAGTTTACTTATGGAGGGTAGGTAAGGCCAAGAAATAGAGCTTGTTGTTGGTTTTAGAACTTTTGTTGTCCTTGGTATGGTTTATTTTTTTGAAAAATATGGTACCCAGTGTTGTTATGGTGGATAATGTATCCATGGTGGTTTTTATCATTCTTGTGTTAGAGACTAGAAATATTTGGTCCATGGTGGAGGGGGTGACATTGACCAAAGCATAGTCTAGGGGTTGGTCATCCAATAATATGAGATCATGGGAAATATTGGTAAGGGTTATTAAAATATTTTTTTTCCCAATAAATTTGATTTCTTTGATAGGTTTTTAAATCATATTGATAATGTTATTGATTTTTATAAAGATATGAAATTGTTATGTAGAATTTCCCTTATCATAAATACTACATATAGAATTTTTTTTAATGGGTATTCATGAAAAATATGTTTCCTCCTACATCTAGGATAATACACTACTAGATATTCACTAGCTCTATTCCTTGCTTGAAATTTATCTAACATAGTATTAAGATGCACCATGATGTCAGTATTAAGGTTTGCTAATTCTTACATTATCTCTCCTATGCCATTGCCAATTTTTACCTCCCTTTGTAAGAATGTTTACCTACCCTAGTGTGTAAGTAATTCCTACATAGTTTGATAATTTATGGAAAATCAAGTTTATTCATGTAACCTCTCCCTATGATATTTAGAGCATTGTGTAATTTATCCTGTAATCTCCTTAGATATATAGTTTTACTTAGCTCTTGGTCAATTCCATATCCACATTATCATTGGAAAAATAGAAACCTATAAATATTTTCTTCTAGATTTTCCTCGTCTTGTTGCTTCATCTAAAAGAGTTATTTTTGGTCTTTAACCCTATAATATTCTTGGTACTTATACAAAAATACTTTTTTCATTTCAGCCCAAGTGTATATTGAATATTTTAGTGTGGATGGGAATAGTTTATCTTCCAATTATCTCATCCATAGTTTTATGTTTGGCATAATACCTTAAATTCGAATAGGAATTGATCAAGGTCTTCGAAAGCAACCCCCTTGAAAACAAGTAAGACCAAGTGTGAATGTTTTTAATTAGGGATTCTTAATTAGGGTTTAATATTATTAGAAACATAAAGGTTCCATTTGCATTGCTTCCTTGCACCCTTACATCAGTGTTGTGATTTCCATCTATGTTACTTTGTCTATCCACCATGTTAGGGTCTCCCCTATGGGCTAGGTAGCCTATTCCATTTGGATTTTTGAGTGGTTTGACTTGTGAATTTACCCCTTGAATATATAGTTTTATTCATGTATTAAAAAAACATGTTTAACTAAAAGTAAAACACTATCACCCTTAGAAATCATATAGTTTCATTTTGCTTTTGTGTTGTAAACTAATACCTTGGTGATACCTCCTTAGGTTCATTTAGAAACATTGTGTTCCTGATAAATGGTGCCAAAAAGTGATGTGAATTTTTGATCCCTTTCACTTTAGTATGTCAATATAGGCTAGCATCCAATGACTATATGCACTAAATTCTATAAGAGGTAATTTTGTGTAGAATTTCTAGTTCTCTAATTGGAAAGAAACTTGTAGAAAATTAAAATATTACAAGAATAAAATCACATGCATAAGAAAAAAATGATTAAAAATAAATAAATAGATAAATTACAACTATTTTGCAAGGAATTAAACAACACTCAATTAAAATCAATATTTTATACAACTAAGTTTTTCACACTAGTCAATTGCTCTAGAAAAGCATAGGAAAATACAGAATTAAAACACTATTGTAATAGCACACTAATCATTAAGTATAATAAACCAAGAAAAAATATCTATTTACTAGGGTGAAAGAGTGGGCCCTTGATCCTTCTATGGTTAAAAATAAGGATTAAATCAGAATCAAACTAACAAGCAGGTAACATACAAATCTGGAAAATGTAATGAACCCAATAGAGAAAGATTGATTATAATGCTAGAATAATAAAAAGGAATCGCTTTTATTAAGGAATCCCTATTGTATTGTATGGGGAACCCACCAATTAATTAAAAATTATATTCTTCGATGCCTCAACTATACCAATTGAAATGCCTATTTCTATGAGTGTGAAGGTGTGATCAAAGGTCACAACCTTTGTGAAAGAGAGAGTGATTAAATAATTAACTAATAATGTGATTAGTATGGTGGTTAGGAGTAGAATCCTAACATGCAACCTTCCTTAAAAAGAGCTTTGTCCTCAAAGCTCAAAGTAAGGAGCTTTGTTTCTTGTTTTCCCAGTTGAATTTGTGCAAGTTCTTGTACTATTTTAATGTCACGTTTTTGAAGGCAAGGATATATTGAAGGTCAAAGAATTAGGGGGGGTTGCTAGAAAGAATAGTAGAATCTTCCTTAGGAGAATTGTGATGATGTTAGGCTTCCGCTTTAACCGATTATTCTTGTGTAGAATGAAGGGAAAATAAAGGTGCACTCACTCTTTTGCCTCCTTTCTGAATCAAGCCGCTTATATGACGAGAAATCACTATTGGCGATGAACTTGTGTGTAGTTCTTTGAGAGTGTATGTCTTGCCTTCATTGTTTACTACATGGATTTCTACCTCATATTTTCATGGTGCATCGACCACTTATTGCATATCGACCTCATTTCCTTCATTGTTATGATCAGGTGCTTTGGTCATGTCATGCACATCTTCCTCACCTTCTTCCTCTATGGAGTGACAGGGATCAACTATATTCAATAAATACAATGTTTGTGTAGCACAAAAATGAAGGGGCCCAAATTGCTCATCACAAGTATAGCAGAAGTCGTTCGCTTGTCGCTCCTCCATTTCTTGTAGGCTAAGGTACTTAACTGACAAGGGTTTGTGTTTTGGAATAGTGTGCGTGAATGTCGATTTATCAATAGGTTGCTCCCCATGTTGACGTTGAACATTGAATGTATCATCAGCTAACAAGGCTAATCCAATGGCTTCTTGTAGGGTGCAAGGAGTGTACATCATGATCTTCACTCTAATTTCTTCTTTCAATCCATTAATGAACCCACTTATGAGGATTGATTCGTCCAACCCTGTGATGCGATTGGCGATATCCTAGAACTAAATTTTATATACACTCACTGATGTGATTTGATGTAGGTGGGCAAGATTAAGTAGCAAAAGTAGGTTAGGGTCATGAGATATTCTTCCATTGTCCATTTGCATAGTCGTTTGGTGAAAAGGTGTCGCAAAAAGTATTAAAAGTCGTCAAAAAATTTCTTGAAAAATTATCATAAAAAATTGCATAAAAGTCATCCTTCAGCCATTGCGGTTAGGTTTTGGAGATTTTATAACCTTCGTAAGTGGCATAATTCATGATAATTTTCAATGCCTTGACAACTTTTAGCAAGAATTTGCAATAGTAACAAGTCTTAGCAAAATTTATATTAGGGGCAATTTTGGCAAAATTTATTATGCCTGCGTCTGCACTGTTATTTGGTAGTCACTCTGGCGTGATATGCCACTAGTTGCTCCTACTATAAGGAATCTCACCTGTTGGCTTCTACACGTCCTCACCTCGCTATCGGTGGTGAGCACTACATTTTATATGAAGAGCCTTATTTGGAATTCGCTCTGGCTGGTTGCTCCTTGGATGTGTTTCGCTAATTTTGAATTGGTTGTAATCGTTTGGCAACATCCCCAGGATTGTATTCGGAGAAAGAGAAAAAATAAAAAATAAAAATTCCTTTCGAACTTGGCTTTGATACCAGATGTAGTGAACCCAATAGAGAAATATTGATTATAATGCTATAATAATAAAAAGGAATCTCTTTTATTAAGGAATCATTGTTGTATTGTACGGGGAACCCAACAATTAATTAATAATTATATTCTTTGATGCCTCAACTATACCAATTGAAATGCCTATTTCTACGAGTGTGAAGGTGTGATCAAAGTTCACAACCTTTGTGAAAGAGAGTGATTAAATAATTAACTAATAATGTGATTAGTATGGTGGTTAGGAGTAGAATCCTAACATGTGCAATCACAAAAATTTGAATTGCAATATTTAGCTATCTAAAATCCATGTCTTCTTGCATCGAACCCCCTACCTTTTATCAGGGATACATACTTATAATAAAAATCCTTAATCTAGTGTAGATGCAAAAGTGAAACACCAAAATATAACAATATAAATTGAAATCAAGATCCAATATTTGCACAAAAAGATATATTTTTATTAATATAGGGGGGAGCCTCAGATCTCTAATGTTACAATAAAGAATTGATTTCTTTGATACAAATGTTTACAATACTAAGTTTCTCCAAAACCCTAGTGAACAGTGTTTGTGGTGACTTCAATATCGCTTTTGATCCCAACAAAGGTGAGTGGAATTTGTGCTCTCCAATACTGGGCCACTCCAGCTTAAGAAGTTGCACAATACTTATGTATCTTCCCAAACCTACACACAAAAAATAAAAACAAAGGGTTAGTAGCAACTATGAGGGATCCACTATGTGATATCCTTAGAAACGAAACAACAAACCCTAGCTATTCAATAAAAATACTATAAATAGATATGAGAAGATTAATAATAATTAACCAATTAAAAGTTTACCTTGTTGAAATTTTCATTTTTTGATCTGATGTAACTATTGCAAAAAATTAGTGTGGTGATGTCCTAGCATCATCCAAGGGCTAGTAGGGCTACATAGCTCTGGTTTGAGACACCTACATATGCTTGAAAGTAGCAAAAAACTCTCGTGGGTGCTCAAGAATGGTAAAAAGCACCCATAGGTCCTTGGTGGTGGAGAGGGAGTGCTCGAAGGTGCTCAGAAGTGATAGATCATTTGGAGGTATTTGGAATCTAGGGTGAAGATCTGTAGAAGTAGATATGGTTGAGTGAGAGGGGTAGTTATGGATGCAGGGGCTATGGTGAGCAAGGACGAATGGAGAACTCGAGACAACAAACACTTAGAAAAATTACTTAGGGGTTAAGCCATAAAAATGGCTCCTATTAATAATCCATACTATTGTATGTTAGGGTTTGAGCGCCATGAATTGTGTGGTTCATATTAAAACACATCAGAGGATGGATATTAATTTTGGGTGTGTGGCATGGATTGATGTGGATAGATGGCTAGGATTTATTTATATATAATATTTATATTTATTAAATATATAAAATATAATATTAAAATATTAATATTAAACATATATTTAACAAATATGCTTAGATATACATAAATAAAGGGGTAAAGATGGTGGGAAGATCTAGATGGATGACAAGTGGCTAGATTTTGCTGTCTACATCTAGTTTTATG
Source organism: Wollemia nobilis (assembly GCA_028583015.1). Classification (NCBI taxonomy): domain Eukaryota; kingdom Viridiplantae; phylum Streptophyta; class Pinopsida; order Araucariales; family Araucariaceae; genus Wollemia; species Wollemia nobilis. The sequence continues at coordinate 7,847,715 of JAQPPZ010000415.1, forward strand.
ACACCTACCAAAAGGTAGGGCCACCATTCTAGGAAATAATATCCTATAAATATTATTCTTACAATTATTCTACTAAAGTTATCTTATGGCCATTAAAAGTAGTTTAAATATACATTGACCACAAATTCATTGATTAGTTCTAATAAAAATGACAACAACACAAATAAAAACAACATTTCTTAGGATGGAAAAATGAAACCACTAGGATCCTTGGTAATGGTGGTCCTATCCTTGGCAAACATTGAATTTGATTAATCATTAGTGTACTTGTTAATATATCAATTTTTTTGGATGTCATTTTCCAAAGGTCAGGCCAAAATTTGTGTTTATCTATTTGAGACCATCTTTCCTTTGCAACAGGGTGTCAACATGATCAATTATATTGCTTTTCCTTTGTCTTTCCTACACATCACCAGGCTAGTCATTGTTCTTTTTAGAGCACAATTCATGCTCCAAATATGCTCAAAACTTATAATTTTAGAATATTAATCAAAATTATCATCAAAAATACAAAAATAATCCCAAGCAAACAGAAATTCAATTCACCTTTTTGTTCTCATTTAATCAAAATACTATGGTAGAGGTCCATAGTTAGGATACACATGTTATGAACAAAAAGGTAAAAACAACTTATAACATCACTAAGATGAGGTGATTTTAGGCCTCATCACATACACACACACACATGTGTGTGTTTGTGTGTGTGTTGTATGAAGGGGAAACATGGAAGGTTTCATGAACAATCTCTTCATAATGAATTTTCCTCTCCTCCTTACTTTGCATATAAAGGAAATTTATGAACTTAAAGCTTAGGATTTTATGGATTGATTGAAGAACAACTACATTTCTCCTATGATATTCTCTGACTAAGCTTAACCTTAATCTAGCCTTAATGCAACATACAAATACAACGACAAGACTTAAAACTATAATGTTTTTGCTCTTAATGATGAACTAAATAATTATTTTTCCTTTTGAAGGCAAGGAAACAAGAATAATACAAAAAAAAATTCCTAAATATGACTATGTGCAATTTTGATTCAATGATCAAAGCTTGAGTATTTAGTTGGTCCTCTAAAATGTTAAAATGCTAAACTAGTTCCTTTCATCTTTTCTTTATTTTAATAAATAACTAAAAAATAGAAAATAAAAATTGATTATTACAAACAAGAAATATAATTAAGTCCTAAATGTAAAAATGAAAGAGATGGAAGAAACTTCCTATTTGCACTATTTTATCCTTTTTTCTAGAAGGTCAATTACAATTTGAATAGGGGAATCTTGTCTAGGTCTATTACAATTTGAATATTATTTGAATTATGATTATTAATATTGACTAGATTAGAATTTTGACCCTTAGGTTTGTTATTAGGTGAATTAGTTAAGGTCATATTCATTAATGCATTAAAGATAGGAAGTTGAGAAGAAGAAGAAGATTCAATAGATGAATTGAGATAAGGGCAAAGATAAGCTTTGGGGTTCTTGAGCTTGATCACCTAGCAATAGGAAAAGGGTTCAAGGTCAACTAGGGCATGGTAATTATTTCTCTCGTATTCATATTTAATTCATTTATGAAGAGTTGAAGGTATGACCCATATCTCATGAATCCATGGCCTCTTGAGAATAATGTTATAGGTTAATTAACAAGATATGACATATAATAGAGTGTTGAAATTTTGGGGTTTAACTATGATGGATAAGTGTGTAGTGCACTAGAATCACATTCCCTATTTTTTAATGTCCTAATAACAAAATTGTATTTCTCTAAATTATATTTGGTTATCCCAAAATGAATGATGAATTTTAGGCTAAAAATATTAATACCAGAACCATTAACAACTGTGATTCACTTGATGAATTTATCACTAATACAGATAAGTCAATATTTTAGAGTTTAAATATGATGGATAATTGTGTAGTGCCACTAGAATCACATTTCCTAATGTCAAAGGTCCTAATAAAAAAATTGGATTTCTTCAAATTGTGTTTGGTTAGCCCAAAATGAATGATGAATTTTAGGCTTAAAACATTAATACTAGAACCATTATCAACTATGATTCACTTGATGAATTTATCACTAGTATGGTCTATGATATATAATGAAATATATCTAAAGAACACAAGATTATACTGAGAGGGGGTGAACAATATAAGATAAAACTTTTCAATCCAAATGATAACAACAATAATATGAATGCAATAATAAATCAATGCACAATTTCCATACACATAAGAGACAATGCTTTTACATGGAAACACCCTCTTGGGAGAAAACCATGGCAAAATATTGCTTATATTTTTCTTCAATAAAATTTGTGGGCACCAACCCACAGGAGACACCAATCCCCTATACAAGTTCATGGACACCAATCCACAGGAGACACCAATCCCCTATACAAGTTCATGGATACCAATCCCCTATACAAGTTCATGGACACCAATCCACAGGAGACACCAATCCCCTTCTCAAGTTCATGGACACCAATCCACAAGAGACACCAATCCCCTTGCTCAAGTTCATGGACACCAATCCATAGGAGACACCAATCCCCTTGCTCAAGTTCATGGACACCAATCCATAGGAGACACCAATACCCTTGCTCAAGTATGTTCTAAAACCTGCTCAAATATACTCCAAAACCTACTCACAAACATTGCTCAAATCTGCTCCAAAACCTGCTCACAAACACTGCTCAAATCTGCTCCAAAACCTGCTCACAAACACTGCTCAAATCTACTCCAAAATCTGATCAATAATGGCATCAAGTTCTTCACCTTTTCTTGAGTTTGCTTTCTTCAACTAAAAGGCAATTTAGACATATTCTACCTAGAATTCTTTTAACTTCATGAACATATAGAGGATGATATGCACTAGTGTAGAAAGCTTCAAATGGCCAATATGTTCTTCACATTCATTTAGTCTTTCGCTTCCACATATCTCACATTTATTACATTTTAAAGGTAGCCCAAGTCTAGTATTAGATAACTTACTTGTGTGTTGAATTGGAGATGCTAATACCTTGCTTTTCTTCCACTATCATGTGCACCTTTTCTTCTTCTTGAGATGGCTGAATTGTCCTTCCTTTTAATTGAATGCTTGGGTGAATATGTGCACTTAATCCTCTTACTCTCTTCTTTGATGTCTTGACTTGTTTCAAATATGTGCCCTCCAAATCTACCTCAATAATGATGATCTTCCTTTTGCATGTGCTTTCCAAATTTGCCTTAATAATGATGATCTTCTTTTGAAACTTATAAAATAAAAATTTATAACAACAACATGAATCCTTATATCTCCTTTTTAAAATTTGCAAAAAAAACTTTATAATAACAACATGACTCCTTATATCTCCCTTTTATAACTTGCAAAATAAAACTTTATAATAACAACATGACTCCTTATATCTCCCTTTTATTAAATTTAATTAAAAACTTTACCCTTACCTTGCACAACAAAACTTAGCAAGCCATGGATGAGATTCAACCTTCTGACCTCTAGTAGCATAATGTCCTAATATGGGCTCATGACCAATTGAGCTAACCCAACGGATGAAACCAAAGGGCACAATAAAATATTTGGATCCTTCATTGTGCTATCTTGACACAACAAAATAGGCATCGAGGGGATTCAACCTTCAAACCTTCTACACCATAGTACCCTAACACAAGCTAGGCAACTAGTTGGGCTAACCCAATGGTTGAGATTAAAGTGGCACAATCAAATATTTAAACCTTCCATACCTTGCACTTCAATCACATAGCAAAAAGCCATCAAGGGGATTCAAACTTTGGACCTTCTACACCATAGTACCCTAACGCGGGCTAGGCAACCAGTTGGGCTAACCACTCGATTGAGATCAAAGTGGCACAATCAAATATTTAAAACCTCCTTTGGATCACTGCTACACCACTAAACTTACGCTCCTCTTCGGGATGTCCTCCCTTGTCTTCTACTCGTTGCTCGCTCTCCTCTCAAAGGATATTCAAATTTCTTGCCTTCTCCAAAGTGAATTAATGGCCTCATATTAATATGCTTCCCTTTTGTCATTTGCACCCAAGGAGGTTGGCCCATGCATTTAAACATTTGAATTTAATTTCACTTTTGTATGGTGCGCTCAAGGAGGTCGGCCTATGCAGATTATAATATTTAAACTTTTATATATTTAAATATTTTGATTTAAATATAAACCTTCCACTTTAATATTTAAATATTTCATTTAAATATTAAAGCATATAAAATCACCTTTGAAGATATCTACCTTGACATCAATGACAACATTAAATCACCCTTGAAGATATCTGCCTTGACATCAATGACAACTCAATAATTCTAACAATCTCCCCCTTTGTCATTGATGGCAACCCTACAAAGAAACTATCCTTTACTGAAATAGGATCACAAGTTGCTCCCCCTGACAAGCTGCTCCTCCTTACTAAAATTCTCCCCCTTTGACATCAATGGCAAAGGCTCCTCGAGGCTGTAAGATAAGACACTTGACAACACCCCCTTACTCCCTGCTCTTCTTGAGACAATCAATGATGAGATGGGAGTGAAACTCCCAAATTACTATGCTCCTTTTCTTGTTCTATTTTCTTTCTCCAAACTTTGGAGGTCATATTCTTTTGAACAGATTGACTATTCTCCTTCTTGCTTGACTTTGGAAGTTCAGGGAACACTATTCTACACCATCTAGTTGTATGCCCAAAATTATTACATTTGTAACATATGATGTTGTAGTCCATGAGAGGTGCAAATGAATTGAAATTCCTCTTGGTGAAACCAAAATCATTCTTAGCATGGACCCTACAATTTATAGCTTTATGACCAAATTGGTTACATGAGAAACAATAACCATGGAAGAAATATTGAAACCTGTCTGATTGCCTTGGAGGATATTACCGCATGGTTCTCTCATTATTGTTTCTATGATGGACTTTGTTCCTTGATGATGCTTTGTTTTCATCCTTCTTGATGCTTCCACTTCTCAACACATTAGCATAGGTCTTAGGCTCTTATTTAATCATTTTCTTTGATGCCTCTATTCCTTTTGAGCTTGACTCCACATTTTTTTTCTTTTGACTTTCTTCAAAACCAAGTCCAGTATTTATAATCGAAGATCTCTGTGCTTTGATAATATCATCCACAATTTTTGTGCTTCTCTCAAACTGATGTAGCTTATCATTAGATTCATTCACTTTCTTTCTTAGAGAGACAACCTCATGCTCTAGTTTTTCACATTCCAACTCTTTTGCCTTTAACTTCTCAACCATACCTTCTTCAATTTGCTTTACCTCTTCAACTTTAACTTTCAAGTTAATGAGTTCTTGCGACAACTTTACCTTTGTCTTCTCATCCTCTTGTACTTGAGTCTTCAATATTGAGTTCTTTTATTTCTAACCTTCTTCAATTTCAAATATGGCTTCCTCTTCATTTTTTGGATCTTTCTCTTTATCTTGGTTTTTGACATCAGGAGCATCTTCTTTCTCCTCTATGGCCAAAAATAGGATTTCTTCTCTTTCACTATTAGAGAGACTTTCATCACTTCTAGAAGAACTGCTTGCTTCCTCAACATAAATACTTTTCTTGTACCTTTGAAAGATTTTCTTCTCATGCTTGTTTTGATCATGCCTGTTTTTCTTTTCATGATAAAATTTTCTTTCTTTCTTTTTCTTGTATTCATTTTCTTCTTCACTACTACTACTTCTAGCTTGTGGGCAATTAGATGCATAGTGACCAATGTTACCACAATTAAAACATTTCATAGAATGCATACCTTTGTGTTTTCTTGGACCCTTCTTATTTCTTCGCACAAAGTTAGCTTCTTCTCTGTTGCTTGATTCTTCACTTGACTCTGGTTCTTTATTCTTTGTCTTCTTTGAAGCTTTAAATGTGGCCTCCCATTTGGATGTTTGATATTTTTTAGTCCTCATCTCATAGGCTATGAGAATTCCATGTAGCTCATCCATGCTTAAGGTTTTAAGATCCTTCATTTCTTCAATCACTAAAACCTTTGCATCAAATCTCATAGGAAGTGACCTTAATATTTTCTGAACAATCTTAGAGTCTTCAATATTTTCTCCAAGTCCATGAATGGTGTTGACAACTTCATCAACATGGAGTAGATATTTGGCAATATCTTCCTCATATTTCATCTTCAAATCTTCAAACTTCCTCCTGTGGGTTTGAAGTTTTGCCATTTTAACCTTGTCGTCTCCTTCATATGTTCTTTGTAACTTGTCCCATATTTCTTTTGCTGAGGTGCATTGCATGACTTTCACAAACTTTGATTCACATAACCCACTTAATATTGCATTCATTGCCCTAGCATTATTTTCAAATGGTTTCTTGCCATCTCGATCCATGGGAGGAGTTGTAGGTGGTGTGAACCCATCCTCAATGGATTGCCATATATCATAGCCATGTGCCATCAAATAAGTTTGCATCCTTATGCTCCAGAAAGCATAGTTAGTCCCATCAAACAATGGAGCCCTATTTGATGAAAAACCTTCTTGGCAAGCCATGTGTGTTCTTGTAAGATCTTCCTTCAAGCTGTTAGGCTTTCACGAAGGAACCTGCTCTGATACCAATTGAAGAACACAAGCTTATACTAAGAGGGGGGGTGAACAATATAAGATAAAACTTTTCTTTCCAAATGATAACAACAATAATATGAATGCAATAATAAATCAATGCACAATTTCCATACACATAAGAGATAATGATTTTATGTGGAAACACCCTCTCAGGAGAAAACCATAGAAAAATATTGCTTATATTTTTCTTCAATAAATTTTATGGGCACCAACCCATAGGAGACACCAATCCCCTATACAAGTTCATGGACACCAATCCATAGGAGACACCAATCCCCTATACAAGTTTATGGACACCAATCCATAGGAGACACCAATCCCCTATACAAGTTCATGGACACCAATCCACAAGAGACACCAATCCCCTTACTCAAGTTTATGGACACCAATCCACAGGAGACACCAATCCCCTTGCTCAAGTTCATGGACACCAATCCATAGGAGACACCAATCCCCTTGCTCAAGTTCATGGACACCAATCCATAGGAGACACCAATACCCTTGCTCAAGTATGTTCCAAAACCTGATCAAATATGCTCCAAAACCTGCTCATAAATATTACTCAAATATGCTCCAAAACCTACTCACAAACACTGCTCAAATCTGCTCCAAAACCTGCTCACAAACACTTCTCAAATCTACTCCAAAATTTGATCAATAATGGCATCAAGTTCTTCACCTTTTCTTGAGTTTGCTTTCTTCAACTAAAAGGTAATTTAGACATATTCTACCTAGAATTATTTTAACTTCATGAACATATAGAGGATGATATGCACTAGTGTAGAAAGCTTCAAATGGCCAATATGTTCTTCACATTCATTTAGTCTTTCACTTCCACATATCTCACATTTATTACATTTTAAAGGTAGCCCAAGTCTAGTATTAGATAACTTACTTGTGTGTTGAATTGGAGATGCTAATACCTTGCTTTTCTTCCACTATCATGTGCACATTTTCTTCTTCTTGAGATAGCTGAATTGTCCTTCCTTTTAATTGAATTCTTGGGTGAATATGTGCACTTAATCCTCTTACTCTATTCTTTGAAGTCTTGACTTGTTTCAAATATATGCCCTCCAAATCTACCTCAATAATGATGATCTTCCTTTTGCATGTGCTTTCCAAATCTACCTTAATAATGATGATCTTCTTTTGAAACTTATAAAATAAAACTTTATAACAACAACATGACTCCTTATATCTCCCTTTTAAAATTTGTAAAATAAAACTTTATAATAACAACATGACTCCTTATATCTCCCCTTTTATAACTTGCAAAATAAAACTTTATAATAACAACATGACTCCTTATATCTCATTTTTATTAAATTTAATTAAAAACTTTACCCTTACCTTGCACAACAAAACTTAGCAATCCATGGATGAGATTCGACCTTCTGACCTCTAGTAGCACAGTGCCCTAATGTGGGCTCATGACCAACTGAGCTAACCCAACGGATGAAACCAAAGGGCACAATAAAATATATGGATCCTTCATCGTGCTATCTCAAACAACAAAACCACAATAAAATAGGCATCGAGGGGATTCGACCTTCAAACCTTCTACACCATAGTGCCCTAACACGGGCTAGGCAACCTGGTTGGGCTAACCCAATGGTTGAGATTAAAGTGGCACAATCAAATATTTAAACCTTCCATACCTTGCACTTCAATCACACAGTAAAAAGTCATCGAGGGGATTCAAACTTTGGACCTTCTACACCGTAGTACCCTAACGCGGGCTAGGCAACCGATTGGGCTAACCACCTGATTGAGATCAAAGTGGCACAATCAAATATTTAAAGCCTCCTTTGGATCAATGTTACACTACTGAACTCGCGCTCCTCTTCGGGATGTCCTCCCTTGTCTTCTACTCATTGCTCACTCTCCTCTCGAAGGATATTCAAATTTCTTGCCATCTCCAAAGTGAATTAATGGCCTCATATTAATATGCTTCCTTTTTTCATTTGCACCCAAGGAGGTCGGCCCATGCATTTAAACATTTGAATTTAATTTCACTTTTGTATGGTGTGCTCAAGGAGGTCGGCCTATGCATATTATAATATTTAAACTTTTATATATTTAAATATTTTGATTTAAATATAAACCTTCCACTTTAATATTTAAATATTTCATTTAAATATTAAAGCATATAAAATCACCTTTGAAGATATCTACCTTGACATCAATGACAACATTAAATCACCCTTGAAGATATTTGCCTTGACATCAATGACAACTCAATAATTCTAACAATCTCCCCCTTTGTCATTGATGGCAACCCTGCAAAGAAACTATCCTTTACTGAAATAGGATCACAAGTTGCTCCCCCTTACTAAAATTCTCCCCCTTTGACATCAATGGCAAAGGCTCCTCGAGGCTGTAAGATAAGACACTTGACAATACCCCCTTACTCCCTACTCTTACTGAGACAATCAATGATGATATGGGAGTAAAAATCCCAAATTACTATGCTCTTTTTCTTGTTCCATTTTCTTTCTCCAAACTTTGGAGGTCATATTATTTTGAACAGATTGACTATTCTCCTTCTTGCTTGACTTTGGAAGTTCAGGGAACACTATTCTACACCATCTAGTTGTATGCCCAAAATTATTACATTTGTAACATATGATGTTGTAGTCCATGAGAGGTGCAAATGAATTGAAATTCCTCTTGGTGAAACCAAAATAATTCTTAGCACAGACCCTACAATTTACAACTTTATGACCAAATTGGTTACATGAGAAACAATAACCATGGAAGAAATATTGAAACCTGTTTGATTGCCTTGGAGGATATTGCCGCATGGTTCTCTCATTGTTGTTTATGTGATGGACTTTGTTCCTTGATGATGCTTTGTTTTCATCCTTCTTGATGCTTCCACTTCTCAACACATTAGCATAGGTCTTAGGCTCTTCTTTAATCATTTTCTTTGATGCCTCTGTTCCTTTTGAGCTTGACTCCCATTTTGTTTCTTTTGACTTTCTTCAAAACCAAGTCTAGTATTTATAATCGAAGATCTCTATGCTTTGATAATATCATCCACCATTTTTGTGCTTCTCTCAAACTGATGTAGCTTATCATTAGATTCATTCACTTTCTTTCTTAGAGAGACAACCTCATGCTCCAATTTTTCACATTCCAACTCTTTTGCCTTTAACTGCTCAGCCATACCTTCTTCAATTTGCTTTACCTCTTCAACTTTAACTTTCAAGTTAATGAGTTCTTGTGACAACTTTACCTTTGTCTTCTCATCCTCTTGTACTTGAGTCTTCAATATTGAGTTCTTCTTTCTAAGCCTTTTCAACTCTTCAAGAGAAACAAGTTCCTCTTCTATGTCAACTATGGCTTCCTCTTCATTTTTTGGATCTTTCTCTTTATCTTGGTTTTTTGACATGAGGAGCATCTTATTTCTCCTCTATGGCCAAAAATAGGATTTCTTCTCTTTCACTATTGGAGAGAATTTCATCACTGCTAGAAGAACTGCTTGCTTCCTCAACATAAAGACTTTTCTTGTACCTTTGAAAGATTTTCTTCTCATGCTTGTTTTGATCGTGCCTATTTTTCTTTTCATGATAAAATTTTCTTTCTTTCTTTTTCTTGTATTCCTTTTCTTCTTCACTACTACTACTTCTAGCTTGTGGGAAATTAGATGCATAGTGACCAATGTTACCACAATTAAAACATTTCATAGAATGCATACCTTTGTGTTTTCTTGGACCCTTCTTATTTCTTCACACAAAGTTAGCTTCTTCTCTGTTGCTTGATTCTTCACTTGACTCTGGTTCTTTATTCTTTGTCTTATTTGAAGCTTTAAATGTGGCCTCCCATTTGGATGTTTGATATTTTTTAGTCCTCATCTCATAGGCTATGAGAATTCCATGTAGCTCATCCATGCTTAAGGTTTTAAGATCCTTCATTTCTTCAATCACTGAAACCTTTGCATCAAATCTCATAGGAAGTGACCTTAATATTTTCTGAACAATCTTAGAGTCTTCAATATTTTCTCCAAGTCCATGAATGGTGTTGACAACTTCATCAACACGGAGTAGATATTTGGCAATATCTTCCTCATATTTCATCTTCAAATCTTCAAACTTCCTCCTGTGGGTTTGAAGTTTTGCCATTTTAACCTTGTCGTCTCCTTCATATGTTCTTTGTAACTTGTCCCATATTTATTTTGTTGAGGTGCATTGCATGAATTTCACAAAATTTGATTCACATAACCCACTTAATATTGCATTCATTGCCCTAACATTATTTTCAAATGGTTTCTTGCCATCTCGATCCATGGGAGGAGTTGTAGGTGGTGTGAACCCATCCTCAATGGATTGCCATATATCATAGCCATGTGCCATCAAATAGGTTTGCATCCTTATGCTCTAGAAAGCATAGTTAGTCCCATAAAACAATGGAGCCCTATTTTATGAAAAACCTTCTTGGCAAGCCATGTGTGTTCTTGTAAGATCTTCCTTCAAGTTGTTAGGCTTTCACGAAGGAACTTACCTCTGATACCAATTGAAGAACACAAGCTTATACTAAGAGGGGGGTGAACAGTATAAGATAAAAATTTTCATTCCAAATGATAACAACAATAATATGAATGCAATAATAAATCAATGCACAATTTCCATACACATAAGAGACAATGTTTTTACGTGGAAACACCCTCTTAGGAGAAAACCATGACAAAATATTGCTTATATTTTTCTTCAATAAATTTTGTGGGCACCAACCCATAGGAGACACCAATCCCCTATACAAGTTCATGGACACCAATCCACAGGAGACACCAATCCCCTATACAAGTTCGTGGACACCAATCCACAGGAGACACCAATCCCCTATACAAGTTCATGGACACCAATCCACAGGAGACACCAATTCCCTTGCTCAAGTTTGTGGACACCAATCCATAGGAGACACCAATCCCCTTGCTCAAGTTCATGGACACCAATCCATAGGAGACACCAATCCCCTTGCTCAAGTTCATGGACACCAATTTTAACACAAATTTTTTTTATAAATGTATACATATTTAGCTCTCATGAGGAAAGGATCATAATCATGGACTAATATAGAATCATTCCATTTGGATTGTAAGCTATCAAGGAAAATAGCATCAAGAGTTATTAATACTTGATCAGAGTCACTCTAGAGTATAAGTGATCAGCTTCTATGATACCCTCATATCACTCGGATATGGGAACATTGGCCAAGTGTTAGCCTTCACCCCTATTAAAATGGAAATTACATTTAAATAAGTCCTAGTATATAGGTTAATACCTTGAATATGGAAACTCATCTTAATGAAATAACCTCAACAATGGTTATTCATAGATCTTAGATCCAACCCACATCTTCTCGATGGGGTCACTAAGATACCAAAATCACTATTCGTGATTAAAATTACATAATTCTTGGAATGCCATGATTATATATATATTTTTATTTGTGGAAAACATCCCAAAAGGAATGTCACTTTCGGGTAAGACCCAAGTAGGTAGGGGTATCCATTCCACCAAAAATGCCCAGGACTCGGACCTGACCTACCACCTTTGACATACTCAAGGAGCAAACAAACACATAAAACCAATTTAAAAATAAGTAAATAACAACAAAAATAATAAAATAAAATAAAAAACATGCTCCTTGAGTGTGTCAAAAATAAAATCACAACCAAACATGCACAATAAGATAAAAGAAACAACAACACAAACCACATAGGAAAACACAAGAACCACATAATAAAACACAAACAAGACAAAAACAATAGAACACTACAAAGACATAACCCAAAAAAAACATGAAAAATAAACACAACCAAAACCTAAAAAATTAAAAAAAATAAAAATAAAAAACAACCAACAACAGACAATAAAAAAAAACAAAAAACATAGAAAACACTCACACATAAAAACACGAAATAACACAAACAAAGAGAAACCTAAGAACAAGAACAAAAAAAACACAAGAACAATAACAAAAAACATAAAAAAAAAACAACAAAAACACATGAACAACAAAAAACAAAACAAATAACACAAAAACAAAACAAAACAAAAAAACCCACCCACCTTAAAAAACTAAACAAAAAAAAAAGAAAAAAGAAAAAAAAATTGAACATAACAATGACCTATCTAGACCAGAAGAATATTAAGGCAAGAATCAATAGAGGAAACAAAATAAAGAATATAATAAGCTAGGGAACTAAAAAAAACTAAATGAACCAAAGAGAAGCAAAAAAAAAACAAGAAGTAACTAGGTACCTTCAAAACTGAAGCCATCCAAAGAAATGATAGAAATAAGAGCTTCCCTAATTTGAGAAGCCCACCATATATGAGGGTGGCCATAACAAGTAATATCACCTTTTTCCAAATCCCAATTAGCTAAAGCATCAGCACTCTTGTTTTGCTCTCTGACCACGTGATTGTAATCAACTTTCAAAAATCCCATCTAGATTAATTGAATCTTCTCAATAATTCTTTTTATTCTCCAATCCACCTTATGATTCTTAGAAGGAGTCTTAAAGAGATTAATCATAATTTGAGAGTCAGACTCAACTAACACATTTTCCCATCCAACCTTAGTAGCCTTTTGAAGGCATCTGAGGATACCATACCCCTCAGCAAGGTTATTGGAAAGAATACCCAAATTCTCAGCAAAAGTAAAAACCAGAGAGCCATCTGAAAGTCTACCAATTCCTCCCACACTGGATTTTCCAGGGTTCCCTCTAGAGGCTCCATCAATATTGAATTATCCAAAATCCTTAGGAGGAGGTTGCCAATTTCTAGTCCTATCCATCTTACTAATACTCACATTCCCTTTAAGTTGGTTGCCCTTAGAAGATTTAATATTCAATATTTACATCACTTGATCCTATATTTGGTGGGAGGAATGCCATGATTATATTACCTTATACTTCTTAAGGTTTATTTGTCCACCATTTTTATTTAGGCATACCTTTTTATATATACATAAATCAATTAAGTTCATTTCAAGAGGTGTTATATAGCCATCATGGGAGTACCTACACCTCATGTACATTCATTTATCAACTCAGAATGTAAGATCTAACTTGGTTTACAACTCAAGTCCAATACCATCCATGAATGTTTATGAAGTAATCATAACCCAATTAATCCTTTAAGGAATAAAATCCATTACTTTATGATTCTTGAGATAGTAATACACAAGAGTTATTCAATTGAGCAAGATTAACATTTCATTACATTCTACTTTTTACATTCATAAAACCATTGAATATATCAAGTGTTAGTTGTTGCAAGGTATAGCTATCTAACTCATAAAATAATTGACATAATTGAATATCATTAAATCATCCACATATTAAAATTAAGCATTCATTCCTTGAATAATAGTACATATTGACATAATTTAATAATTGCATAACTATTTCATCAAGCATTTAACCATATCATCCACTTAAATTATCTTTATTTTTAAATAAAAGCATCATGCACAAGAATTAACACAACAAACCACAAATAGAGTGACACATTGTTTATCTTGGGAACCCTCATGGGGAATAAACCCAACCTCCAAAATATGTACTTTCCTCATATTCATAAAATTAGGATGTGTAGACACCTAAAACGTGTCATGTATAGGGAACTACTCATATGGGCATACTAACAACCATATGAAGGATCTTGGATAGATCCAAGGTGAAGTAGTGGTTTTAACCACTCAATTTGGGTAAAATTGGCATACTCATCCTTAGCCATGGCTAATAGAGCTAGCTACATCTTAGATCTATGGCTAGCACTGAAAATTTTTTGAATCCCAGGTCAAGCCAAAATTTGGTTACAATGGTCTGGGCAAAGAAGTTCAAATGATTTTGGGTGGGGAAGCTTCAAGAGTTTTTGTCCCAACTGATCCAACCTCCTAGATCTTGATATTGGCTTCCCAAGCAAGTCAAGATTAGGTATTAGGAGTCCTATAAGATCCCCCTCCAAATTGTGGAGAAGTATTAAATGATCTTGAGTTAGAATGCAATGAAGCTCTAGCAAAACGGATAGTGAATTGATAACCTCTTGAGGAGAGTCAAAGTGTTGGCCAATTGTGGAGTGAAAAGCATGAATCTGTCAATGCTTCCAAAGGAATAAGAAGCATAAATCATAAATTCAATCCAATCAAAGATGAATCCTATAAAATTCAATCACCAATCCATATTGGAACACAGAGGCGACCCTTGATCATCAATTCCATGAAGAGAATCAAAGATCCAAGCCATGATTACAAGAGTAAGAATACTTTTGGTTTAGCCATGGCTGCCAACCATGGCTAACAGTGCCAGTTGTACCTCAGACCAATGGTGAGGGTTTGATTTTTAATTTCCTTTATTTTAGCTATAGATTTCCACTTCCAATTATGCAAATAGCTTAATCTAGCATAGATTAACATTGTAGTAGATATTTGATCGATTAATTTAGGAATTAGAGGTAGATTTACTTCTATTTCCTTGTGTTTATCAATTTATATTAGTTTCTTGATATTTCATGCATTTCAAGTTCTAATGGCTAATTAGGATGCATAATTAGAGAGATATAGAGTGCAAAACATGACATTTACACCATTTATCAAAATTGCACAAGACATGGGCTGACTTCAAGCCCATAATTTTTCCATAGGGATGGTGGTACCATTGGGGGTGCCACCCAACCAAACAAACTTCATTTATGGAGGGTTGTATCAACTTGCAAATTGCATGCCCATAGATGAGGATGATGATGAAAAATTCATGGTGAATGTTCATTATTTGTCTAACCCGAATTTCACCTTACACTACTTCAAACATTATCAGTAGCATGATTACAGTTTGGGCTTATTCGAGCAAGGGTGTCAGACTCCTATTGAACCATAGTATCAGTTTCCAACTGATAGGTTTGGGTTAGGCTATCATGTTAGAGGATAGGATGAGCTCCTAGCAACATCTTTATATTGTATGAACCTTAGTTTTGGGGATGATGTTTATTGGAATCCTTATCATCCTAACCCTCTTATCTATGAAGGGGTAATAGGCTAGTGATCTACATATCCAAATAGCCACTTGAGATATATTACGATAATATCATGATAGAGGTCAATCCAGCAGGCATTCCAAGAGCTAACTTGGAGAATGAAAGTTGTGAAGCTATCGACAACACTGGTACGCAGATCCAGAATTAGGGTATAGCATTAAACACTGAATCAAAATTTGCTTATGAGGAAGTGCAAGTAGAGTCCATTATCGAAAGTGATGGACTAGATTACGATTTTGGAATAAATGATGATGTGCAATCCTCAAGCAACAAACGATATGAGGATGAAACTGAGTTGGTCTACTTAGGCCCTCTAAATCTATATCATCTATTACCCATGGATCCAATGGGTGAGAATGAGGAATTCTTCATGGTTGATAGTGACTATGAGGATGAAACGAAGTGGGCCTACCTTGGGCCTCATCTTGCTAATCACCCGATTCCAATAGGGAGGGGTGAAGGACTCATATATGATAGTAATGATGAATATGATACCAAGAGAGCTTATCTCAGGCCTCACTATTTATGGCATCATCATGAACTGGTTGACATCGATGAAATGTATCGGAGAGTCTATCCTGGACCATGCCTCATAGGGAGACCACCCAATTTGGATATGATTTATCATATAGTCTTCCCTAACCCACTAATGTACATGAAGATCCTTAAGCTAAGTGATCCCATTTTCTAATCTATTTATAGATCATATTCAGAGATCCCCATACCCCAAAAGCCACATCTTGGGTATGTAAATAGCATAGATAAGGTATAATTGCACACATGTGGTCCTAGAGATATAATCCATTACATAAATATGATCTCCATTGATCTGACCACTCCACTTTGCAATCCATTTGATCCTTCTAAACCATTGTATATTAATGTATATGCTATTGATTGGGATCGTGTTGACTCACCACTAGATCCTGAAGATTTCTTTCGTAATGAAGAAATATTGCAACCTTTTCATTTTGCACTAGGCTATGCACATGATGTTTATCACATTGAGGTAACTTCTTATGTAGAACCTTTAAACCTAGTTGATGACATCCACTTGATTCCTATGCCTCACCAGTTTTAGGAGGGATCACATATGTCGATAGAGAAAACCTTTGACATGTATATCGGTGATGATGCCACAAATCCTAAGAAGGCTAAGTTTGGAGAGATTCTATCTCCTTATGAGCGTGCCAACCTCATCCCTCTACTAAAAGAGATACCTGATATCTTTGCTTGGACATATAAGGATATGCTGGGACTAGATCCAAAAATGGTTACTCATAACCTTTTTCTAGATCCCTCTAAAAGGCTTGTCAAGCAGAAGCTCAGGAAGATGCATACAAAAATCACTTTAATGGTTAAATATGAGCTACAAAAGTTGTTGGACATAGATTTCATTATATCCATCAACTATCTAGAATGGGTATATAACATGATACATGTAGGAAAATCTGATGGAAGGATTCGTATCTATACGGATTTCAGAGACCTTAACAAGGCAACACCAAAGAATTCATTCTTGTTGCCCAACATAGATGCAACTGTAGGTCATGAGATTCTATCCCTTATGGATGATTTTTCTAGTTATAATTAAATTCATATTAAAGC
This sequence comes from Wollemia nobilis, assembly GCA_028583015.1. Classification (NCBI taxonomy): domain Eukaryota; kingdom Viridiplantae; phylum Streptophyta; class Pinopsida; order Araucariales; family Araucariaceae; genus Wollemia; species Wollemia nobilis. Next base: position 7,864,958 of record JAQPPZ010000415.1, read on the forward strand.
CAAAGACCAGCACAAAACCATATTCACAATGCCATTGGGAACATTTTATTATAAATTTATGCCATTCAACCTTAAATATATTGGTACCACATATCAACGAGCCATGACATACATTTTTCATGACTACATGCACAAAATATTATAATATTATATCGATGAATTATTGGCAAAGTCATTGCTACGTTTTGAGCATGTTGAGGTCCTGAGGAAGATCTTCAATCACTTGATAGAGCATAATGTCATGTTGAATCCCAAGAAGTGTGTATTTGGCATAACTTTAGGAAATCTCTTAAGATTCATAATTTCAAAATGAGGGATCGAATTTGATCCAATGAAGGTTAAGGACATATTAGAAATACGTCCTCCCATAAATATCAAAGAGCTAAGAAACCTACAGGACAAATTAATGTCCATAAAGCAATTTATTGCATAATTATCGAATAAATTTTGACCCATGAATAAACTGCTAAAAAATGGGTCCCATTCAATTGGGATGAGGACTATCAAGAAACCTTCACTAAAATTAAGCAATACTTGGTGACACCACCATTGCTAGCTCCACCAAGACCAAATGTGCCTTTCCTATTGTAGACATGAAAAATTGACCCATTTTCCTTAGTTTTTCTCCTAGAAAAGTAAGGTCATATTTGAGATTAATTTTACCTAAAAAAATCCCCTTCAAATTTCCTAAACCTACACCATTGGATTGGGCTCAAAAAGAGCTTTCCAATGGTACATTATATGTCCAATTTCGACATCGTTTGACCCTTAAAAATGCAAAAACAATATGAACATGTCTAACCTCCTGGCAAGATTGAATCGCCCGATCTGAGATTGGACCTAAATGTGCAAGATCGAATGTTTTATGCAATATCGGATCACCCGATCTCATCCAAAACTAAAAACTGCCCTGTTTAGCAAGGCAACAAAAATATTTGCAACTTCTTTGTCCTTACTTGACCAACTACATGGAGGTTACGGGATCAGCTCAAATGATCTTATTTAGAATAGGGGAAGTTGTAACCTTCTTCATTTTTATCCCAACATTTCAATTTATTCTAATATATTTAATCCAGGCTCCTCTCCCTAGATTCCCCCTAAAAAAAGCATGTACCTTTGCTCTGTTACATCACATATTTGTTGTGTTTTTGTAGGTTGGATTCGTGCATAAGATGAATACGTATAGGATAGGACCACCTGATCTCTAGATAGGACCACCCAATATTTGGATAGTACTACCTGATATCCAGATAGAATCACCATACGACCTGATCTCAAAAAAACCTCCTGATATCAGACAAAACTACCCGATCTCAGATAAAATTACCCGATCTTGTCTACAACAATAAATTTTACTGCTAAGCTACTTGGGAGTATCTAGACCTCATTGTTTGCATTTTCTCTCTTTGTTTCCAATTTCTTAGATCATATTCATTACTTGCTAGACCATTTTAAATCTATTTCAATTTATGCATTAGATTTTCATTCATTTAATATCACTTTTCATGAATGTTATGCATATAGCTTAGATCTATATTTATTTATGCAGTTATTTCAAATTCTAGCTCATTACTTAATCTAATCCATCTTATCAAATGCATGTTATGCTATGAATTTCCTATTTTTTGTGTTCAATTATTGAATTATAGGTTTCTATTTTGATCAGATCGATCGATCGCAGATCGGACCGACCGATCAAAGTATCATACCACTTGATATCGCCCTACATTGATCGATCTTGTCTACATCAAGAAAAAAGTTGCATAAATCAGTCATCCGAATCTGGGTTAGATTTTCAAATTTCTTCTCAAGCATTGCATTAATATTTATTTCCTATTTTTTGTTATTTGTTGGTTGCATGTGAATCAAAATCACATATAGGTTAGCATAGTTGCATATTGTCCAAACTAGGTGTATGCAATACTATCTAAAAAGAATACATCAAACAAACTCTAAAACCTAGGCATGGAAACTGCCATAAAATATTTCCTGGTGAACCCATCCAATTCGTCAAAAAATCACCAAAGAAGGCATGATCTCAAGTACCTCTCTCTGAGGTGTAGACCTACTATTCACCCATTCCCATTCAAGGCATGGATCCATTAGCCTAGAGGAAAGGAGTGCGAGAATTTTAGAGCTACATTTTTTGGTGAACCCGACGTGAATAACATAGGCATATTTCTAATTCATAAAAACATATAAAACAAAAAAAACAAAATATAATATATATTTATATTTACAATATTTATATAGGTATATATATAACATATATACCCAAGAAATTTAAAACATATATATATATATATATATATATATATATATATATATATATATATATATATATATATATATATATATATATATATATATATATATACAACACACACACACACACACACACACATATATATATATATCCCTGAAACAAAACATCCTAAAACAAAATGCCTAGGATTTTGAGAAATGGAAAACAAATAGAATATGATGAACAAGATCAAGAAAACCTTGATCCTCACCTTATTTTGTGATTTTATCATATTCAATAATTACCCTATCATCAAGGTTTTCTTGATCTTGTTCATCATATTCTATTTGTTTTCCATTTCTCAAAATCCTAGGCATTTTATTTTAGGATGTTTTGCTTCAGGATATATATATATATATATCCCTGAAGCAAAACATCCTAAAATAAAATGCCTAGGATTTTTAAAAATGGAAAACAAATAGAATATGATGAACAAGATCAAGAAAACCTTGATGATAGGGTAATTATTGAATATGATAAAATCACAAAACAAGGTGAGGATGATAATGAAGAAGAGGAAATAGAAGATCCTAGCAAGCCTTTAGTAGACTCTAAAGGTAATGTTAGCTTTAAAAATGTTCAATATTTTATTGAGTTTTTAAAATGTCATATAGATGAAATCAATCATGTGTTAACAATAGAACATTTACACTCAATAAAATATTATTCAATGAAGACCGCTATAGAAGTTACTTTATGGTTGCATGCCAATCCGTTAACATATATAAATAGAACAAATCAAGATCAAGTTGGACCATATCAAAACACCAATAAAAACATAGACTTGAACAATCAAAAACCAGCAACACAACCTAATTCTAAACAAAAACAACATTCTTCTTCCTCTCAAGCTATTCATCAACAAGCATCTACATCACAAAAAGCTAAGAAAATTTAAAATGCCAACCATTTTCAATAAAAATCTCAACAAAATACAATCTCATATAAGCTCCATAACACTGTTTCCACAAACACTTTACATAATAGTATTTATTTTGGAAAGCCTTATATGACAACACAACCATATCATCAAAGACACAATAATATAATACCACAAAATCAACTTGGTGGACAACCACAAGGGCTTGAAGCCTTGGTTAAATAGTTAGCTTCATGTCTAGGTCAAATGGATCCCTATCGTCCCTCATACAATTATAGAGAGATGTTTATTCAACCTTTGGATCCTATTGTAGTTGCTCAACCTTACCCCAAATATTTCCCTATGTCTGTCCTCTCGATATATAAAGGAATCAAAGATCCTATTGAGCATATTTGCATGTTTAGGACAACATGTCATGATATTTCTTATGATGACTTGTTGTTACTAAATTTTTTCCCTAAAAGTCTTGGAGGCATGGCCCTAGAATTGTAATATCAATTACCAACAAATTCTTTGAGAAATTTTGAAGAGACAACAGAAATGTTTGTCCACCATTTTAGTGCATACATAGAAAGACATGTCACTATTAAGAATTTATACAACTTGAAACAAGGGAAATATGAGAGCTTTGCTGAATTCCTAGCCAAATGGAGATAACTTCTAGGAAAATTTCATTTTGCTTTACCTCATCAAGAGATGTTGGAAATATTCATTGGTAATTTACATGAAAAACTATCTTATGAACTTGCTACAACTACAGTAACCTCTTTTGATCAAGCCATAGATTTAGCAAGGAGGGTAGAATATGTCCTTATCAGAATAGGACAATTCAAGAAAAAGGATGAAGATAAAACTTCCAAAAACCAATATAAGAATAAGCAAGTAGTGGGTGATGGAGTCACTGATAGTAGAAACACCTCAAACATCAATACTACAGAAGCTGTGAAGAATTTTTTGTTAAAAATTCTTGATAATCCATCAAGAGAATTCACAAGACTGAATCAACCCTTAACCATCATTCTACCTCAATTATTAGAACAAGGATTAATACGATTACCAGAGATACAACCAGATACCACTGCAGCTACATTGTAATTTTCATCAAGTAGACAAACATTCAACTAATTCTTGTAAACGTTTAAAACATATGATACAAGATTTTATTGATAAAGGTAAAATGGAGGTACAACAATTTCTTGCAAACAATAACACTCAAAATAACACCCAAAAACAACCAACTCAGAATGTAAATCAAAACTTAGATATTTTTCAACATCCTTTACCCAAACACAGTAAAGAGGCAGTAAATCAACTAGAACATCATAATGTTCCTCATCCAACTTGATATGTGGGAACCATCAACAATTTCTTACAACATAAAAATTTGCAAACTTCTTATGTGCCTACTCAATCTGTAGTCACAATTAGGCCCATACAATATTTTCAATTTTCATATTCAGAAGACACAAGAAGTGACACAAAAAGTGAAACAAAAATTGAAATAAACATCACCTCAAATAATTCAAATAGTTCTGATTATGAGTCAGATCAAATTATTCCCATCATAGATTTATTAGTTCTAGAAGAACCATTCCCTAGAAAAATGACCACTCAACCTTCATCTCAACAAACACTTTCAAATGAACAAGTAGTAAATGATAGACCCCACTTTGGTCACTTACAAAACAATAATATTGTGGGTACTATTGGAGCCATCACCAGGAAACAAGATCAAAATCAAAATTCTCAATCACAAACTCAAAAAATTGATCAAGACATAGGGATCTTACAAAATCCCTTACCCAATCATCAACAATAATAAAATAATCAATTGTCATATCATAATGTGCTTCATCACAATGATACTATTAGTTTAGTAGTAGAGACTACAACAAAGCAAGTTCTTGCCCAACTAAATTATCTTGACAAGCAGGAGATAAATTCTTCATCCAAACAACCTTTAAGACCTCTCTTAGTTTTGAATAATAATCCAAAAGAAGATACAAGCATAGAAAACCCATATTCAGTTTTGAAGTCAACCTAAAGTCTCCCTCAAAATTCAAAAACAATGGGACAATCATCCACATAAGATATCTCTTTTGGAAATTTTGTGAACCTCTCCTATTCATAGGGAATATTTGTTCTTTATTCTCTATTTCTTTATCATCGCTACAAGTTCTATATTATTTTCCTCTTTATCTTTATTGCCACCTTTTTTTTGTCACCTTTTATCCTTCATTCTCTCTTTCATTATTGTTATCACATCAATTTCTCTATTATTTTCCTCTTTATTATCATCATCATCTTCTGTCCATCAATTTTCTTCATCTACATCTACTTATCATTCTTCATCACAACAATCTCAACTATAAACCAATCAACTTCAATCACCTACACCACAACCGAATTTTCCTTCAAAACCTCCTTTGATTTTGAAGCCACCTTAGAAATGTTATGCACAAATCACTTTGTATAGTGTATATATAGCATTTTTTTGTATATATTATCAATTTTATTAAATCACAAAACAAACCAAAAGAAGAAAAAAATCAAAAAACATGAAAAATTTCCAAAAATATTTAAATTGTTATTAAGTTATCATTTTGCATTATTATTTGTTATTTTTCAAAATTTCAAGTTATATTTTATTTTCTTTTGGATAAAACTCAAAAGTTATTTTGAACCAATCACTTAATTCATATCTTTACTAATTTTTTATTTTGTCACTTTGATTATAAATCTCTCTTGTACCAAAGATCACTATTATTTTTTTTGGTAAGTTATATTAAAAGTGGGTTTTTATCAAGGATCCCAAAACCTGATTACAAAGGATCATATTACAACACAATACATCAGATTGTAAAAAAGGTAAAACTAGAGGAACACAAAAAAGAAAAGGGATGCACCATCCTAAATGCTAGAGGAAGGCGCAATCCTTTGCACCAGAGGAAGATGACTTCCTATGCGCCAAAGGAAAAATGAGCAGGAAGGGAAAGCCCGCCAGAGAACCAAATTTGAATCAAAGGGTGCCAAACAAGTATTTGAAGCAAACAAAGGGTAGGAGAAAGTGCCAAACCACCCCATCCACTAAAAACCATTTTGAAACTTTCCCAAGGGCAGGAAAAGGAAACAAAGCCAGGATTTTAAAATTTGAAACAACCCAAGGGCGGGAAAACTAGAAACCACCCTTGGGAAATAGGCCTGAGAGAAAACAACTTCCCACATAGGGGAAAACCAGAAAGAAACAAAAAATCCACCTTGAACCAAAGGGTGGATCAGTGTAGCAGAATGAATCATATAGGGATAGTGCAAGATTATGAAAACTGAAGAGACCACTCCCTGAAAGCCTAAAAAAATGAATCAACATAAAGAGGAAAATTGTAGGCTATGAAATCCTCATGTAGTGGAACAACAACCTGGAGGATGGTGCATTAGTGGAACAGGAACAAGAGGAACTTCCCAGGAAATGAAGTCCTCAAGAAGGAAAAATGAAGTCTTCGAGAAACAACGACCCAACATAGGAAACAACAGTAGTGGAACAACACATCAGAAGGAAAGGTAGGAAAGTGCCATAGGAATCCAAGAAGAAGGAGTCACGAGGAGGTATGGCTATAGACAAAATATCCCAAAATTAAAGGAAGCAGTCAGGCATCCCAGATAACCTTCAACACAAAAAGCTTCAAGGATGCAGAGAAGGAAAACCTGCAAGGATTCAACAGTAAGAAAAGTAGAGGCCCATCCCTGAAGCCATGAAAGGAACTAAAAACCTACAAGAACCAACACCACAAACCCAAAGAGTAGAGTCACAGTATAAAGCACACGGTAACCCTTGAAACTGAAAGGATGTTGTGCAAAACTTCTCATGAAGCCAAAATTCCTTAGACCCACCAACAAATAGCTTCAAGGAAATGAAAGAGGAAGTCCTAAAAGGATTCAATAGCAAGAAGAATAGAGGCCCACCTGAAGCCATGAAAGAAGCTGAAATCCCCCAAGAGCCACCACTTTAGACCCAAAGAGCAGAGCCACGATATAAAGCACATGGTCCCTCCAACCAAAAGGATGTTGTGCAAAACTGCTCATGAAGCCATAAATCCTAAGACCCAACAAACCACAACTGAAGCAACCCAAAGGACAATCGAGAGGAAGACTTCCAAAAACAACCTAAGAAAAACCCTAGGAAAAGTCCCAAGGAAAAACCTAAACACAACCCATAAACTAGGCACAAAAGATCATTATTATTTCACTAAATAGAATTTTGATTTTTGGGAATTGGTCTTGCTACTTATTAAACCAATAACACACTCTCATATCTTAAAATAATTTGTTGCAAATTCAAAAAATGATACTACATAGTAGTCTTAGTTACTTAAGCAAAAATACTCCCCTTCTATCCTACTATGCGCATGGTCTAGAATATTGAGAATTGGCAAAAGGACAAGCTCCCCCCTACCCGAATAAAATATCTTGCTCCTTGTATAATATGAGCAAGTATCCCAAAAAAGAAAAAAAAATCAAAAAGAAAAGAGAAAAGAAAATTTTTACTACAAAATCAATAAAATCCCCTTGTTCAAAAATGGACAAGAATCCCCACTCCAAGAAAAAAAGAAGGGGGTAATGAGCTTGAATCCCTAGAATTCCTCAGTTATTCAAACATCATGGGGTGATACTCATTATAGGTTTTGTGGCATCAAGATATCTTGGCAATGGTGGTATCCTTACGTGTGGTGACATGTCTGTCACATTAGCAACCTTATTTTGTATAGACCAATGTCTGCTTGTGGATTAGCTAGATTTTGGTGACTTGACTTACATAGTAGTTCAGTACAATTGCATGCATAAAATCATGGTTAATGAATCTTTCACTGGCACACACATTGACTCATAAAAGTTGGCTTGTATCATTACCTTACTCAAAATTGGTAAATTAACCTCACAAAGCACACACATTTGATCCTTAAGAGATTTTGTATCATTATGACAATCAAAATGGATAATGAACTCACACATCACACACTAGTTCTTGATAAATTTGACTTTGTCCTTGAAATAATTTAAAATATTCCTTTGATTTTTTCTAGAAAACATTAGTTTATAATCATTTACATTAAATCCCTATCACTTCATTTTAGCACCTACAATATATATATTGTCTTCAAAAATTTCCAACATGTGACACAATGATTTATTTTCAAAATACAACTTGCATTTTCAAAATCATATATAATCATGCATTTCATTTTGACTTCGCAATGATGGTATAATTCCTAGTAATTATTTTCCCTCAAATTTTACACTAGGAATTCTATACCTAGCGCAAGTCATCCTTCCTAATTTTTCATACTTAAATCACTTTATATCCCTCACAAAAACAATCTTTATCAACCTATTTTCTCAAAATCAATTTCTTTATCTTCTTTCATCATCAGAAGCCTCAAGGTTACTCTTGAGCCCACAATATTTTTGGTATTAACAATACAAAACTTCCTCACAACATGATCCACTTCATGAACCAGCAAGCATTGATCTCCACCAATGGTCATATAACAACACAACATCCTTTGAGGTTCATTGTTAATCCATCTATTTTATCACCACACAAAAACATAGTTTGTCTTTCAAAAACACTTTACAAAATAATTTCCTTTTATGTTAAGCATGATAAAAAAAATTCAAAAATCAAAGCATTATTACAACAAATTGTGTAACACAATCATCCTAAGTAAATGCAATAAATTATCTAATAAATCAAATCATTCAATGTCGCATAGACAAAAGGATCAATATATATATCTCAAAATATAAGTACAAAATGAAGCTAACTAGTATGCCACAATCTCCAAAATTGGTATACTCAGTCACTAGGGGGTATTACCTAAAATGAAGTAGTAAAATGAAAATAAGTTAGGTTTTACCCTAATTCTTCATTTTATTCGCTTTTACCCTAAAAATAAAAAAATTCAATTTTTCCACCAAACATAGAATCTGGCACAAAAACTCGAGGGAGCATCCCAGTCAATAAATTAATAATTATTTTTCTAAAACATCAATTTCCCATGAACTATTCATTCTAAACCATATAATATTTTTTTCCCATGTCAATCATAATCACTTTTACTCAAGTGTCTACACTTTTCTTTGATGCATTTATTGTTCATAAATATGCCAAAGAGGGGTCAAAATCTAGACATGAAAAATTGACCCATTTTCCTTAGTTTTCCTCTTAGAAAAGTAAGGTCATATTTGAGATTAATTTTACCTAAACAAATTCCCTCCAAATTTTCTAAAACCTATACCATTGGATTAGGCTCGAAAAGAGATTTCCAACGGTATATTATATGTCCAATTTCGACACTGTTTGACCCCTTAAACTGCAAAAACACTATGTACATGTCTAACCTCCTAGTAAGATCGGATCGCCTGATTTGAGATAAGACCTAAATGTGCAATATCAGATGATTTTGTACGAGATCAGATCACCCAATCTCATCCAAAACTAAAAATTATCCTATTTAGCAAGGCAAAAAAATGGTTGCAACTTCTTTGTCCTTACCTGGCCAACTGCACGGTGGTTACGGGATCGGTTCGAACGATCTTGTCCAAAATATGGGAAGTGGTAAGATTCTAATTTTTTAGCCCAAACTTTAAACTTATTCTAATCTATTTAATCCAAGATCCTCTCCCTGGATTCCCCTTGGAAAAATCATGTACCTTTACTCTGTTACTTCGCATCTTTGTTATGTTTTTATAGGTTAGATTCATGCATCGGCTAAATACGTACAGGATAGGACCACCTGATATCTGGATAGGACCACTCAATCTCTAGATAGGAACACCCGATATTTGGATCCTACTGCTTGAACTCAAACAAAACAGCTCGATCTCAGATAAACCTGCTTGATCTCAAACAAAATTTTCCAATCTTGTCTGCATCAACAAATTTTATTGCTAAGTTGCTTGGGGGCATCTAGACCTTATTGTTTGCATTTTCTCTCTTTTTTTCTCATTCCTTAGATCATATTCATTACCTACTAGACCATTTTAAATCCATTTTGATTTATACATTAGATTTTAATTCATTTAATATCACTTTTCATGAATGTTATAAATATAGCTTAGATCTATATTTGTTTATGTAGTTATTTCAAATTCTAGCTCATTACTTAATCTAATACATCTTATCAAATGCATGTTATGCTGTGAATTTCCTATTTTTTATGTTCAATTATTGAATTACAAGTTTCTATTATGATCGGATCGACCGATCATAGATCGGACCGGTCGATCACAAGATCATACCACCCGATATTGCCCTAAACTGATCGATCTTATCTGCATTAAGCAAAAAGTTGCAGAAATTAGTCATCCAAATCTAGGTCAAATTTTCAAATTTCTTCTCAAGAATTGCATTAATATTTATTTCTTATTTTTTGTTTGTTGGTTGCATGTGAATCAAAATCACATATAGATTAACATAGTTGCATATTGTCCAAACTAGGTGTATGCGAGATTATCTAAGGAAATTGTGACATCATGTAATTGGATGTCACAATTACATGATTTTCGTAAGCTTAGTTTAATCCTACAAGGATTGTCATGTGCTGCAAAGTGCACATTTAGATAGAAAGTGACAAAGTATGTCTTGCTAGGAGACATATTGTACCATCAAAGCTATGATGGAGTTCTCCTTCGTTTTCTTGAGCCCCAAGAGTCATCTTGGGAAATTTTGCAAGCTCATGATGGTACATGTAGTGGACATTTTAGTAGCATGGCCATTGTCAAGTGCATCCTTCTAATGGGTTATTATTGGCCCACTATGGAGAAAGATTGCACTGCATATGTCAAGAAATGCATTAAATGTCAGCATCATGCTAATATTATGCACTTGCCATCGTAGGCCTTACAACCCATTCAAGTGGCTTGGCCATTTTCTTAGTGGGGTTTAGATCTAATCGGTAAGATCTCTCCTCCATCATCGGGTCGACATAAATTTATTATAATTACTACTGAGTGTTTTACAAAGTGGGTGGAAGCAATCCCTTTAATAGTGACAACTACAACATGTATTGTAGAGTTCAAACTTAATAATATCATTAGTCATTTTAGGATACCATCCAAGATAATCTTAGATAATGGAACATTATTTAAGAAAAAAATTGTAAGGGCTTTAATTTCCAAGTACAATATACAACATAGTTTTATGACTCCATACTATCCATAAGCAAATGAATAAGCTGAAGCTTCAAACAAGATAGTGGTAGCCATATTGAAAAATACAATACAATAAAACCACAAAGATTGGCACATCTAGCTGCACCTTACATTATGGGATTATAAGACTAACATACGGATTCCCATTGGGGCAACACTATTTTCATTGTTATATGGCATTGAGGCCATTATGCCCTTAGAGTTAGAGATTCCAACACTACGCATCGCATTGAGAGAGTTCATCAATGATGACACTGCGCAACAAGCTCACCTTGATCAATTGATGCTTCTTGATGAATGTCATGTGAATGCACTTGAGCATCTCTGCATTTATCAAGAATTCTTAAAATGAGTTTAAAATAATAAGGTCCATCGAATGGACTTTAAGGTTGGTGATCTTATGCTGAAAGAGAACCAATAGAAATCAAACCTATCGCCACACCTGCAAGACAAATTTATGACTAACTGGTTAGGTCCATATATCATCTCAGAGCAGATTGGACCTCGAACATATCGCCTGACATCACTTGAAGGTGTTGAAGAGCCTGAACCTCTCAACATCCTTCATATTAAGGCGTTCCATACATAATAATTCAAAATTAAAAAAAAATAGAAAATTTCAAAATCCATAAAAATAAAAAAACAATAAAATTTAAAAATATTGCAAAATATTCAAAACTTAAAAAATATTTGCATCATGCATTTCATTTTGCACTTGCATTCAATTAATTGCATTGCATTAGGAATTTCCATCCATCGCACCTTGCATTAGGATAGGTTGTGTTTGCAATCTTACAAACAACACCACATTTGTATTTCAATCATGCATCTATGCATTATCTTCCATCACCCTTGTGAGTTGTGTTTCTCAACACAACCCCTCCTATTGCTATGAAGAATATACTAGAGTTTTTTGGTCATTCAGCCATACCTAGTGGTCTTCTCAAATTTAGTAGAAATCTTGCTTTGCTTTTGTAGATGAGGTCTAGTTTTGATAGCACTTAGCATATCAGAATCCCATCACTAATCAACACATTAACAATCCTACTTAGGGCAAGGGAAGATGAACACTAGGAAGTGGTCCGAGTCACCTTAAGTGAAAGGTTTTGTTACTTGCTCATTTGTGAAGTGCAATGGTCTAGGGTGTTGATCATTGGCAAAAGGACAACTTCCCCCCTACCCAAGAAATCCCTTGCTTACAAAAAGGATAAAAATCCCAAAATCAAATCAAATACCTTGCTCAAAACAAAAGAAAAAAAAATACAAAATAAATAGTTATTTTTATCACTATATATGAGAAAGTATCCCAATAAATTCAATATTTGAAGGGGGTGAAGAGCTTGAATCCCTGGAATGTTCAATACTCAAAAATCATAGGGTGATCCCCAATACAGAAATGGGTTGAATGAATCCCGCTTGACATTGGGGTAGGTCTAAGCAATTTACAAATGAGCTAGCTTTAGGTGGCCTGTATCGCCTAGTGGTCTAGTTTAACTAAGTCCAAACCTAGGATCAGGTGGACATTTGAGGATCCCCAATACAATAATGGGTTGAATGAATATTTTCTGGCATTGGGGTATGGTTATGTCTCATCTAATGTATTTATTTACACACACAAGGATTATGAATAGCTTAGTATTTCATAGCAAAAACTTTATATTTCAGGAGTTTAGTATAGTCATTATACAACTTTTGATAAGTCAACTAGGGTGTTTGAGTCTCATGTAAAACCTCAAAAATTCTCAAATAGCAATGAATTGCATCAATAATTCAATAATCAAATTCTTTTTATGATAGTTTGTTTGTTAAGGGGTGTTCATAACATAGGTTAGATATCTGATGGATATCAACAATAATATTTAGATGGCCATTGACTATGTTGTGCATATCTTTTAACTTACAAAAGTTTATGAAGATAAACAATATCATTATCTCATCTCACATATGGGTGTCTAATTGATTAATTCTTATGACAAGATATATCAATTACATTTCATGATTGCTATACATTTTATAGTGTCATCCCTTAGATTTTTAACTCATATTGCATTCATATATTGTGTTTAAGTGATTAAAACATGCATGTTTATTTAAATTAAATTACATCATGTAAATAATGCATTACATACATTGCATACATGGCATTCATAAAATCATAAATTAAATGCATACAAGTAAATCAAATTAAACATGCATTTAAACATCAAAAAGTGCATCCATATGCATACATTATAGTAGTCCATATACACATCTAGATCACAGTATCTAGTCATACATCCATCATATAGCTAGTGCATTCATCCATACATCACATCATATCCATCTCATAAACATAAAACAAATAAATTTACACATGTAATAAGTCATAAATCAACATCATATCATATAAATATGTGTGTCTCAAAGAGTATATAGGTGTGCCCAAAATACCCATTGGCTACAAATGTGTAGGTCCTTAGACCTTAGACTTAAAAATGATACAATGTACCCAATGTATAATCATGATTGGCCTACACCCCCTATATGTGAGGCTCCTCCATCACCTCCACCCTCTTGGTGAGTCCACCTAGAGCTGGTACCGATGGACCTCTCAGACCTGTGAGTCCTATGGTTGGGCTGATTTGAGGATTGCCCTATCTCCCATGTTTGAGTCCCCTGAGTCCCTGGAGCTCTGGATCTCTCTAGAATATTGCCACTATGGAGTGTGACCTCTCCCTCTAGGAGATTTATATGAGCCACATCTTAAGCATGCTACCTGATATGAGTTTGAACCAAAGCTTACAATATCCTGATATTTGTAGTTGGGTCCAAAACTATGGGTCCCTATACAACTAAAGCCATAGGAGTAGCCTATGAATTTGAGGTCTCACCTTGCATGATCTTCAACAGATCCCTCCCTTGAGTCTTGAAGTATAGCCTATATTGTAGAATATCCCACTCAAGTGTCATATTATCTAGATTTGTAGTGGCACTGTCAATTTATGTCAGGTGAAGAGTCTTCTCCTCCTCATTTATGTACCACTAAGCCTATCCCTCTGTAAGTTGATCATAATATGCTCTTAGTTGTGCCTATAGACTGGCAATAGAGGTGTCGCTCCCTAAAATCTACATCTAAGTGGTCCCCAGCTATGACTGCAAACCAACCACCTAGGCTCTAAGTTATGAGGCCTCATCATTCAGCTCCTCCTCACCCTCCTCAACCTATGTCTCCTCCTCTTTGGCTACACCATCACCCCATCCACCCTATATCCACTAGAAAACTCATCGCACCTCTGGATCTACTGCTTCATCCCCATATCTACCTAGTGGGCCGCCACCTCGCCATATCCTGGTAGTCCACCAGGCATCATAATCAGTAGTGGTTTCCACATTTGCTAGTATTGAATCATGTCATTCATCATCCTCATCACCTAGTGGAGTCACCCGAGGCCAAGTAAAATATCTCTTCACCTTAATGTGGTGGTAGATACTGGGCATTGGTGGAATATCTTGGTAGATCCCAAACTACCTAGTAATGTGAGAGAAGTAGAACTCATGCATGTCAAGCTTACACTCGATGAGCCACCTGTCTCATCTCATATTCCTCAAATAATGGTCTACCTCACCCTATGCAGGATAGTCCATGTAGGGTCACCATTGAACCTACCCTAGCTGCTGTGCAATCAATCGGTCTAAGTAGTACTGTAAATCCCCTACTCGAGACCTACTCCTAAAACCCTTGACCTCTCTAGGTCAATAAGTAGCATAGCACTAAGAAGCCTCTACAATATCTCCAATATATAGTGGAAGTCCTCTAGGGTGGTCAATGGTGATGTGCTTACATGCCTATATCTGTAGCAGTAGACTATAGGCAACTCCCACGTGGCCTTGCTACGTGATCCGATACAACTCATCATAGAGTTGTACAAGAAGAGTGCTATCCCATGAAAGAATCAGTGGCTACATTGTAGTACTACCCAAAAAGTACTGCATCCTGGCCAAGAGGTTCCAAGGGAACCTCACTCCATAGTATTTGGGAGTAGGACATGTATACACAAATACATGAGGATGGCCCATTGCTCTATGAAGACATGCACCCTGTACCAATGCTCAATGGGCACACCCCTATGGTAAATATCCTCGAGTGCCTCATCGATCTGAGCACCAAATATCCATTGAAAGACTACAACCTTCATTGTGGTAGGAAAAGAGGTGATGGTCTCACAATCGATAGGGATGCAAAATATGCAGTAAACATCCTCTAGAGTGACTGTGATCTCTTCGGTCAAAAAATGGAATGTTTTGGTCCATACATCCCAGCGACGGGCCAAAGTAGTCATGTAGGCCTGGTAGGCCCTAATGGTAGGCAAGCAAATGATATAACCAAGGCCTATAGTAGTGAACTAGTCTCGATTAGCATCACTAATATTATGGAGAATTTTGCAAAAGAGCTTAGACTCCCTCGCTCTGGCAGTCAGCTAAAAGGGCAAATAATAATACATAAAATCAATCAAAAACATCAAAAAATGTACTTCAAAAGTTAAAAAAATTCAAAAATATTCAAAAAGGTAAAAACATTCATAAATGAATTCTAAAATTTCAAAAAAATCAATTAAATAAGGCAAAAAGTCAAAAAAATAAAAAAATTGGAAATTTTTTCCTAAAGTTGCTTACTCGCGGCTAGGACCCACAACCGATGACAATGGTCAAATTTTTGACCATTGGGATTTGAACCCCACTAATTCTGATAGCCATGGCCCCCAATTTACCAATTGGGAGCCATGAATGCCACCTGTAGCTAAGAGAAGAAACCCTTTCGAGATCACTTCCCATCCCAGGAAACCCCAAAAATTAAATTCTCACCCTCTAAGCTAACCTAGACTAATCCTAACTAGGGTGAGGTTCTTTACCAATAGTTTAATTTGGTTCATTTAACCCATTTATTAATGTGGTTCATTTTAATTTGGTAATAAAATAAGTGAGGTTTGCGATGCTACCTTCATGGCACTGGCCCCACCACTCGTGGATGCCTTTGATTGATCAGCTATTGATTAGGGTAGGTGTGAGTTTCGATAGCATTTTGGGTCAAATTTTTTCTTACTCCTCTCAAAGATCTTAGATTCACAAGCTAGAAAATGGAAATAATGAATTGAAAATGATAGTTTTTTATTTTATATTTTTGATTTAATTTGTCACTATGGCTAACATCCACGGGTGTAGAATTAGGGTTTTCTGACCATGGGTAAGAGCCACAACTAAGGAATTTGCCAAAACTGGCTACGGATGACAAGCATGGTTAGCATCTAAAAATAAATACCGTCAAAATTTCATCGTGAGGGGTCTTCAAATGCAAAATCAAAAATATTCAATAGGCCAAAACCCTCAAAATTTTCAAAAATAAGAAAAAAAAGCAAGTAATTCAAAATTCAAATGCACCTCGTATCTAGTTATTTACCCTATACCCTTGGTGGTTGCAACGACTTAAAATCCATGCAATATAATAATATTAGTAAATTACCATAAGGCCATATGGGATAAATTAGTCATCGTTGAATTTATATGCTTCACTTCAATCCTGAAGAAGGCCAGATCGACCAGACTGCCCTACGAGAACAAGGATTTATCTCAATTATTTTATGACATTTTTAGTAGATCATCAAACATTATGATTCAACATAAACCTAATTGGAATTTCTATCATTTTTATTTCCTAAGAAGGTCATTGCAGTCAGACTACTCCATAGGATAGAGATGCACAATTACTATTAATAGTTGTAATCATGGCTAAATTAGGCCTTGCCAAGTAATATCAAAGTGCAAAAGTCTTTAATTGTTCAAATCAATCATATTGGTCAAGCAACTCATCACTTAATTCAATGCCCTAACCTCATCAAATCATCACTTGAGGGGGTAGTCACAATATCATAATAAAATTCAACAGGAGATCACTTGATCATATCAAATTGTGTTTATCTTATGAATCATTGCCAACGACTATCATAAGCTTACCCTTTGCTAGGGAAAAAATCAAATATGATAGTTGAGCTAGTAGGTCTCCACCTATTATTACTATTGTAGCACTAAAGCTACCCGATCACCATTGGAACTTTCAAACACTTTGTAAATTAAGCCTTCCCTCAATTGGAAGAAATGATTCTAGGATGCATGTCCTTTTGCAAGATTGGGCATCTAATGTTGATCAGATCAATGATCATCATTCAACCTACAACATGGTTTTAGAAGGTCTATTTTTTCTCAACATTTTTTGTTCTCACAATGCATCCCAAAAGGGACATCTGTAGACACCTAAAACACATCATGTGTAGGGAACTACTCATATGGGTATACTAACATACCATATGAAGGATCTTGGATATCTCCAAGGTGAATTAATTGTTTTAACGACTCAATTTGGGTAGATTTGGCATACTCGGCCTTAGCCACGGCTGAAACCCATGGCTAACAAAGCTAGATGCACCTAAAACCCATGGCTAGCACTGAAACCATTTTTAATCCTATGTCGAGCCAAAGTTTAGTTACAACGGTCTGGGCAACGAAGTTAAAAATATTTTGGGTGGGGAAGCTTCAATATTTTTACTCCCAACTGATCCAACCTCATGTATCTTGATCTTGGCTTCCCAAGAAAGACAAGATTAGGGATTACGAGTCCTATAAGACCCCCCTCAAAATTGGGGAGAATTCTAGAATGATCTTGAGTTAGAATGTAGCAAAGCTCTTCCAAAATGGATAGTGAATTGACAACCCCTTGATGAGATTCGAAGTGCTAGCCAATTATGGAGTGACAAGCATGAATCTATCAATGAAGCTTCCAAAGGACTAAGAAGCATAAATCATAAATTCAATCCAATCAAATGTGAATCCTATCAAATTCAACTGCCAATATATCTTGGTACATAGAGGTGACCCTTGATCATCAATTCCATGGAGGGAATCAAATATCCAAGCCCTGACTACAAGAGCAAGAATACTTTCAGCTTAGTCATGATTGCCAGTCGTGGCTAATAGTACCAGCTATGCCTTAGACCTGTGGTGAGGGTTTGATCTTTAATTTCCTTTGTTTTAGCTGTAGATTTCCATTTTTAGTTATGCAAATAGCTTAATCTAGCATAGATTAACATTGTAGCAGATATTTGACCAGTTAATTTAGGAATTAGAGGTAGATTTGCTTTCATTTCCTTGCATTTATCAATTTAGATTAGTTTCTTGAGATTTCATGCATTTCAAGTTCTAATGGCTAATTAGGATGCATAATAGCTAGATTTCATGCTTTCTTTACATTCTTTATAGTAATTTGATGATTTCTTACGTATCTTTATATAGTTACATGCTTTCTTTCTTTCTTTATCATCAATTTATGCAATGGTCTCAAAAGCCTCATCAAGAGAGGCCTCATTTGTTATTAACCCCTTTCATGTTGTTTCTTGAACATAGGGTTTACAATATCTAATCACTTTAAAAGCATTCAAGGTAGCATATACCTCCAACCAAAGGAGAAGAAGGTTATATTTGGACTTAAGCAATTCATGTCCATTATGAAAAGTCTATGGATTACACCACCCCCTCATTTAGAGGGTCTTCAAAATTGTATCAATTGTATCAAAGATTGAGTATCCCTAAGAGGGATGTATATGTAATCGGGATTTGGTAAATTTTTAATAAAATAAACCTTACTTTCTTGTTAAACTCATTGTTTTCAATATTTTTATGCTTTAATACTTGATTTCAATTGATGCACTAGTTAGGTGTATGATTTTTAGATCGGTACAAGATGTAAAATATTACAAATATAGAAGGGCCACAATGTTTCCCTTTAAATAAATTATACATGGCAAGGAATTCAACCGTTCCTTATCAAAATCATGATGCAATTAGGGATTTTTTTCTAATTTCCTTCTCTAATGCATCATTATATCATTAAGGTATTTCCATACCAAAAAGGAATCCATTTGTCCTTTTAAACTCATGATGCAATTAAGGAATTTTTCCTAATTCTTTTCTCTAAGTCATCATTGTATCATTAAGGTATTTTCCATGCCAATAAGGAGTCCAACTACCCCCTTTAAACTCATAATGCAATTAAATAATCTATGGATTCTAAGCCATCCTAAGAATTTTCATAGGTTTATGATAATCATCGAAATCTTATTTTGGAGAAGTCGTATCAATGTTAGAGAGTACCATATAGGTTCCCTCAAGAATGAATTCCAAATTCATTCTACACAATTGACACAAAGTCAATCCATGAATTAAAGTCCCATGCCTTTAATTCATTAATAAACCATTCTTCCTAAATTAATAATTTAAGCTAATAATTTAAATTATCTATCATTTCATAATTATATCCTATTGTAACAACCCATAGCAACCTTTCTCCTTAATATTAGATTAATAAAAGTAAAACCTTAGAGGTTTACATGGGTAATATAAATCTTATTATTCTAAAGCTATTTCCTTCAAAAAAATAGGGTCCTAATTACCTATTGAATACCACATATTAATCTATTCAATTTATTCTCAATTGCTATCAAATTTGCTTCCTTAATTTGATCCAAGGTTCATTTCATTACTTTCAAAATCCTATAAATTCTCTTCCCAAATGTGAGCTAAAAATGCATCAAATATCCTACACAATTTTTCATATTTCAATCCAAGGTTAGATCTCATAGTAATTCATTTCTTTAACTAGATCCCAATATGCACTCAGTTATTTCATCCTCCACCATAGAGTTATTCAAGAATACATTTGTAAACTATTATCAAAATTTTCCCAAAAATTTGGTCCAACATAATTTCTAATTATCTTGCTAATTTGGTTATCCAAAATTCGATCTGAAGAATATTTCTCTTATCTCCAAAAGATACCAAATTTGCCTCCAAAATTTTCTTTAATACTATTCAATCAATCTCTTGAAAGAGGTCATTCCCATAAATTCCCATAAATCATCTAGCATCAAGGTCCATCCCTAAATAATTTACTTTTCTAATCCCCATGAACATGAATGCCATTCCTTTGATTGTCAGGGATGTTTGGAAGAGTCCCATACCTCTTCCTGGATGGACCCCATGATCATCCATTCTTCTAATGAATTTCGTTCATTAAAATTTCAAAATAAATCATAGTATGTATTTTAGATATAAAATATATGATTCCACTTAATTCATTCATCATAACAAGGATTAATTCTTAATCCCATTCATAATTTATGTGCAAACATGCATCACATATTTGTATATCAAATACAAAGAAATCACCCATCATGAATAGATGATTCATTTATCTTTAATGTTTTCATAGATAAGGGTGATTCATAATTCCAACCATAATTTG
This sequence comes from Wollemia nobilis, assembly GCA_028583015.1. NCBI lineage: Eukaryota > Viridiplantae > Streptophyta > Pinopsida > Araucariales > Araucariaceae > Wollemia > Wollemia nobilis. Next base: position 7,885,679 of record JAQPPZ010000415.1, read on the forward strand.
TTTGGATTATCACCAAACATCAGGAAGAGTCCCATACCTCTTCCCAAGGAATGGACACCAATCCAAACCTTGCAAAACTAGAAGATATTTTCCCAAGCTTCTAGATGATTGTATTCATAAATAAATGTCATTGTAGCACCTAAAAAAGAATATGAATACAATATACATATTTCACTTGATCATAAATATTTTCAATCAAAATTGATATAAAGTCTCTAATAAATGCAGATCTAATATTTACATAGTGAAGAAGGATCTTAAATCATTCATAATAAATATTAAAGAAAGAAATTGATTCATTTCCAACATATACAATTTTATATACAGAATAGATTCCAAGATCAATTCCTATTTAAAACATAATTGAGTTTTAAACTTAACTCCTTATGAAAAAGCATATAACATTAATTAATTCTATGCTTCTTGTGATAGTAGATCTTTTATACAATTCCTATGGCAATGAACATATTGGAAGAGTCATACAAAATCATATCAACTCCAAACAACTATTAACCCGAGAGCGGTTTTCTATTACACCATCACCTGGCTCCATACAAATAAGATCTTATCACATTACCATCTTATTTCATATGTTGGTGTGCATGTCATATGAATATTAGTGTTAGTGTTCCAAAATAGCCATCATAAAAAATGGATATCAAGATACACCTGATGGCTTGCCCAAAAGCGGTAGATGAAGCTATTCAACAGTTCATTTCATTGTCCATAATTTCTTATTATGAACTCATTCCCATAATTTTATAACATTCAAATATAAAATCTATAAGCTATAGATAGATGCTCAGCGATTGGTCTATTACATGAGGTAATTTTCATATATTTTGCTCACAATATTACCATTTAATCCAATCCTTGAAAATGTGGAAGGTGGTACTGAGCTTCAAAGCAACATATATCCATGACAGTTCAGATTAAAAGAACTAAAGGGTGTTTAGTTGGACAACTTGCTAGATTTTGGAAAGTAATATAATATGGCATTGTCATTCTCTACACAGGTGGAATGGACATACACTTTTATGAAGCGAGCTTCAATACTACTTGGATAGGCTAATCCTATGATGCATCTCTATGTTGGAATTTTGTTTCACTTTAATAGTTGTTCAACCACAAAGGTTTAAACTGCTGAACCACCTAAAATATAAACCTTCACCAAGCATATGTACTCAAACATATTCAACAGACAATCTACATAAGGACAATCACCGAATTCCATTACCCAACATTGAGTGAATGATGAAATGGCTTATATCACCTTGTATTTGTAGACCAAATTGGGTGACACTGCCTAATATTTCGAATCATAGTACAAAGGTTAGGTGAGGCAGAGTTGCATTAACCAAAATACATAAAATGCATAGAAAATAGAAAATAGAGAAAAATACCATAATATCTTTTATATTCCTTTCTTAGGAGAATGAATCTTACAAAAACTAACTACTTACAATTTCAAAATTCCCCCTTTTGAACCAATTTTCCCTTTTCCTACCTAAAACCATCTATTTCAAATTTGAATTTAGGGGGAAACATGCAAAGGTCATAACTTCACCCTCGTTGCTCTAATTGACTCGTATTGCATGCTTTCAAAAAGGGTATGCGAAGAACTAGGCGAGGCAATCCTTAGATTTTTTTTCTAAGGCTTTCATATAATTTAAAATCCTCAAATTCGGCTTCTAAGGCCTTCAAAATTCATCTGCAACTTTTACTAGTTTTACAAAATTAAAAAATTACAATTTCTTTGGGTGATGCAAGATCACTTTACACCACTGGATGCTCCTGAATCATTAGGTGGAATAGATCAACAATCAATTCTGATTTCATCATGCACAAATATTTTTCTCAGAATGGGGATTCATTACTACATAGCATTACTTTTCATATTGCAGTTCGAGTGGGAATACTACGTTTGTTTTTAGGTGCTATCAGGTCACACTATTTCCATAGCCCCTATCATTACCCTTGGATAGATGGGTTACCTTCTTCAAAGGTCATCTATTTCATAGAACAACAAACAAATTATAAGGTGAACATGACACTATTGTCTAATTAAGGAATTTTAGTGGAGTTCATGATTACATTACGCGATTTACCATCATTGCTATGATATTAAACAAGTATTTGATGGATATTAGTGAGTAGGATGTACAAATAAAACTCAAGTATCCATCGTCATAGACTAATGACACCTAATTTATGACGAAGGGATGTTTCTATTTTGAATTTATGGCCACTAATGGTCTATTCACCCCGAGGCTTAAAAAAAAACTATATACCACTATTTAATATGCCTCACCAGGATATTGAAGAAAGGACAAATGAATTTATACAAATAAGTATGATTTAGTTCATATCAAACAAGCATCAAAATAATTCAAGGTGGAAAATTCCAACCTGGGCTTCCGCAAGGTAAAGCTTCCTTGGCTCTTCTTTCTTCTCTAGCCTTCTCCCAGCATAACATAACATCCTCTCTTTCTTCTCAACCTCCATAGCCAATTTATAGATTTATTTCTTCTTAGAGAAGAAAAAGGTTTCTAAATATATGTATATTTTATTTATTTTGCTTTCTTTCTTTCAGAAAATATGTTTCTCAATATATATATTATTTATTAAATATTTTTTTATATTTTTTTCTCACCCCATTTAAAGCTTCCTTTACTATATATATATATATTGAATAACACAAGCTTATACTGAGAGATGGGGTGAACAGTATAAGACCACTTTTTACTTTTCTTTCTCAATCAATATTATGCAATGTATAGATAACAATATCAACAGTAGTAATTAAAGCAATGCACAAATCACCACACACAATAGAGACACCAATTTAATGTGGTTCACCCAATGTGGGCTACTCCACAAAGAAAATATTTCACTAAAATTTTCTCAATCAATCTCTTGGGAATCCTTTCCCTATTACAATGTTTATGGATATCTATCCAAAGGAGACACCAATCCCCTAATAAATTTCATGGATATCTATCCATAGGAGAACTCCTTTCTCCTCATATCTTACTGGTGATCTTCTAGAATAATTGTTGCCCCCACTAATTTGGCTAATGGATCTCTATCGACTGAAGACACCTATCCTCACTGCCTTGGCTAATGGATCTCTATCTAGTAGAGACTATCATCCTCTATACTCTATCACCTTCAAATATCTATATCAAATCTATACTAAACATAGTCCTTCGATCTAGCACAAATATGCTCAATCTCTATCTCTGGTCTAGCACAAACCTATCCTCAAATATGCACCAAACTCTATCCTCAATATCTATCCTCTGATCTGCACTAAAAAAAGTCCTTTGGTCTAGCAAAAATCTATCCTTAAGCCTTAACACAAAGCTTGATCCAATTACAAATAAACAATGCTAGATTTTCCCCAAAACCTTAACTCAAGGTTTGAACAAATCAATCAATCAACTCTTCTCACAAGTCTTCTCAAATACTTGTCTCAAATCTACCTTGTAAGCTTCCATAAAATCTCACACTAATATGTCCACAAGTCCTCTCTATAACTTATCCAAATCTACTCAACAAGTCCTCACTAGAAATTGTCCAAATCTGCTCAACAAGTCCTCACTAGAACTTATCCAAATCTGCTCTCAATCTGTATTGTAAACTTCCACAAAAGCTCACACAAATTTTTCCACTAGTCTTCTCAAAGGCTTTCCTCAAATCTGCTCAACAAGTCCACACTAGAAATTTTCCAATATTATATAAACATAAAGAGAATTGTTACATACTCAATATGCTTCACATTCATCACAATGATCAATCACTTTCAATCACTCTTCTAGAAACATATAGAGAATTGTTAGAGACTCAATATGCTTCACTTTCACCATAATGCTCAATTAATTTTAATCACTCTTTTAGAAACATATAGATAATTTTTAGAGACTTAATATGCTTCACTTTCATCCACACTCAAACTCTTTCTCAAATCAATTCAAAATGTAGAACAATTTGTTTCATAGAAATTGAACTATCACTTTAACACATCCACTTGAATAAGCTCAACCAACTCTACTCAACCAATCACTCAATGAAATAATCATTACTCACAAACCCTAGTCCAAGCATATGAACACTCACTCAAATATTTCCAACAATGCTTATCAATCAATCTCACATAACAATGATACTCATGATCTTTGCAAACCCTAGTTCAAATTCCTCACTCAACCAATCACTTCAACAACAATGCTTATCAACCAATCTTAGATAACAATGATACACATATTCTTTGCAAACCCTAGTTCAATTTCATTCAACTTAATCACCTCAACAACAATGCTTATAAAACAATGTTTTATCAACAACTTTTTATTCCAGAAAACCTTGAAGCATTAATTCAAAACACACTCAACATTGCTTTACCAAAAAATCCTTTTTACTCCAACTTTGCATTCACAAAATTCAACAATCACTCACTAGGAAGATGTGCCCATACCTTTTGTTTTATGTAGAAGTGCCCTTAGAAAAACCTATCTCAATCACAATTTTCTCCTTTTGCCAATCTCAATAGTTAGATGATAAAATAGCACACTAACTCTCTTTCAAACACACAAAAATAATCAATCCCAAATACACCTTATTACTCCTTGAAATTAGCAATCATCAAATTACACATAAAAATAATCACTCAAAATGCTCCTTATAATCTCCAATTTAATAAATCAAACTTTCAAAAATAATCCTTCAAAAATAATAATTGCCTACCATTTTATCTCCCTCAAAAACACTTAATAACAAATTTCATTTTAGGCAAAAATTAAATCTTGTAACCCTTCAAAAATATTTATTTTCCAACCTTGGCACATAAAAAAATATTTTTATTTCCTTCAACCTTAGCACATTCCAAACAAGGTGACAAACCCAATAATCATCAGTGCATACCTTTGTTTCAACCAACAAAAGGGCCTCAGTGGGTTTCGAACCCAAAAACTCTCCATCAAGCACCTTACCAAGGTGCTAGCCCACCATGTAGGCTAGGTGCTCCCATGAGGAGGGAAAGGTACTTGCCTTCCTTTATTCGCTCATTGGCATCGCTTTAAAATGATGACCTCCTTCCTTGCAAAATGTGAACCCTATAGGATTTGAACCTACATCCTCCCTGCTAGAAAACATCTTAATACCTTCCACCATCGCCAGTTGCGCTATGTGGCATGTGTGCAAGGTGAAAGGAGCCTAGCTCCTACTTGTTCTTTCTTTTGCCATCGAGGTATTTTTTCAACACAAAAGTTACTGTGTGCTTTCTATGCACAATATAACATAGGCATTCGATTTTCAAAAGCATGGTATTTTCTTAAGGTAAAGGTTTTGCATTTATTTACTTGATGTCTTATTTGCATAATACGTCGGTGCTCAAATAAAATTTAATAATTCGATTTATAACTTTGCTTAATAACCCTTTTAGATTTTATTTAAATTAATAAAAAACAATTTATAATTAAATTAAAAATTAACTTATAATTAACTTAAGTAACATGAAAGTTAATTAAATTAATTAATAAATTAATTTATAATAAAATTATATTAATTAATTTAAATTTCATTTTTAATATTATAATAAACTATTATAATATTATTTTCCTGGGCCTCTTCTTTGCCCTTTGGACCTCATCTAATTTCTTGGAACCAGGTCTTGATCAACTAAAGACGGACTATCCTTTTGCACTTATTGGAGAACCTGAAACTGATGTTGCCCACTGAAACTGCCACTAACTGGTGCTGAAAGCTTGACATCAATGACCACTCACTCTTGACATCAATGGTAACTCATCTACTCAAAATTTCCAATAATATTCCCCTTTGTCATTGATGGCAACCCAAATTCTTTTCACCAAAAAATTGACCTTTTTCCTGTTTTTCTCCCCCTAGGACATTGCTCCCCCTGATTCAATTCTCTCTCCTTAAACCAAATCTCTTCCCCTTACTCAAATCTCTCCCCCTTTGACATCAATAGCAAAGGGTCGCCTTTAGGGCTTGTTGAGGTGTGATTTTGTCAGGTTACGAAACCACTTGACAACTTAGAATTTAAATTCTCTCTTGCAAAGAACGTAATATTTCTCCAAAGTTCTCACTTAATGTTTTATGTGTCATGCATAGATGTTTATATAAGTGCCTGAATAAACTCTTGGGTTTGCAAGTTTCTGTTTACAAGGGGCCTAAGAATTAAGTAAATGATTTCAAGTTTATCATGTATAACATGCTTTTCACCAAATTCTATTATCCAAATGATAAAGTAAATATGCCTTATGATTAAGATATATTGATGCAAACTTAACAATACCATTGATTAAAATGCTTTCAAAACTAATTTGAAATAACAATTTGGCTTAACATTTTAATAAAATCTGAAATTTCAATTACCTTAATAAAAATTAAAGTATGTGAAAATTCAAAATGATGATATAAACCCTGATTATAAATATTCACCTTTAAAACCTACGGTTTAATCAATGAATAGATTTTATTCATCTCAAATATAAAATTAACATTGAAATATTTGAGATAATGAATAAAAATAAAAATGTTTAACCCCAAAATTATAAGGTTTTAAAAACCTTATTAATCATAAATTCATAGGGTTTGCTATAAATATTATTTATGAATTGAGTTCTATGATTTAAAATCAAGTTCATAAATGTACTTCCTTATTATATTTGTTTATTAAATATTTATGAAATCAAATATTTAATAAACCAACATAATCTTCCAATATAATGTTTGGATTTGTGCATAAATAAATTATACTAAAACATGAAATCCAAATAAACTTTAATAAAATAAATCACTTTTAATTCTCAACCTTATTAAATCAAAATTAGAACCAGAATACTTATTTATAAAAAAATTTATTCATACCAAATATAAAATCAACATTAAACTATTTGGAAAATGAAATAAAGTAATAATGTTTAACCCTAAAATTGTAAGATTTTCAAATCTTATAATTATAATCCATAGGTTTTTAATATAAAACTGATCTATGAACTATGAATTTTATAATTTGAAAATCAACTTCATAAATATGTTTTTCTCATATTATTTGCTTATTAAATATTTATGGAATAAAATATTTAATAACATATAATCCTCCAATGTAGGGTTTGGATCGATAAATAAATAAAACAGTATTTGAAGCATGAAATCCAAACAAATTTCAATAAAATATATCAACTCCAATTCTCAAATTTATTAAATCAAATTTGAAACCAGAGTACTCATTTATATTTTATATATTTGTTTATCTAAATATTAAAACAATTTAATATTTAAATAAATTATTGATAATCTAGTCTAAGGTTTAATTCTTATGAAATTGAACTAGGATGTAAAAATTATTTAGTATAAAATAAATAATCAAAAGTTTTATGATAAGAAAATAACCCTCTGTCTCGTCTCGGACAAATGACACAGACAAAACTAATCACAGAAATTTAAACCAAATCACTGTTTACCAGTATTCACATAGCAGAACAATGACATGATGCAATATTCAGGGGAATATTAATTATTGAAAAATATTATTAAACATTTTTTCAATTTCAAATACAGACTCTGCACATATTTGAATCCAATCTTACAATAAGCTTGACTCCTCTGCAATATGGATTTCTCTGTATCTTCTTCAAAATATGGCTTTGGATCCTTCCAATTCATTTCCTCTCCTTCTCTGCACAAAATGTCCAACCTTCTCTTTGGTTTCTAATTCTCCATTTATAACTTGAGAAATTTGTTCCTCTTGATTAGTTTACTCTGTTCCATCAATTTTTTAAAAACAAATTCTTGAAACCCTAATATCAATAAAGTCTTTTCAAAGGATTTATTATTTCTCATCATTGGCATTCAAAAAAAATAAAATTAAGACATGTCCATGAAACCCTAATGTCACCAATGCCTTTTAAAAATACTTTAATAATTTTTCCAACAAGACAAACATTAATTAGAATATAAAAAATTTATAAAATAACCTTATTAAATATAATTAAATTATAAAGTTATAAAACTTTATAATTTAATTAATTTATTTATAACATAACCATTCTAACTATATTAAATTATAAAGTTATAAAACTTTATAATTTAATTAATTTAAAGCATCACATAACTAAACATAACATACAAACAAACATATACATAACATAACAAACAATAACAACATGACATAATCATCATAACTATCACCACATGACCCTACTAGAACAAACAAAGAACTATTGAAAGTGTGAGACAAAATCTAACATTGAACTCAATGAGCCAACTTTATGGACATGTACTTCTTTGACATTCCAATGATGATGATAGGCATCAACAACAAATATGATGGCGACAATTAGCAACAAGAGAAAAAACAAAACTTGGAACAATTTAAAAAAAAATTCAAGTAGGTCCCCAAATTTTGGGGTCATTGTGAAGGAGTCACAATAAATGGTGAATATGTTGGTAAATGTCCATGGACATTTTGGACTCAAAAACCAAACTTAGAAAATAAACCAAACCCAAATATTAGAATCACAATGCCATTGATATCCAGAGAATGAGAATAGACCAATTAAACATGAACTACCATAATTATCAACATCAGCTCAGTGTGTGCAAAATGATTCATTCCTTATATTTTGAAACCATTCAACATTCCATTACCAGTTTCACATTTTGGGCTATGAACAATTTCTCTTTGAAGGAAAACCTCCACCTGATTCTCTTCATATCTTACTCTAACGTCAGTCAAGCATCTATAGCTCCGGTAGAGATTATTTGAAACACCCAGATATTAAGTGGATGTTACGTTTCCTTTATTCTAGACATTGCTTCACTTCCAGTAGAACGTCTATAGCTCCAATGAGGATTATATAGTTCTTTGGTAATAGATTTGTCTTTATTTCCAATTCTTTCATCATTTCTTTTATTTCTCACTTTTATCTCTCATCTCATTTTATTTTATATTATCTCTCATTTTTTCACCTAGTAGAATGGTACTTTGCAAAAAATCCACCTGCCATCTAGGTTAGAGATTAGGTAAGGTTGAAATATTATATATAATATTTCATCCTAATTTACAAAACTGACAACTTCATGCATCCAGAATTCCAAACAATATTCTTTAATGTGCTTGTTATACTCGTGGATCTTTTGTAATACAATTCCAATGTTTCATATTTTTTTATCTTAGTTCAAATTCATGAAGACATAAACTAACATCTCATTTTTATTTTTCTCCAGGTTTCATAGGTTTTCAAAATAGGTGATCTCATTCTATATGACCCAAGATCAAAACCAAACAAAACCAACAAGTGACCAGTATCTCAATCACAATTACCCTAATCTTTGAAAATCCCTTTGAAATTGTACCAACTAGAATGATACACTAAAATCATAAAGCTCTCAAAATATGGAAAATCCAACCTATTGTTGTACTTGATAACTTCCAAAACTTGACAAAACCAGTTTATTGTTGTACTTGACAAAATTTTACGAAACAACAAATTATGTACAAAACAAAACAAAAACACAAAAACCCAAAAAACTATTTACAAAAATATACACTATGTACAAAATTATAAAAAATTTATGCTATCACCTTCCTGGATCCCAAATACGATTAGCACACTATAAAAGACATATATGATTTGCATTCCAAGTTTTACATAAATCCAATCGAAACAAGATTAAGTGAAACGGTGTAATATTCATTTTGCCTTTCACATCCCACTGATTTGATTCAAACTTATAAACAATTCCATGTTTAATATTTGATTCATCTACGATATTATTCTTATTCAACAAGATGGGAATTTCAAACCTTGATTCATAAATTTGACTTAAATTCTCATTTTCACAAGCATATGGGATTTATTTCGAATAGGAAGCTATTTCTAAAAGTTTTAACGTAAGATCATCTATGTTTTTAGGCCAATCATATTCAAATAACAATTTACAAGAATCTAGGATATTTACAAGATAAGAATCATTATAGTTTTGTTTCCTAGATTGAATTGTTAACTGTTGTTGAACTTGATTCAATGATTCAATAACATCTTCTTTTTCATTTAGCCATGCAATTTTATTTGTGTTGGGAATAAGAATCCATTCCATTGCTTCATCAACTTTTAATGACCTCTCATCATAAATAATATCAAAATCCAATGAATGATTATGCAAAATTTTACCTGATTCTATAATGGATAATATTTTCTTTTTCTTCATGATATCTATCATTACCACCATCATTTTGTATTCTTTCATCAATGACCTATTTTTCAGAAGCATCAAAATTAGGCATCCAATCAAGAATATGTCTCTCTTTTTCAAACCATAAATCTTGTTTATCAAACAAAGCAATAGTTTCTTTAATATGAATAGGAAATTCTAGTTCTTTTTTAGCCATACATGAAGTTTCTTCATCTGAATATTCAATACAATCATGAAAATTTTTACTCAAAAATTCAGTATTTGAGATGAGAATGAAAGAAAATAATTTACCTCTTCTTCATCTAAAATAGATGAATCATAAGAAAAATTTACCATTTCTTCCCTTTCTATTGTAGGAGAATGTTCTACAAACTCATGTTCAAAATTATAAAATTTTGAAACATTCTCTACTTCTGAAATTGACATGTCATCTTCCAATTGAATAGAAATTGCCAAATATTCACGCAAGATAGAGGTTTCAACATCCTGCATATCAAATGAAATGGAAAATTCATCAGAAGGATAATTAGAAACAAATAGTTCCTCATATATTTCCCAACCATTATAATAATCATCTTCCTAAAACATTTGATGAGATTGCATCCCTTATTTAATTTCTTCTTGATCATTATTTTGAGAATACTAAAATTTTTGATCATCATTTTCAATGATCTCATCCAAATTTATGAAAGATCCTAATTTATCATGTGTTTCAAAACTAGCCCACTCTAAGACTTATCCACTATCTAAAAGAATATCACTTTTAGCATCTTCGATATTTTTCTCATGAGAATGATTTATATAATTATCAAGATATGCATCTTGATGTATTTCTCCCTGTGCTTGATTGTTGTTTCTTTTAAGCTGTAGAATTAACCTCTACAACTTGTCCTGCATTTTTGGTGAAGCAAACACTTCATTAGAAATAGAGACAAAATCATCCCATTTATTCCACCAACAATAATCATCTTCTAAAATTTAGGAGTGATGTTCAACCATTTCTTCACACTCTGTAAATTCAACAATCGAAAGATTTTCAAGTTCACATTCATCACTTTCAAAAACTTTATCTTCAATGAAAAATTCATCTTCCTCAAGTAATAAAATTTTATGATTATTCATAATGAAATTACCTCCATAATATTTTAATTATGTAGCTTTAATTGTTTCATTCAAATCTATGAAAGATTATATTCTATTATATGTTTCAAAGCTAGTTATATGTAAAACTCCTCCCATATCTGAAGACTCATGCACTTCTACATTTTGATAAACTTGACTACTAAAATCCTCATTGATGGATATTGGCTTTGAAACTTGCACTTCCTCTTGTACAATATCAAAAGTGGTTGAAAAACTAGGACATTCAATTTCATTCGATGGTGTCAAAACATGTGTATCATGACTCATAGATGGTAATTGATTTGAAACCTTAGGGTTAAGTAATGATAATCTACCCACATCAATTCCTCTTGAAATCAACCATTTTTCTATAGCTATTGCCCCACCATAAGCATGAGACAAGCATAAATATTTAAGAAACTTTTCTAAACACTTAATAGTAAAAGGATCTAAGGCTTCCAAGTATATTTGAACGACTTCTTCTTCTGAAATGATGAAATGTGTCTCTATTTTAGTATACAACTTATGAAACCTATCATTAAATTGACTCATGGATTCATTAGTTTGTTTACAGATAGAGGAAAATTGATTTGATAACAAATCCATGTCAACCAATGTTCCAAAATGTTCAAGAAATGTTGTTTCTAGTTGATTCCAAGAAGCGATAGAACCTGTAGGTAAATTGATAAACCAATCTTTAGCAACTTCATCCAATGTGTATGGAAACATTCTACAAAAAACATCTTCCTACATAACTTGAAAATGAAACATAAAGTTTTTATATGCCTGAATATGTTCTTTAGCTGTAATCGTCCCATCATGCTCAAAATAAGGTAAATCATTTTCTGCCATTGAACTAATTTTAATATGCAAGGCTATGTATAAAAATTCATAAAAATTGCATCATAACCTAATTTTCGAATTTATGACAGATTAACATTAATGCAACATAAATCAAAAAAAATTCAATTTTTTTAATAATAACAAATTGCACATGCTGAAAATTAAAATATTACCTTTCATGCCCTCCTTCTAGCACCAATTTGTTGAGGTGTGATTTTTTCAAGTTACGAAACCACTCGACAACTTAGAATTTAAATTCTCTCTTGCAAAGAACGTAATATTTCTCCAAGGTTCTCACTTAATATTTTATGTGTCATGCATAGATGTTTATATAAGTGCCTGAATAAACTCTTGGGTTTGCAAGTTTCTGTTTACAAGGGGCCTGGGAATTAAGTAAATGATTTCAAGTTTATCATGTATAACATGCTTTTCACCAAATTCTATAATCTAAATGATAAAGCAAATCTGCCTTATGATTAAGATCTATTGATGCAAACTTAACAATACCATTGATTAAAATGCTTTCAAAACTAATTTGAAATAACAATTTGCCTTAGCATTTTAATTAATGTGAAATTTCAATTACCTTAATAAAAATTTAAGTATGTGAAATTTCAAAATGATGATATAAACCCTGATTATAAATATTCACCTTTAAAACCTATGGTTTATCAATGAATAGATTTTATTCATCTCCAATATAAAATTAACATTGAACTATTTAAGATCATGAATAAAAATAAAAAATGTTTAACCCCAAAATCATAAGGTTTTAAAAACCTTATTAATCATAAATTCATAGGGTTTGCTATAAAGATTATTTATGAACTGTGAGTTCTATGATTTAAAATCAAGTTCATAAATGTACTTCCTTATTACATTTTTTTATTAAATATTTATGAAATCAAATATTTAATAACCAACATAATATTTCAATATAATGTTTGGATTTGTGGATAAATAAATTATACTAAAACATGAAATCCAAACAAACTTTAATAAAATAAATCACTTCTAATTCTCAACCTTATTAAATCAAAGTTAGAACCAAAATACTTATTTATAAAATATTTTATTCATCCCAAATATAAAATCAACATTAAAATATTTGAAAAATGAAATAAAGCAATAATGTTTAACCCTAAAATTGTAATATTTTCAAATCTTATAATTATAATCCATAGGGTTTTAATATAAAACTGATCTATGAACTATGAATTTTATAATTTGAAAATAAAGTTCATAAATATGTTTTTCTCATATTATTTGCTTATTAAATATTTATGGAATAAAATATTTAATAACAAATATAATCCTCCAATGTAGGGTTTGGATGGGGAAATAAATAAAATGGTACTTGAAGCATGAAATCCAAACAAATATCAATAAAATATATCAGCTCTAATTTTCAACTTTATTAAATCAAAGTTGAAACCATAGTACTAATTTATATTTATATATTTGTTTATTTAAATATTAAAACAATTTAATATTTAAATAAATTATTGATAACCTAGTGTAATGTTTAATTCTTATGACTTTGAACTAGTCTATGTAAAAATTATTTAGTATAAAATAAATAATCAAAATTTTTATGATAAGAAAATAATCCTCTGTCTCGGATAAATGACACAGACAAAACCAATCACAGAAACTTAAACCAAATTATTGTTTATCAATATTCACACAACAAAACAATGACATGATGCAATCTTCAGGGGAATATTAATTATTGAAAATTTATATTAAACATTTTTTTCAATTTCAAATACAGATTATGCACATATTTGAATCCAAAATTTTTAATATAAAATATTGATCTTACAATAAGCTTGACTCCTCTGCAATATGGACTTCTCTGCATCTTCTTCAAAAGATAGCTTTGGATCCTTCCAATTCCTTTCCTCTCCTTATCTGCACACAATGTCCAACCCTCTCTTTGGTTTCTAATTCTCCATTTATAACTTGAGAAATTCGTTCCTCTTGATTAGTTTCCTCTGTTCCATCATTTTTTTAAAAATGAATTCTTGAAACCCTAATATCAATAAATCCTTTTCAAAGGATTTATTATTTCTCCTCATTGGCATTCAAAAATTAAAATTAAGACATGTCCATGAAACCCTAATGTCACCAATGCCTTTTCAACATACTTTAATAATCCTGCCAACAAGAAAAATATTAATTAGAATATAAAACATTTATAAAATAACCTTATTAAATATAATTAAATTATAAAGTTATAAAATTTTATAATTTAATTAATTAAAACATATTTATAATATAACCATTATAGTTATATTAAATTATAAAGTTATGAAAATATATAATTTAATTAATTTAAAACAATGAACAATTTTAAATATATTAAATTATATAATTTAATTAATTTAAAACATGACATAACTAAACATAACATACGAACAAACATATACATACCATAACAAACAATAACAACATGACATAATCATCATAACTATCACCACATGACCCTACTAGAACAAACAAAGAACTATTGAAAGTGTGAGATAAAATCTAACATTGAACTCAATGAGCCAACTTTATGGACATGGACTTATTTGACATTACAATGATGACGACAAACAACAATAACAAATATGATGGCGTCAATTAGCAACAAGCGAAAAAAAACAAAACTTGGAACAATTTTCAAAAAATTTCAAGTAGGTCCTCAAATTTTGGGGTCGTTGTGAAGGAGTCACAATAGGGCTCGGGGCTAAGAATGAGTCTCTTAGCTTAGTCCCTCCCCCACCTCCTCTTGAGGTGGTTAACTTTGGGATGGGAGTATTTCTACTCCCATAAAGCACTATTCTTTACCTTTGTCCTCTTTCCTTCTCATTTGATCCTTCTGATTGCTTTGAATGTTCTTTTTCATGTCCATGTTCCTGTTCTTATCCATATTCTTGTTCTTGTTCATGTTCATATTCCTATTTTCGTTCCTGTTCTTGTTCATGTCTATATTCATTTTGTATGTCCATCATTATTACACTTATAACACTTAATGTTATTATTCCTTGGAGGTGCAAATGTCTTGGGATTTCTCCTGGTGAAGCCATATCTGTTCATATCATGAACCCTACAATTCATTGCCTTGTGACCAAACTGATTACATGAGTAGCAATACCTATGGAAAAGCTACATATTTCTAAAATTTCCATTTTCTTGTCTTTCATGTGTCCTGCACTATGAATCCATGTGCCCAAATATGTGACATGAGAAACATCATTCATTGAAATTTTATTGCCTTGACCTTATTGGTATCTTAGTCTCTTTTTATCTATGTTGGTTCATGTTCCATATTTTTCTTATCTATGCATTGTTCCTTTCCTTGTTGAACTTTCTATTATCCAACTCATCCTTAGAAGTCTCACTTTCTCTTACACTTTCTTCTTCTAAAATTTCTTCTTCTTCAGAACTTGAGGTTGGCTATTTTTCTTGTTTCTTTTGAGCTTGTTCAAAACCAAGACATGTTTTATTTGTTAACCTTCTTTGTACTTTGATCATCTTATCCACAATATTTGAGATCTTTCCAAACTTGTGTAGCTTGTCTTTGGACTTTTCAAATTCTTCCCTTAAGAGCTACTTATTGTTCTAACCTTTCACATTCTAAGACCTTTTCTTCTAGCTTATCCTTGAACTTATTTGCCTTAGCCATTGACTTATTTAGATCCTCTATAAGTTTTTCTCTCTCTTCATCACATTATTGAAACTAAAATTCAAGTTGGGAGTTTTTTTTTCGTACCTTCTTTAAATTTTTAAGAGCATAAACAAGTACTGCCTCAATATCAACTCCTCCATTTTCTAATTCTTCCTTTATTTGTTTGTCTTTGTCAACATCTTCGTTCTATTTTGACTTGTCTTCTATAGGATCACCTCCTTCTTGTTCTAGTGCCATTAGAATATTCTCTTCTGGTCCTTAAAATATATCTTCATATTCATCATCATCACTAAAAATAAAACCATTCCTTGTATAACTATATTCAAGATGTCAACAATTACCACATCTAAAAAACTTGAGAATTATTGGTGACATTTTCTTAACTTCCTCTTTTTACTCAATCAGAAATATAACTTCATATTTATCATTATCTAAAAAACTATTATTACTATCACTTGAGTACTTACTTGCCTTGTTTGCATAGTAGCTCCTTTTTTGTCTTTGAAAGAACTTCTTTCCTTGTTTGCCTTGTCCATCCTTGCATTTATTTTGGTACCTATTTCTTTATGATTTCCTGTTCCTGTGATCCTATTTTTCTTCATCTTTATTATTTTTAGCTTCTTGAAAATCAGTTGCATAGTGACCATACATTCCATAATTGAAACATCTAACTGATTTTACATCTTTAAATCTTCTTGAATAATTATTCCTTCTATTATAATTTGCTTATTCATCACTAGATGATTCATTTCTTGAATATAACTTATTTTACTTTGTCTTCTTGGTAGTTTTGAATTTTTCTTCCTTCCAAATATTAGGTTCCACTTTTGTTCTTAGCTCAAAAGTTGTAAGAATACCAAGTAACATATATTTTGTCAAAGAATCACCATCCTTTGCTTCTTCTATAGCTGAAATATTTTCACTAAACCTTGTTGGGAGAGACCTTAAGATTTTATCACAAACATTCGATTCTTCAACATTAAGTCCAAGTCCTTGCATGGCATTAGCAAACTCATCTACCCAAAGTAGATAAGTACTAATTTTTTCCTCATCCTTCATTCTTAATGCTTCAAATTGTCCATTGAGATTTTGTATCTTTATCTTTTTGACACTTTTATCTCCTTCATATATGCTTTGTAACTTATCCCAAATTCCTTTTGCATATTTACAATGCATAAATTTTATTGATTTTGTTCTATGCAAACCTCTCAAAATTTTATTCATTTATTTTGAATTGTAATGTTATAGAAGCTTACATTCCTTATATGTAGGTGGATCAACTGGGGTATGTATCCATTTTCAACTTCTTCCCAAATTTTATTACCAAGTGCCATAAGGTGAATCTTCATTCTCATAATCCAAAATATATAATCACTTCCATCAAATATTGATGTTGAATTATCTAAGGACACATTCTTAGAATACATTATGTTCTTAAAATCTTGTTCTTCAAGCTGTTAAATTCTTCTGAAGGAACCCACTTTGATACCAATTAAATAACACAAGCTTATACTGAGAGGGAGAGTGAAAAATATAAGACCACTTTTTACTTTTCTTTCTCAATCAATATTATGCAATGTATAGATAGAAATATCAACAGTATTAATAAAATAAATGCACAAATCACCACACACAATAGAGACACCAATTTAATATGGTTCATCCAATGTGGGCTACTCCACAAAGAAAATATTTCACTAAAATTTTCTCAATCAATCTCTTGGGAATCCTTTTCCTATTATAATATTTATGGATCTCTATCCAAAGGAGACACCAATCCCCTAATCAATTTTGTGGATATATATCCATAGGAGAACTTCTTTCTCCTTATATTTGACTGGTGATTTTATAGAAGAACTGCTACCCACACTACTCTGGCTAATGGATATCTATCCACTAAAGACATTTGTCCTCATTACTCTGGCTAATGGATATCTATCCACTAGAGACTATCATCCTCTATACTCTATCACCTTTAAATATTTATATTAAATTTACACTAAACACAATCCTTCGGTCTAGCACAAATCTACTCAATCTCTGTCTTTGGTCTAGAACAAACCTATCCTCAAATATACACCAAAATCTATCCTCAATCTCTATCCTCTGATCTACACTAAACATAGTCCTTCGGTATAGCACAAATATATCCTCAATATCTATCCTCAAGAATTAATATAAAGCTTGATCCAATCACAAATCAACACTACTATATCTACCCCAAAACCTTAACTCAAGTTTTGAAAAAATCAATCAATCAACTCTGCTCACAAGTCTTCTCAAAGACTTATCAAAAATCTGCCTTGTAATATTCCACAAAATCTCACACTAATCTGTCCACAATTCCTCTCTAGAACTTATCCAAATATTCTCAACAAGTCCTCACTAGAACTTGTCCAAATCTGCTCAACAAGTCTTCACTATAACTTATCCAAATCTTCTCTCAATAAGTATTGTAAGATTCCAAAAAATATCACACAAATCTATCCACAAGTCTTCTCAAAGACTTACCTCTAATCTGCTCAAAAAATACACACTAGAACTTGTCCAATATCATAGAAATATGAAGAGAATTGTTAGAGACTCAATATGCTTCACATTCATCACAATGCTCAATCACTTTCAATCACTCTTCTAGAAACATATAGATAATTGTTAGAGACTCAATATGCTTCACTTTCACCACAATGCTCAATTACTTTCAATCACTCTTTTAGAAATATATAGAGATTTTTTAGAGACTCAATATTCTTCACTTTCATCCACACTCAATCTCTTTCTCAAATAAATTCAAAATATAGAACAATTTGTTTCATAGAACTTGAACTATCACTTTAACACATCCACTTGACTAGGCTCAACCAACTCTACTCAACCAATCACTCAATGAAATAATCCTTGCTCACAAACCCTAGTCCAAGCATATGAAAACTCACTCAAATATTTCCAACAATACTTATTAATCAATCTCACATAACAATGATACTCATGATCTTTGCAAATCCTAGTTCAAGTTCCTCACTCAACCAATCACTTCAACAACAATGCTTATCAACCAATCTCACATAACAATGATACTCATGTTCTTTAAAAACCCTAGTTTAAGTTCATTCAAATTAATCACCTCAAAAACAATACTTATAAAGCAAGGTTTTATCAACAACTCTTTATTCCAGAAAACCTTGAAGCATTAATTCAAAACACTTAACAATGCTTTACCAAACAATCCTTTCACTCCAAATTTACATTCATTCAAAAATCACTCACTAGGAAGATGTGCCCATACCTTTTGTTTTATATATAAGTGCCATTAGAAAAACCTATCTCAATCATAATTTTCTCCTTTCGCCAATCTCAATAGTTAGATGATAAAATAGCACAATAACTCAAACACACAAAAAAAATCAATCCCAAATACACCTTATTACTCCTTGAAATTAGAAATCATCAAATTACACATAAAAATAATCACTCAAAATGCTCCTTATAATCTCCAATTTAATAAATCAAACTTTCAAAATAATCCTTCAGAAATAATAATTGCCTACCCTTTTATCTCCCTCAAAAACACTTAATAACCAATTTCAATTTAGGCAAAAATTAAATCTTATAACGATTTAAAAATATTTATTTTCCAACCTTGGCACATAAAAAAATATTTTTATTTCCTTCAACCTTAGCACATTCCAAACAAAGTGACAAACCCAACAATCATCAGTGCATACCTTTGTTTCAACCAACAAAAGGGCCTTGATGGGTTTTGAACCTGAAACCTCTTCGCCAAGTGCCTTACCAAGGTGCTATCCCACCACATGGGCTAGGTGCTCCCATGAGGAGGGGAAGGTGGTTGCCTTCTTTTATTCCCTCGTTGGCACCACTTTCAAAATGATGACCTCCTTCCTTGCAAAACGTGAACCCCATAGGATTCGAACCTGCGTCCTCCCTATGAGCAAATGTATTAACACCTTTTGCCATCACCAACTGTGCTACGTGATGCATGTGTAGGGTGAAAGGATCCTAGCTCCTACTTGTTCTTTCTTCTACCACCGAGGGTTTTTTTCAACACAAAACTTGCTACGTTCTTTCTATGCACAATATAACATAGGCATTCAATTTTTAAAATCATAGGTATTTTCTTAAGGCAAAGGTTTTCCCTATATATACATGATGTGTTATTTGCATAATACGTTGGTGCTCAAATCAAATTTAATAAGTTGATTTATAAATTTTCTTAATAACCATTTTAGGGTTTATTTAAGTTAATAAAAATTCATTTATAATTAAATTAAAAATTAACTTATAATTAACTTAAGTAACATGAAAGTTAATTAAATTAATTCATAAATTAATTTATAATAAATTATTATTAATTAATATATAATTAATTTAAATTTCTTTTTTAATATTATAATAAACTATTATAATATTATTTACCTGGGCCTCTTCTTTACCCTTTGGACCTCATCTAATTTCCTGGAATTGGGTCTTGATCAACTGAAGACGGACTATCCTTTTGCACTTATTGGAGAACCCAAAACTGATGTTGCCCACTGAAACTACCACTGATTGGTGCTGAAAGCTTGACATCAATGACCACTCACTCTTGAAATCAATGACAACTCATCTACTCAAAATGTCCAACATATATATATATATATATATATATATATATATATATATATATATATTAATGGAAAGGGAATCCATAGAGATAAGAGCAGAATCTTATCCACCATCTCCACCTTCCCAAAGTAGCCATGTGGAGAGAAATATATATATATATATAAATATATATATATATATATATATATATATATATATTTAATCCAATCAAAATTGGACTAGTTTATAAAGGAAACAAACTACCTGATTTCCTTCTCAAATGAAGGTAATTAAATTAATTAAGCATATTTAAAAAGTAAATCTCTACCCTTGAAATTGACCAATTTAATGCCCAATTTAATATTAATTGACTTCACAGAGTGATACCAACCTAGGAAATAAGTCCTATTCTCGCACGTAGAAGGGCTTGCCAAAATGGGTCATGATATACTACCCCCCTTAGATTGAACACAGTCCCTTGTGTTCGCTAAGGTCAGAGGGTAGGAAGGGTATATAATGCAACAATGTATCCTTTAGAACCTTAAAATATTTCAATAAAGCATTAACTATCATAAATTAGCAATCATAAGCAACCATGTAATCTCAAGTTTACCCCATTATTTTATCTTTCTATGGATGATCTTTGATAGCTCTTGCTATCGCCATCCTACTTGATGCATCCATATATGGTAACCATCCATGTCATTACCCATAATATGGCATCATTGATCTTACTGTATCTCGTTCCTGGTGGTTTGAGTAATTCTTCCCACCTATGAGAGTACCAGGACCTATAATGCAACAAGAATATCAGCAGTACCATGTCCTATATGCAAATAAACATTCATATTGTCTCATAGATAAATGTTGATACATCCATCAATACATACAAATTATCTTACATATCACAGGATCAATACATTCATTAATGCATATATATGTCATCAAAGCATAATCTAATACTATATAATTAAGCAATAATAGTATTCAAACAAGAGAAATAATATTTTATTTTCTCAAGTGGATTTTTTTATTGCATAGGTTCTACTAGTCCTTGCATTATTTCATAACAAACAATAAAACATAGTTTTTGGCATAGTTTCCACTTTGCCTAAGTGGTCCATAGTTCAACCTGTATTATTACATAGCATCATTAAATAAACAAGGACAATGTCTTTTCAAAATATTGCACTTCCTCATAGTCTTGGAGTGAAACTCTAGAATTTTAGTTGATTTCATTGGAATGACTAAGGGATTCACCATCATTCGTGAGTGATAGAATAGCTTGCCCTTCCAAATTTGGACTTTCGGTGGCAACATGGATTTTGTGATTCATCACAATTTTACTTGTTCCTGCACGTTGTGGGTATATTTTTGCATAATGTTATCCTTTACATGTAAAGCATCCTCCCTGAGGACCTACATGTTTCTTTCCCTTTTCCTGCACAATGGAAGATGATTCTTGTAACTCATTAGTCTCGGTTTTTTGGAGTCTCTTCTTGAAGCAATCTTGCTTCTTTTTCCTATTTTGTTCTTGCTCCCACTTCATAAAACCGACACTCTTTCTCTTCCTTAAAATTTTTTGTTCGGGTTCCAAAAAATGGCATAATTGAAAATAGGCCTCTTTTCTTGTGAATTGGACTTGCCTCACAATGTCTCACTTTTGAGCTTCCAAGTTATCTAGAAGTTGGCCATGTTGGACCAATTGTTTCTTAAGATCATTTACTTGTTCTCTCAACTCAAAATTCATCGCAAAAAGGTCCTCCACCATTTGGTTTAATATTTTTGACTTTCCTCCAAGACTTCTAGTTTGCTTCGTCTTGTGAGATAATGTGTCCTCTTTGCTTCTTGCTTTAGGGGCCATTTCCTGATATATAAAGAATGGTGTTAGATTACAATATTTCCTCAAGTTGTAATTCTAACTTCTATCCCCTATCTTTAATATTTTAATTGATAGAAGTCACCTTTGCTCATGACTACTATTGCTAGTCTATTAAGGCTATAACGAACTAGCTTACTCATGGAATAGTCACTTCTTATATAAAAACACATGTTTACAACCTTCCAAAGTTTAGTCTACTGATGCACAAAACATGTTACCTTATGACATATTTCAATGCTTAAATAGCACAAAGCACATTACGACAAAGCAATATGATATCTTCAACCATGGTAAAGGTTCAGGTTGTGGCTATCTCTGGGTGAACCGTTGCTAAACAAAATAGCAATCCACCAGAATTCATCATGGTCGAGATATTCAACTTCTTGGCCAAAAGTCAAATTATAGTGAGAATTTATTCAATAAGATATTCTTTTATCTTGTCTTGTATACTATAGTATGCCAAATTTAGATATACACAATTTTAATCCAAGAACATCTATAGTTCGATGATGGGTAGTTCTGTAACTATGCTCTTTGGACTATATCAAAGATCTTTATCTTCTTTTAGGCTATTTCTAGGGACTAAATTTCAACTCCCTTAATTCTCATTCACACAATGTTCCATTTTGAGCCATTTGGCCTAGGCAATTAACAAGTTATCCATAATAATTTGATAACCTTAATTCAAGGGGTTCTTTAGCAGATTTGAACCAACTTATGATCCCTCTTGTTCATACACACTTGAAAATAAGGAGTATAGATGTCGAGTAGTTTCCAAAAATATTCTAAGGTACACCGCTTAAAACCCATGGAAGGAGGGTTCGCTTAGCTCTTCCACTTTCGAATGACTGTGGATCTATTCGTGGGGAATAGAACTCAGGCATCGATAATCTCAAGTATTGACTTGTCCTTACCAAGTGTGAATTGTTTAGAGTTATGGAACTTATGTTTTGAGTTTCTCTCATGCTATTATTTCATACCCAAATATTTTGCTAACCTAGATCTAACTAGAATCTATTAGTTATCCTGGGCTCTGATACCAACTATAACAACCTCATTTGTTACTATAATTTGTTTTTAATATATAAACATTCATCCTTTCATGAGGCAAGGATCATAATCATGAGCTAAAATAGAATCATTCCATTTGGATTGTAAGCTATCAAGGCAAATAGCATCAAGAGTTATTAAGACTTGATCAGAGTCACTCTTGAGTAGAAGTGATCAACTTCTACAAAACCCTCATACCACTCAGATATGGGAATGTTGGCCAAGCGTTAAACTTCATCCCTCTTAAAAGGGAAATCACCCTTAACTAAGACCTAGTATATAGGTGAATACCTTGAAGATGGAAACCCATCATAATGAAATAACCTCAACAATGGTTATTCATAGATCTTAGATCCAACCCACATCTTCCCGATGGGGTCACTAAGATAACAAAATCACTACTCATGATTAAAATTACATAATCCTTGGAATGCCATGATTATATTACCTTATACTTCTTAAGGCTTATTTGTCCACCCTTTTTATTTAGGCATCCCTTTTGTTATATACATGAATCAATTAAATTCATTACAAGAGGCATTATATAGCCATCATGGGAGTACCTATTCCTCATGTACATTCATTGAACAACTCATAATGTAAGATCTAACTTGGTTTACAACTCAAGTCCAATACCATCCATGAATGTTTATGAAGTGATCATAACCCAATTAATCCTTTAAGGAATAGAATCCATTACTTTATGATTCTTGAGATAGTAATACACATGAGTTATTCAATTGAGGAATATTTACATTCCATTACATTCTACTTTTTGCATCCATACAACCATTGAATATAACAAGTGTTAGTTGTTGCAAGGTATAGCTATCTAACTCAAAAAATAATTGACATAATCGAATATCATTAAATCATACTCATATTAAAGCTAAGCATTCATTCCTTGCATCATAGTACATATTGACATAATTTAAGAATTGCATAATTGTTTCATCAAGCATTTAACCATCTCATCCACTTAAATTATCTTCATTTTGAAATAAAAGCATCATGCACAAGAATTAACACAACAAACCACAAATAGAGTGACACATTGTTTATCCTAGGAACCCTCATGGGGAATAAACCTAACCTCCAAAATATGTACTTTCCTCATATTCATAAACTTAGGATGTCAAATATTACAAATATAGAAGGGCCACTATGGGTCCCTTTCAATCAATTATACATGGCAAGGAATACAATCATTCCTTATCAAATTCATGATGCAATTAGGGAATTTTCCTAATTCCCTTCTCTAAGTCATCATCATATCATTAAGGTATTTCCATACCAAAAAGGAATCCATTTATCCTTTTAAACTCATGATGCAATTAAGGAATTTTTCCTAATTCCTTTCTCTAAGTCATCATTATATCATTAAGGTATTTTCCATACCAATAAGGAGTCCATTTCCCCCCTTTAAACTCATAATTCAATTAAAGAATCTATGGATTCTAAGCCATCCTAAGAATTTTCATAGGTTTATGATAATCATCGGAATATTATTTTGGAGAAGTCATATCAATGTTAGAGAGAACCATATAAGATCTCTCAAGAATGAATTCCAAATTCATTCTACATAATTGACACCAAGTCAATCCATGAATTAAAGTCCCATACCTTTAATTCATTAATAAACCATTCTTCCTAAATTAATAATTTAAGCTAATAATTTAAGTTATCTATCATCTCATAACTATATCCTATTGTAGCAACCCATCTCAGCCACCTTTCTCCTTAATATTAGGTTAATAAAAGTAAACCCTTAGAGGTTTAGCATGGGTAATATAAAGCTCATTATACTAAAGCTATTTCATTTAAATAAATAGGGGTCTAATTTCCCCATTGAATACAACATATTAATCTATTCAATTGATTCTCAATTGCTATCAAATTTGCTTCCTAAATTTGATCCAAAATTCATTTCATTACTTTCCAAATCCTATCAATTCTCTTCCCAAATGTGAGCTAAAAATGCATCAAATATCCTACACAATTTTTATATTTCAATCCAAGGTTAGCTCTCAAATCAATTCATTTCCTTAAATGGATCCCAATATGCATTCAGTTATTTCATCTTCTATCTAGAGTTCTTCAAGAATGCATTTGTAAACTATTATCAAATTTTTCCCAAAATTTGATCCAACATAATCTCTAATTATCTTGCTAATTTGGTTATCAAAATCCAATCCAAATATTATTTCTCTTATCTCCAAACGATACCAAATTTACCTCTCAAGATTTGCTTTAATACTATTCAATTAATCTCTCAAAAGAGGAAATTCCCATAAATCATCTAGCATCAAGGTCCATCTCTAAATAATTTACTTTTCTAATCCCAATCATAAATGCCATTCCTTTGATTGTCAAGGATGTTTGGAAGAGTCCCATACCTCTTCCTGGATGGACACCAAGATCATCCATTCTTCTAATGGATTCCATTCATTAAAATTTTCATAATAAATCATAGTATGTATTTTACATACAAAATCTATAATTCCACTTAATTCATTCATCATATCAAGGATTAATTCTTAATCCCATTCATCATTTATATGCAAACATGCATCACATATTTGTATATCACATACAAAGAAATCACCAATCATGAATAGATGATTCATTCATCTTTAATGTTTTCGTAGATAAGGTTGATTCATAATTCCAACCATCATTTGTTTGGATTATCACCAAACATCGGGAAGAGTCCCATACCTCTTCCCAAGGAATGGACACCAATCCAAACCTTGCAAAACTAGAAGATATTTTCCCAAGCTTCTAGATGATTGTATTCATAAATAAATGTCATTGTAGCACCCACAAAAGAATATGAATACAATATACATATTTCACTTAATCATAAAGCTTTTCAATAAAAATTGATATAAAGTCTCTAATCAAGGTAGAGCTAATATTTACATAGTGAAGGAGGAGCTTAAATCATTCATAATCAATATTAAGGAAAGAAATTGATTCATTTCCAATATATACAATTTTATATACGAAATAGATTCCAAGATCAATCCCTATTTAAAATATAATTGAGTTTTAAAGCTAACTCCTTATGACAAAGCATATAACATTCATTAATTCTATGCTTCTTACGAAAGTAGGTCTATTACATATTCCTATGACGAGTCATATAAAATCATATCATATCCAAATGACTATTAACCTTGAGAGCAATTTTCTATTACACCACCACCTAGTTCCATACAAATAAGGTCTTATCACATTACCATATTATCTTATATGTTGGTGTGCATGTCATATGAATCTCAGTGTTAGGGTTCCAAAATAACCATCATGAGAATTGGATATCGAGATACACCCGATGGCTGGCCCGAAAGCGATGGATGAAGCTATTCAACAATCCATTTCATTGTCTGTCATCTCTTATTATAAACTGGTTCCCATAATTTTAGAACATTCAAATATAAAATCTATAAGTTATAGAGAGATGTTCAACGATTGGTCTATTACGCGAGGTAATTTTCATATGGTTTGCTCACAAGATTACCATTTAATCCAATCCTTGAAAAGGTGGAAGACAGTGCTGAACATAAAAGCAATAGATATCCATGACAGTTCAGATTAAAAGAATTGAAGGGTGTTTAGTTAGACAACTAACTAGATTTTGGGAAGTAATATAATATGGCACTGTCGTTCTCTACACAGGTGTAATGGACATATACTTTTATGAAGCAAGATTCAATACTGCTTGGATAGGCTAATCCTATGACGCATATCTATGTTGGAATTTTGTTTCACTTTAATGCTTGTTAAACCACAAGGGTTTAAACTACCGAACCACCTAAAATATCAACCTTCACCAAGGTTCTATACTCAGACGTATTCAACCGATAGTCTACACAAAGACAGTCATCGAATGCCATTACCCAACATTTAGTCAACGATGAAATGGCTTCTATCACCTTGTATTTGCAAACCAAAATCAGGTGGTATACTACCTAATATTTCGAATCACAGTGTAGAGGTTAGGTGGAATAGATCAAAAATCAATTTTGAGTTCTTCATGCACAAATATTTTTCTCATAGTGGGGATTCGTTACTACATAGCATTACTTTTTACATTGTAGTTCGAGTGGGAATACTACGTTTGGTTTTAGGTGCTATCTAGTCACACTACTTACATAGTCTCTATCATTACCCTTGGATAGATGGATTACCTTCTTCGAAGATCATCTATTTCATAGAATAGCAGACAAATTACAAGGTGAACATGACACCATTGTCTAATTAAGGAATTTTAGTGGAGTTCATGATTACATTACGTGATTTACCATCATTGCTATGATATTAAACAAGGCTCTGGTGGAGATTAGGGAGTAGGATGTACAAAGAAAACTCAAGTATCCATCATCATAGACTAATGACACCTAATTAATGACAAAGGGATTTTTCTCTTCCGAGTTTATGGCCACTAATGGTCTATTCATCCCAAGGCTTAAAAAAACTATATACCACTATTTAATATGCCTCATCAGGATATTGAAGAAGGGACAAACAAATTTATACAAATAAGTATGATTTAATTCATATAAAACAAGCATCAAAATAATTCAAGGTGAAAAACTCCAACCCGGGCTTCCACAAGGTAAAGCTTCCTTGGATCTTCTTTCTTCTCCAACCTTCTCCCAGCATAACATAGCATCCTCCCTTTCTTCTCAACCTCCATAGCCAATTTATAGCTTTCTTTCTTCTTAGACAAGAAAGAGGTTTCCAAATATATGTATATTTTATTTATTTTGCTTTCTTTCTTTTAGAAAAGATGCTTCTAATTATAAATTTTATTTATATTTCTTTTTGCTTTCTTTCTCACCCCAGTTAAAGCTTCTTTTAATATATATATATATATATAATATATATATATATATATATTAATGGAAAGAGAATCCATAGAGATAAGAGTAGAATCTTATCCACCATCTCCACCTTCCCAAAGTAGCCATGTGGAGAGAAAGATTTATATTTATTATTATTATTATTTTTTAATCCAATCAAAATTGGACTAGTTTATAAAGGAAACAAACTACCTGATTTCCTTCTCAAATGAAGGTAATTAAATCAATTAAGCATATTTAAAAAGTAAATCTCTACCCTTGAAATTGACCAATTTAATGCCCAATTTAATATTAATTGACTTCATAGAGTGATATCAACCTAGGAAATAAGTCCTATTCTCGCACGTAGAAGGGCTTGCCAAAATGGGTCGTGATACCCTTAATCAATTTTGTAGACACCAATCCATAGGAGACACCAATCCCCTTACTCAATTATGTTCCAAAACCTACTCACAAACACTGCTCAAATCTTCTCCAAAACCTACTCACAAACATTGCTCAAATCTGCTCCAAAACATGCTCACAAACACTGCTCAAATCTGCTCTAAAACCTTCTCACAAACACTACCCAAATCTGCTCCAAAACCTGCTCAACACTGCTCAAATCTGCTCCAAAACCTACTGACAAACACTGCTCAAATTTGCTCCAAAACCTGCTCACAAACATTACTCAAAACTGCTCCAAATTTTGATCAATAATGGCATCAAGTTCTTCACCTTTTCTTGAGTTCTTTCTTCAACTAAAAGGCAATTTAGAAATATTCTACCCAGAATTATTTTAACTTCATAAACATATAGAAGATGATATGCACTAGTGCAGAAATATTTAAATGGCCAATATGTTCTTCACATTCATTTAGTCTTTTTCTTCCACATATCTCACATTTATTACATTTTAAAGGTAGCCCAAGTCTAGTATTAGATAACTTACTTATGTGTTGAATTGGAGATGCTAATACCTTGCTTTTCTTCCACTATCATGTTCACCTTTTCTTCTTCTTGAGTTGGATGAGTTGTCCTTCCTTTTAATTGAATGCTTGTGTGAATATGTGTACTTAATCCTCTTACACTCTTTTTTGATGTCTTGACTTGTTTCAAATATGTGCCCTCTAAATATTCCTCAATTATGATGATCTTCCTTTTGCATGTGCTTTCCAAATATGCCTTAATAATGATGATTTTCTTTTGAAACTTATAAAATAAAACTTTTTAACAACAACATGACTCCTTATATCTCCTTTTTAAAATTTACAAAATAAAACTTTATAATAACAACATGACTCCTTATATCTCCTCTTTTATAACTTGCAAAATAAAACTTTATAAGAACAACATAACTCCTTATAACTCCCTTTTATTAAATTTAATTAAAAACTTTTCCCTTACCTTGCACAATAAAACTTATCAATCCAAAAATGAGATTCAACCTTCTGACCTCTAGTAGTACAACACCCTAATGAGGGCTCATGACCAACTGAGCTAACCCAACGGATGAAACCAAAGGGTACAATAAAATATATGGATCCTTCATCGCGCTATCTCAAACATCAAAACCACAACAAAATAGGTATTGAGGGGATTCGACCTTCAAACCTTCTACACCACAACACCCTAACATGGGCTAGGCAACTAGTTGGGCTAACCCAATGATTGAGATTAAAATGGCACAATCAAATATTTAAACCTTCCATACCTTGCACTTCAGTCACACAACAAAAATCCATCAAGGGGATTCAAACTTTGGACCTTATACACCATAGAACCCTAATGTGGTCTAAGCAAACGACTAGGCTAACCACGTGATTAATATCAAAGTGGCACAATCAAATACTTAAAGCCTCCTTTGGATTGCTACTGTCGTTGAACTTGTGCTCCTCTCCTGGATGTCCTCCCTTGTCTTCTACTCACTGCTCACTCTCCTCTTGAAGTATATTTGATTTTTTTTCCTTCTCCAAAGTAAATTAATGGCCTCATATTAATATTCTTCCTTTTTGTTGTTTATGCTCAAGGAGTTCGGCCCATGCATTTAAACATTTGAATTTAATTTCACTTTTGTATGGTGCGCTTAAGGAGGTCGGCCTATGCAGATTATAATATTTAAAATTTTATATATTTAAATATTTTGATTTAAATATAAACCTTTCACTTTAATCTTTAAATATTTCATTTAAATATTAAAGCATATAAAATTACCTTTGAAGATATATGCCTTGAAATCAATGACAACATTAAATCACCCTTGAAGATATTTTCCTTGACATCAATGACAACTCAATAATTCTAAAAATATCCAACTATAGTGGATTGAAGGATATAATCCTTATGGAATGATATGTTTGCATGGTTTAACCCAATGTATCCCACTATAGAAGTGAGATCATTTAGGTTGAGTTTTTCAAAAATGACTTGCTCATTCAAAATTTTGAGTAAGATATCCTTATGGGCCATAGAGGTCCTACAAAGCTTGAGAAGCAATATTTTGGCTAGGGTACTATAAATTTGGTGAATAAAATCAAATTTTCCCTTATCAATAGCTCCTAATTGGATGGTTAATGAAGATCCTTCAAGGGGAAAAATTTATCTTGTATGAAGGACCAAAAAAGGTCTTAAAGGTTGATCATATAATGAATTCTCATACTATTGTCTAGTTACAACATAAATTTGAGAGATATGATTAGAAATATGAATTATTGCAACCATCCTTTGGTTTGGAGGTGGGATATTCCTATAGTGAATATTATTCACCGCAATTTGATTTTTATTATGATTGGGCAACAAATTTTGGAAACTTCCAAGGTCTTGAGTATAAGAAGATTGAGAATTACAACTATTAAGGACAACTTGACCTTTATCAACTAGGAATGGTATAAGGTTTGTAAGACTTATGTATCTATAATTTATATGACCATTGATGTGGTGGAAGGAATATTATTTATTAAGACAAAAAAGGATCCTTTTCCCTTTCATATTTATGATGGTTAATAGGAAAAAACTCTACCATTTTTTTATTTTAAGAGTTGATTAAAAATGGATGAAAAATATTTTTCCAGTTGGTAGTACTTCCTCTTATATTTCTATTGTCGTGGCTTTCGAATAAATTTTTTTTAAAGGTTATCTACAATGTTAACATTGTTGGCTTGATGCGAGTCTATGAATCCATCATCTACAACATGTTTATTCTTGTACTACCTCTTCAAGTTAGAAGAACACTTATCTTTGTATTTATACGATTTGGTCTTCAATTTACCTCTTTTGATAATAATGTTCTCTACTCTCTTGGCCATGTCAACCATGTCTTCAAAATAAGACGCATTAGCCATCTCAATATAGAAGTCCAATTGCACATTAAGTTTTCCTATAAATATGTCTAAAAGATCTCTAGGTTGAGGGATATAGTAGAGTTTCCCTAGGAGGGCTTACCATATTACAAAAAAGTTGGTAAAATTATCATCTTTAGATTTATTAAGTTGGCATATATCACTAATAATAATTTTTTTCTGAATGTAGATAGAGAATTACTTGATAAACATATCATTAAGGTCTCTATAAGAAAGTAAAAATAGGGAAGGCATGACAACGAACCTCTTTACAATGCTTTTCACTCTCCTCATTTTCTCACATCAAGGATAGGTGCAGTTTTTTAGCTTGGAACTGAGTATTTTATGGATTGATTGAATAACAACTATGTTTCTCCTAGGATGATTCTTTTAATAAGCTTAATCCTAATCAATCCCTAACACAACATACAAACACAACAAGGCCTAAAACTAAAATGCTTTTACTTTTTATATAAAAATTATAATTATTTTTCTTTTGAATAAAACGGTGCAACTAGAATGAATAAACATGTCCTAAATGTAGCTACATGCAATTTTGATTTGATACTAAAGCTTGAATATTTAGTTGGTCCCTTATATGATTAAAGACTTAGTTCCTTATTTTTATTTTTGTATCTTATCAAGTAAACTAGAAAATAATAAAATAATAAAATAATAAAACATATATCAAATAAAAATAATCCCTAAATTCTAAAATTAAAAGAGGTCTAAAATGGAAAAACTTGTTTCTATCACAAATATAGAAGAGTTTTTTCTCACATAGAAGCACTATTAGTGTTTTTTCTTGCTATTGGTGCTTTCACATTCCTAAAAAACAAATAGAAAAATATTATATTAGAAACAAAAGGGCCTACATAATATGGAGAGAATGTCAAACTCCATTATATATCAATTAGACCCCTATTCTGATGAGGATTGAAAAATACTAAAATAACAAATGCATGGATTCAATTATCAATGGAAGAATTGCTATTGGGATGGTGACAGCACTGTCAGTGTTTTCACTCTCTATAGTTGTACAAATCCAAATATGGATAGCACCATCAAACCTATAATCTAGTAGTGCTTCTACTTTAGATAGTAGCAAAGAAAAATTAAATATAAATATTGAATTATTTGATGATTAATATGATGAAGACCTCTGACTTAGGAGAATAAATACTATTAAATAATATAAATTTAGAGATTTATTATTTAAAGTAAAACTAATAATATAAATATGACATGCCACTTAGATGCCAATGAGATGTGTACATCTAATTATTGCCTTATTTTATCATCCTAGCCATTAAACTATTTGTACTAGATGGTCAAGACTATTGTGTATTGCATAGAGCAAAACAACATGGATGCTTCCAAGAGCATGGGGTTCAGCTCAATCAAGGGCCTCCAAGAATTTTTACAAGACTAGATCCTTTTACGATGTGACCTTGAGCATACTTTTCCTACTCTAGCCTAATCTACTAGCTTTAGGGAGGAAAAGGTTAGAGAAATGCAAAAAAAAATATAGCAAAAAAATCTAAGCTAACAAAGGTGATGTGCCAAGATCAAGATAAGATCCTTCTACTCAATATCCCTATATATAATATTCCAACAACTAGAATTTTGAACACCTCCTCCTCTAAACATATATAAGCACAAATAAATACACATACATAAAGAAAATGGGATAGGTATAACCAAGCAATTGAAACCAAAAAATCACAAGCCTTTAATATGTGTATATGAATATAAAATATTACAATATTATACCAAAATTTGGGATTTGTACTACCTACAAACCATTAAGAAATACAAGTACTGGTATACAGATAAAATGAAGGGAAAACTATATGACTTGTAGAGATATAACTTGCCAATATTTACAATGCTAACTAACTACTATATAGATTACAAAAGGGAGAGGCACTTCCTTCCAAATTGTGTAGATATTTAAAAAATGGTTACTCCTTTAAGTGTTAGGTCATGTATTTATTTAATATTCTAGTTCCTTTGTGGTCCCTTTATCTAATCCCATTGATGCTAGATTTCCTTGAATGTTTGGATGATCTACTACTACCACCATGTCCACCTATCCCTATTGGGGATTCCCAAAGGTTGAGTGTAGGAAATATTTGTAATCAATACTCTAGATTCAAGGTCACTCCTATTGTAGCTTCCATGCTATCACCTTTAATGCATCAACCATTCTTTTAGACTTGTTAGTCTTAAGACATGTAGGTAGGTGAGTTTGAGTCTTTTTTGTCTTCATGGGATCAAATAATACCTTTGGGATATGTGTTTTGATGCATGTATTCTCTCTTGATCATATGGCCGATATTTCCTATCTCCCATCATTAGGATTTTTGGATGGTCCAACTATTAGAGCTTTTAGATTATTCATCCTTTAAGGAATTCCTAATCTATTTTTAAGATCATTTTTACTTTTTTTATTTGTTGAAACTTTCAAAACTCTTTTTTTTTGGACATTTTGTTCTTCTTGTGCCTTTTGGTACTTTATTCTACCTTCCAATTTTTAGGGCCCAAATATTGCATGTCATGAAAAAATATTTCCTTCCCCTTCCTATTATAAAAATTGAGAATGGCACCATTTTTTGATCAAAATTTTGATTATTTGAGAAGTCTTGCTCATTGAACCTTCTTATGCCCTTTCATTTCTAGAAAAATTTGGTTAAAATATTTTCCTATGCTCATCTTCCACTTCTTCTTCCACCAAGGCCATGTCATAAAATTTTGCTAAGGTTTTATCCTACCAAGTGTAGTGAGAATTCACTATAGTTTTAGAAAATCACAAGGGATCTTCATATTGATGAATATAAAGAACCCAGAAAAAGTTGTTTTCTTCTCCATTGGGTGTAGAGTCAAAAGTTTAAATTTTGGTAGAAGCAAGTTAATTTTGAGCTCTTGGCTTGCAATTTCATCTCTTTACTACTCTTAAATTCTCTATGATCTCCATAAAATTAGGATTACTCCCTTGTCTAGTCACCTTGGTCCCTTGTTCTTCCATTTTTACTAAGTTTTATTTCCTTGGGGTTTCTATTGATGTTGCATTGGTAATAGCACCAATAAATAATGAATTATTGGATAGTCACTATGAACTTAGTCACAAATGGAGGATAATTTATTTTCCAAACCCACCCATTTGGATGATGGGAACATTTATGATAATTGTATAAGAAAGGGTCTCACTAGATATAGAGTCCCTTCAACTATCACTAAAAATATTATAGGACTCTTATCAATAGTTATATCTAACTTAGCTACCATAAAAAAGGATATAGGTCATCAACTTTTATGGTACATTGGGTCAATATGGTCTCGTGGCATAGGAAGCTTTAAATCTGCTAGCAACTTCCTTTGAAGATTTTACCTTGTCAACATCTTTGGCATATTTACAATATTAGTTACTTGATAAATTGAAGGAGCTTAGGTCCTCTCATCTTGTTTGGATATTTGATGACAACTTCACTCAAAATTCCCTTTCAAGCTATATTTTCCTGAAGTAGTAAAATTTCTCTACAATCTTATGACTCATAGAGGACTTTGATTGCAAGAGTTAAATAACCCAATAATAGAAGTTTTATCTATTGGGAATGACATATATAGAGGAAATTCCTAGGGTTTTTGGGCCTAAGTGTATGGAAGGTATATTTTTTGCTTGAAAAACAACTTTATTTGGGGTTGAAAAAATTCTGAGAAAAGAACTCTTCTTACATAGACTTCTCCAACTAGGAGAGTCATTGAAAATTTCTCATCTTCAATTTAATATTCTCTAGAAAAATCGTTAAAATTTATATTTCTAATTTATCTTAATTATAAATTACATGGTTATCTAATTCTTGGCCCTCTTGATCTATGCAAACATTCTTCAAGTATGCATGTGAACCGATCAATGCACTTTTCCAAAAAATTGTTCTATACTAGCATTTTGATCTAATTTCCATCTTAAATTTGCCATCTACACTTGCTAATAGCTATTCCATACCTAGCATTATTTTCCTTATTTATAAATATTTCCTATTTACAATATAATACAAAAACAAATTGACACATTTTGGCATGTTAGGTATCTTACGTGTAGCTCTTTCATCTAAATCTATAGTGTCCAAACTAGAGTCATTTGAACTTCTATCACTCCTATCATTTTGTTTCTTGAACATGTGACTTGCTATAGTCAATTTTTTTTGGTTAGTTGGCCTTGATGAGTGATGATTTCCCAATTCTATGTAGATTATTACATTGGGATCAAGCATGGAAAAATCATCCTCCTTTTGTATCTTTTTAATTGCTTCCTCTAGGCATTTTGGATGCAACTCAATCATAACTTGATAGAACTTGGGACCATATTCATCCATGTAAATATATTTCTCTCTTACTATTTGGTTTTTGGCTTCTACTATGTCATCTGATCATACTTGTGGTCTACTAATTGTTGGGTTGACTAGTCCATAAAATAACATGCCAACTTCTCCCTTATCATAGGTAGCAAAGATATAATATTGATAGGGCATCACTTGGATTGAAATAGGTGTCATTTTTTGATAACTTCCTCTAGAATATATTTGAGTGGTGTAATTATCTAAAGGTAGAACATACTAGGAAACAAACTCCTCTCTATAAGGATTCTAGATAGGAGTTGTTACCTTGACATGGCTAGGGAATTCTTGCTATAGTGGAAGTGGCATGGATGAAATTTGTTGTCCTTCACTTTGATATTGAAAAATTTCCTAGATAATTATCCCCTATATATTTTCTTCAAATACTTCAATTATTATGGGAACAAGCTAGTCCTAGTCAACAATTGGATGCAAGGGAAGATATTGATATCTTCTATGAGCTTTGCATTTTAATGAAGTTACCAATAGTCTAATATCTATATTTTGCTTTGTAATATTTTACAATTGATACAAGAATACCATCTCATATGGATTCTCAAATGGGGTTACTAGACCTTCATCAGTGTAGTCCAAAAGAGACTCGTATGTTGACTCTAGAAGGTTTCACCATATAGCTAGTGGCTTTAGTGGTCATAAAGGAATTCTATCATTGAAATATATTAGAAATATAATTCTATTATTATATGTTAATAAATTCCAATATCAATAAATCAAATAAATATCATCAATATTATGCATCCATTAAATGACCAACAATATCACATAAATCACACTCAATTTCTTATTGCAAAACTCAAACAATACATAAAGAAAAGCTTATTCAAGTTGCATTTTACATGGCTTTGTCTACAATAAAAATATACATGAGACTCTTCATTTTATTGAACGTATTAGATAGCTAATACATTCAATGATCTCCCAAGGATAGCCTACGTGATGTGGAGTTGAAGGTTTATTGTGGTTAAGGGATCCTATTCAACCATCCGGTCAAAGCGCTTAACTTGGAGTAAGGAACCTTACTAGAGAGTAAGTCTCCTACTTGAGTAAGGTGCCTACTTGAAGAGTAAGGCGACTACCTGAAGAGTAAGGTGTCTAATATAAGTAAGTCACCTGCTTGAAGAGTAAGGTGTCTAATTGAGTAAGGTACCTACCTTAAGATTAAGGTGCCTACTCACAGAGTAATGCACCTTCTTGAAGATCAATGCACCTTCCCAATATACCTTAGATTCAAGAAGCAGAAGCATGCCAGGTCCACGTAGGACCTCGACTGATCAAAAGATGAAAAAATTAGCAAATATCTACACAAAATGCACTTCATGCACAAATTATAATGCACATAATTTTATTAAATAGATACATAATAATTCATAAAAATATACGACTCTTATTATATTTCCACACAAATACCATTAGAACTCGTACAAAAATATAATCATTGTTGATGCTCATCATCCCACCATACCTAATATTTTCCACACCTTCGTGGCACCTAAAACTAGTAGTCAAACTCTTCTAGTAGGTTGTATCCTTTTACTTTTTCTTCTTATTGGTGACCTTGGCCTTACCTTCATTATGGAACTTCCATTTTTGCTAAGGGGCACTAGTTTTCTATGAGAAATTTTTGAGCTACACTGGTTTCCAGCTATGTTGGCTTCTAGCGGTGCTAGGTTGGCTCTCATCCTTTGGCTATGTTGGCTTCCTATTACACTAGTTGTGCCTTCCTATTATGCTTGGTCTAGCACCTTTTCTAGGTGCTACACTCATGGTCGTCTCTGCCTTCTAGAATGTGGTCTCTACTTCATGACAAATATCGACATGTTAGAGTTGTAACTCTTCAAATGGAATATCAAAGTCATACCTATTTTGTATGACCACCCTGGCCTTGTATAGTCACACATATTTAGGATTGAGGCCAATATTTTCTTCGATGATTACTACTACCTTAGCATCTAGACCGAATATCCCCTACCTTTCCAACCATTTCCTCATTTTGGAGGGTCGACCTTGTGACGAACCATATATCTCCCAGAATTGATCTTTTGTAGCAATGTCCGCACAAACGCTAGGTCCCTTTTAGCCTTATTGGAAAATTTTCTAGCTACCTTCGTTGCCTTGAATTCTTCATGGAGCCTTTTAAATTTCTCCTTCCTCTTATCAAAGCCCTGCATAACTTCTACCCATTCTTCATCCGATTGGGCATTTAGTTTTGCAAATGTAACCTTGGCCTTTTTATTATCCCTCTTCTATGATTTCTGAGGCACCTTTCCCTTGGGCCTCTTTGATATTGTGGTATATTTCTTGGGTATATTCTCCTTCCCCACTGAAGATGCCTCCTTGTTGTCATTAGTAAATAACATGTGCTTATACTGAGAGGGGGTGAACAATATAAGATAAAACTTTTTGCTTTTCAACACATATGATAGCAGTAGTAACATCAAAGCAATAAACATCACATAAAGCATCACACACATGAGAGACATGATTTAACGTGGTTCACCCGATGTGGGCTACTCCACGGAGAAAATATTTCACTAAAATTTTCTCAACAAATATCTTGGGAATCCTTCCCTATTACAATGTTTATGGACCTCTGTCCAAAGGAGACACCAATCCCCTAATCAAGTTTATGGATCTCTATCCATAGGAGAACACCATTCTCCTCTGCTCTGGCTGGTGATCCTCTTAGAAGACTACTACCTCCACTACTTTGGGTTGTGGATCTCTCTCCACTGAAGACCTTTGTCCTCTTTACCCTGGCTAATGGATCTCTATCCACTAGAGACTACTATCCTCTGCTCTATCACCTCCAAAGCTCTACTCAAGGCTCTATCTCAAATCTACACTAAACACTGTCCTTCGGTCTAGCACAAATTTGCTCAATATCTTATCTTAACTTTGTCACTAAACTATCTAACATCTACTCTATCAAATCCATTCACAATTTTGATTATGCTCTATCACAAGTCTATGCTCAACAAGTCCTCTCAAGAACTTGTCCAATCTGCTCAACAAGTCTTCTCCAAGACTTACCTCAAATCTGCTCAACAAGTCCTCACTAGAACTTGTCCAATATGATTGTAAGCTTCCACAAAAGCTCACACAAATATATCCTTAAGATTTCACAAAAGCTTTCTCAAATCAATTACAAATTGCATACTAAAGTCCCCTCAATCACTTACTCAAAAATTCTTTCAAGCATACCAACAATCTCACAAAATCTTGCTCAAATCAATTATAAAACTTGCACACAAACTCAATTCAATCTCTTACATTCATAAAACACTTTCAATTTCTCCTTTCAAAACAATTCAGAATATAGAATAATTTATTTCACAAAACTTGAACTATCACTTCAACACTCAAATCAACTAACACTCAATCAACTCAACAAATGAAACAAAACTTGCTTGCAAACCATAAAATTTTCATCCAATCTCTCAAAAATCTCACTATTGACTCAAACTCAACTCTAAAATCACATAACAATGATACTCATGATCTTGCATAACCCTAGTTCAAGATAGTTAACAAGTTCTCACTCAAGCATTCACCAATAATGCATATAAATGCTTACTCAACAATGCTTATCAAACAAGACCTTTTCACTCCAACTTAGCATTCATAACATCCAACAATCACTCTCAAGGATAATATGCCCTTACCTCTTGTTTGAAGAAGACTTGACTTCAAACACCTATCTCAATCACAATCAACTCTTTGCCAATTTCAAAGGTTAGGTAGCAATATCTTCTCAATCATTCACTCAATTTGATCCCTCAAAATATTTCACCATACATAGCAATAAATCTCTTTTACACCTTATAATCTCCACACTTCAAAATGCAAACCAACAATTTGTGTAAAGAAAATAATCACAATAATTTTCTTTATAAACCCTTATCTCTTTAACACATCATAGCTCATCCCAATTAAAAATATAATTCCCTTTTTCAACCTTATAACTCATATTTCAATTCACTTTATCAAAAATCACAATAAAACAATCAACCTTTAAAAACCTTATAACTCCCCCTTAATAAAAATTTATCATGCCACCTTTTAAACCTTAGAAGCAATTTTAATATTCAAAAATTTAAGTACCTCTATCCTCGATGGAATTCGAACTCCCGCTTGCACCTTCCATAGCACCCTAGTCATGGCCCACGTGCCACGTGAGCTAGGCGCTCACCTTAGAACCAAAAAGTGCCTCGTGCACTTTGAACTTTCACCTTGGCGCCAAAAACTTAACACTTGAACCTTCACCTCAATGCAACCATCAGGGTTCGATCATGGGACCTCCCACCAGTTAGCACCTTAAGCCACAGCTACATGTCATTGGCCCAACCACCATGGTTGGCTATGAGGCTTCAAGCCTCCTTCCTCTTATTCGCTAGTTGACCACCATGTAAGCAAAAAACCTTGTCCTCTTATTCCATGTAGTTCACAATTTTTGCATGCACTTCAATTAATTCATTCAAAGGATAATTTTTTTGTTCCAAAGCATATAGTATATATATTAAATTTTTGCTCTCCCTCAACACATCGACGGGTGGAAAGGATATTCAACGTCGGCCTTGAATTTTATTGCTTGCCCTTTGTAACCCTAACCTTAGGGTTATTAATTTAAATTAATTTAATTAATTAGGTCTATACTTTAGACCTTTAATATTATAATATTAAAATTATAATATTATTTTCTTGGGCCTTCCAATTGCTCTCTTAGACCTTTTTGACCACCTTAAATATTATAATAAGCATATTATAATATTATTTTCCCTTAGGCCTAGAAGCAATATTTTTCTTGCATTGCTCATGGAAACTGATGCTTGACCTCATGCTGCTCACTAAAACTGACTCTTGACATCAATGACAACAAAACTTGCTCATATTTCCAACAATCTCCCCCTTTGTCATTGATGGCAACCCAATTACCTTTTACCATTTCCTTAACCTTTTTCTGTTCTGCTCCCCTTGAGAAACTGCTCACCCTGACTGAATGCTCTCCCCCTAACTCAAATCTCTCCCCCTTTGACATCAATGGCAAAGGGTCACCTTTGGGGCTCGGGGCTAAGAATGAGAATCTTAGCTTAGCCCCTCCCCCACCTCCTCTTGAGGTGGTTAATTCTGGGGTGGGAGTAGAACTACTCCCAAATTTTCTCGAAGGTACTCAAAAGTCTCTTTCGAAAGTGGCTTAGTGAAAATATCTACAATCTGCTCCTTTGTAGTGACATATTCCAACTTGACCTGCTTATCTGTCACCTGTTCTCTTAGAAAATGATACTTAATCGGAATGTGCTTTGTCTTGGAGTGCATCACTGGGTTCTTTGAAATATTTATAGCACTTGTATTATCACACAATATGGGAATAGGGTGATCATGCTTTACTTTGAAGTCCTCCAAAGTTCGCTTCATCCATAATACCTATGTACAACAAGCAACTGCTGCAATATACTCTGCCTCTACTATGGATAAGGATATTGATGCATGTTTCTTACTTAACCAAGAGACTAGACAGTCTCCAAGAAAGAATGCTCCTCCACTTGTGCTTTTTCTATCATCAATGTTGCCAGCCCAATCTGCATCTGTATAAGCTGTGAGTGTGAAACTATCACTTTTGGGATACCAGAGCCCAAAATCCATGGTCCCTTTTAGATACCTAAGAATCCTCTTTACTGCTGCCACATGTGTTTCCTTAGGTGCTGCTTGAAACCTTACCACTAATCCCACTGCCTGCATGATATCTGGTCTTGTAGCTGTGACATATAATAAGTTGCCAATCATAGATCTGTATAATTTCTGATTTGCCTCTGGAGATTCATCATCTTTACTTAACTTACATCCTATGACCATGGGGGTACTCACTGGTTTGCAATCTTCTAAGTTGAATTTCTTTAGCATTTCTTTTATATACTTGGTTTGTGAAAGAAATACTCCTTTCTCTGATTGTGAGATCTGAAGTCCAAGAAAGAAGGATAACTCACCAAGCATAGACATCTCAAATTCATTATGCATGCTCTTCGCAAATTCTTTACACATCTTGTCATTGTTTCCCCCAAAAATGATGTCATCCATGTAAACAACCACAATTAGTAGATTATTCCCTTCATTTTTGATGTATAAGTTACTATCCACTATTCCTTTCTTGAATCCCTATTCCTGAAGATACTTATCCAATCTTGAGTACCATACCCTAGGAGCCTATTTTAGACCATACAGTGCCTTTTTCAATCTGCATACATAGTCTGGTTTATCTATTAATATGAATCCCTCTAGCTGCTCAATATAAACTTCTTCTAGAACACCATTTAGAAATGCTGACTTAACATCCATATGATATACTTTGAAGTTTTTAAAACTTGAGAAGGCTAAGAACATTCTTATAGCTTCAAGTCATGCAACTGGAGCAAATGTCTCATCGAAGTCAATTCCCTCAACCTGTGCATAACCTTTGCACACTAACCTTGCTTTATTTCTGACCACCTGACCATCTTCATTTAGCTTGTTTCTAAATACCCACTTAGTGCCAATCACATTTTTACCTTTTGGTCATGGAACAAGTTCCCAAGTCTTACTTTTCTCTATCTGATCTAATTCCTCATCCATTGCCTTAATCCAAAACTTATCTTCACTTGCTTCATTGAAGTCTTTTGGCTCAATCTTAGATAATAAAGAAAAATTTGTTGGTTGAGTTGATGTTATTACCCTTCTCCTTGTCTATCTCTCATTAGGATTCCCAATGATTAGATCTTTTGGATGATGTTTCTATACATACCTGGATGGAGTCTTGGGAAGAAGTCTTTGTGTTTCTTCCTCTTCTTCTTCTGATTCCTCATGAAACTCTTCTTGACAGTTTTCATCTTCCTGATACATAGTTTCTTGAACTGGCTCTCTCAACCCTATCTTTTCATCAATAGTTACATTTATACTTTCCACAATAGTGTGAGTCCTTTTGTTGTAGCATCTATAGGCTTTGCTCTTATTGGAGTAACCAAGAAAAATACCCTCATCACATCTTGGGTCAAACTTGCCCAAGTTTTGCTCTTCCCATCTTATGTAACACTTGCTTCCAAAAACTTTGAAGTGTTTTACAGTGGTTGGTCTTCCTTTCCAAAGCTCATATGGAGTCTTGTGATGGTTTACTCTTATTTGAGCCCTAGTAATGATATACACTATTGTGTTGACTACTTCCCTCCAAAATCCATCTGAAATCTTGGACTCATTTAACATAGCTCTAGCCATATTCTCAATAGTCCTATTTTTCCTTTCAACTACTCCATTTTGTTGAGGAGTTCTTGTAGCTGAGTATTCTCTCTTGATTCCATGTTGTTCATAGAAATCTACAAATTCATTTGAGGTAAACTCTCCTCCTCTATCTGATCTCAAACACTTAATCCTCTTGTCGGTTTCATTTTTGACCCGTTCTTTAAATACCTTGAATTTATCAAATGCTTTTGACTTATCTTTCAGGAAGGCTACCCAAATCATTCTAGAGTAATCATCTATGAACAATATGAAGTAACTTTCACCTTGAATACTCTATGTTCTGGTAGGACCACATAGATCAGTATGTATTAGACTTAATGGCTCAGATGACATATATCCCTTTGATTTGAAACTAGTTCTAGTTTGCTTTCCATGTTGACAAGGTGCACAGATTGTGTTTTGTGGCCTTTTCAGTTTGGGTAAATCTTTGACAGCCTATTTATTGCTTATGTTGACTATGTTGTCAAAGTTCAAATGACCCATTCTTCTATGCCACAGCCAAATCTCATCCTCTTGTGATAGAAAACACTTTTCTCCTTTAATCTCACTAAGCATATAGAGGTTGTTTGGAGTTCTACTTGCATTTGCAATGACTTTTCTAGTTTTAGACTTTCTTATCTCACATCTATCTAGGTGAAAAGTAACCATATGACCTTGATCACAAAGTTGGCTTACACTTAGCAGATTGTGTCTTAACCCTTTCACATATAGTACATTTTCTGTTCTTGTTTTCCCATTATCTAAACTCAGAGTTCCTTTTCCACAAATTTTTGTTGATCCATTATCACCAAAACTTATTGATCCTCTATTAGTTTCTTTGAGCACAAGAAATTTATCTTTGTCTCCTGTCATGTGTCTAGAGCAACCACTATCAAGAAACCATTGTTCTTCTTTATCCTGAGCATGAAGAGTTATTTGAACTAACATTGATCTAGCTTTTTCATTCCCCTTTTTCTCTTTCCTAGTTGTTGAAGTTGTATTCATTTTACTAGACTCAAGAAGTACCATTTTGCACCATCTAGCCTTGTGCCCAAAATTATTGCATTTGTAACATATGATATCATCATTCATGAGAGGTGCAAAAGAGTTGAAATTTCTATTGACATCATTTTTCACATAACCAGTGCAGTGTACAACTCTATGACCATATTTGTTACAAGAAAAGCAATAGCCATGGAAGAAATTATGTAACCTATTTGGATGCCTTTGAAGATGTGGTCGAGTGCTTCTCCTCTTGTGATTAACTCTCATCCATGGTCCTTCTTTGCTTTCTTCTTTTCTGATGTCCTTTCCTTTTGGGGTATGAGTGATGAGCTCATCTCTGTTTGATGTCTCTATTTCTTGAAAGTTGGATTCCTCTTTTTGTTTCCCTAACATTATATCTTGTCGTAGCTTGGTCTTTTCAACTTCATGCCTTAGTGATACAATTTTTGCTTCCAATATTTCACACTCTATTTCTCTTACTCTTAATAGATCTATCATATCCTATTCAATTTTCTTTCCTTCTTCTACCTTTATCTTGAGTTCTGTGAGACTTTGTAGAAGTTCCATCTTTGTTTCTTCATCTTCTTGAATTTGCTCCTTCAAGCTTGAATTCTTCTTTCTAATATTTTCAATATTCCTGAGAGCAGTGAA
Source organism: Wollemia nobilis (assembly GCA_028583015.1). Classification (NCBI taxonomy): domain Eukaryota; kingdom Viridiplantae; phylum Streptophyta; class Pinopsida; order Araucariales; family Araucariaceae; genus Wollemia; species Wollemia nobilis. The sequence continues at coordinate 7,930,579 of JAQPPZ010000415.1, forward strand.
GAATTCCTCTTTTAAGTCAAACATGGTCTCTTCTTCATTTTCTGAAGTCATGTGTGTTTCTGATGGATCCTCCTCCAAGTTGTTAGTCTTTTCATGGAGAGACCCACTCTGATACCAATTGAAGAACATGTGCTTATACTGAGAGGGGGGTGAATAGTATAAGATAAAACTTTTTACTTTTCAACACATATGATAATAGTAGTAACATCAAATAAATAAACATCACATAAAGCATCACACACATGAGAGACATGATTTAACGTGGTTCACCCAATGTGGGCTACTCCATGAAGAAAATATTTCACTAAAAATTTCTCAACAAATATCTTGGGAATCCTTCCCTATTACAATATTTATGGACCTCTATCCAAAGGAGACACCAATCCCCTAATCAAGTTTATGGATCTCTATCCATAGGAGAACTCCTCTACTATGGTTGGTGATCCTCTAGAAGACTACTACCTCCACTACTCTAGGTTGTGGATCTCTCTCCACTGAAGACCTCTATCCTCTCTACCCTAGCTAATGGATCTCTATCCACTAGAGACTATTATCCTCTACTCTATCACCTCCAAATCTCTACTCAAAATTTATCTCAAATCTGCACTAAACACTATCCTTCGGTCTAGCACAAATCTGCTCAATATCTATCTCAATTCACTAAACATAACCTATGTCTACAATCTATCACTACTTTTCACAATCTATCCAACAAGTCCTCTTAAGAACTTGCCCAAACTGCCCAAAAAGTCATCTCCAAGACTTTTATCAATTATACCCAACAAGTCCACACTAGAACTTGTCCTGTATGATTGTAAGCTTCCACAAAAGCTCACACAAATCTATCCTTAAGATTTCACAAAAGCTTGCTCAAATCAAGTACAATACTTGCATACAAACTCAATTCAATATCTTTAAAATCTCTTCAACTCAAAAGTTCACTCAAATCTTAATCAAACACATACATGAACTCAATTCAATCTCTTACAGAAAACCTCTTTCAAATCAATTCAGAATATAGAACAATTTGTTTCATAGAACTTGAACTATCACTTCAACACTCTCAATCAACTCAATTAATGAAACAAAACTTGCTTGCAAACCCTAAGCAAATGTTTCATCCAATGCTCTCAACAAATCTCACTATGGAACTCAAACTCAACTCAAGATGATTCTAAAATCACATAACAATGATACTCATGATCTTGCATAAACCCTAGTTCAATATAGTTCACAAGTTCTCACTCAAGCATTCACCAATCATGCATATAAAGGCTTACTCAACAATGCTTATCAAACAAGAACCTTTTCACTCCAACTTAGCATTCACAACATCCAACAATCACTCTCAAGGATAATATGCCCTTACCTCTTGTTTGAAGAAGATTTGACTTCAAACACCTATCTCAATCACAATCAACTCTTTGCCAATTTCAAAGGTTAGGTAGCAATATCTTCTCAATCATTCACTCAATTTGATCCCTCAAAATATTTCACCATACATAGCAATAAATCTCTTTTACACCTTATAATCTCCACACTTCAAAATGCAAACCAACAATTTGTGTAAAGAAAATAATCACAATAATTTTCTTTATAAACCCTTATCTCTTTAACACATCATAGCTCATCCCAATTAAAAATATAATTCCCTTTTTCAACCTTATAACTCCTATATTAATTCACTTTATCAAAAATCACAATAAAACAATTAACCTTAAAAACCTTATAACTCCCCCTTAATAAAAATTTATCATGCCACCTTTTAAACCTTAGAAGCAATTTTAATATTCAAAAATTTAAGTACCTCTGCCCTCGATGGGAATCGAACTCCCGCTTGTGCCTTCCACAGTGCCCTAGTCATGGCCCACGTGCCACGTGAGCTAGGTGCTCACCTTGGAACCAAAAAGTGCCTCATGCACTTTTAACTTTGCCTTGGCACCAAAAACTAAACACATGAACCTCCACCAAAACACTACCGTCGGGGTTCGATCGTGGGACCTCCTGCCAGTTAGCACCTTAAACCACAGTTGCCTGTCATTGGCCCAACCACCATGGTTGGCTATGAGGATTCAAGCCTCCTCCCTTTTATTTGCTAGTTGACCACCACGTAAGCAAAAGACCTGTCCTCTTATTCCACACGTTCACAAATTTTGCATGCACATCGATTAAGTTATTCGAAGGATAATGTTTTTGTTCCAAAGCATATAGTATATATATTAAATTTTTGCTCTTCCCTCAACACGTCGGTGGGTGGAAAGGATAGTCGACGTCGGTGCTTGAATTTTATTGCTTGCCCTTTGTAACCCTAACCTTAGGGTTATTATAATTTAAATTAATTTATAACTTAATTTAATTATTTAGGTCTATACTTTAGACCTTTAATATTATAATATTAAAATTATAATATTATTTTCTTGGGCCTTCCAATTGCTCTTTTAGGCCTTATTTGACCACCTTAAATATTATAATAAGCATATTATAATATTATTTTCCCTTAGGCCTAGAAGCAATCTTTTTCTTGCACTGCTCACGAAAACTGATGCTTGACCTCATGCTTCTCACTGAAACTGACTCTTGACATCAATGACAACAAAACTTGCTCATATTTCCAATAGTTATAGGGTCTAGGAATCTTCCCCTCTTATCTTAAATCATCCACAGTTGTTTGCCCTATTTTGTGGTCATCCAACAACTGCTTTGCGGGTCCTTAGGATATGGGTCCTTTAGCTACAGCTACTCGTTGCTCTTAAGAGTCCTCCTTCATGTAGGGTTTAGTGCCTTGCCTCTAGATTTGACCTGAGTGTTCTTCATATTCAATGATGTCTATAACAGGGGGTTCTATTTTAAATAAAAATTTCCTATATTCCTCCATCGTCATCCTTTCGGAGGCGAATAAACTCTCTCCCACCTCCACTTCTTTGTTTTGGATATCCGACCTGAATGTCCTAGATGAAACTACCATCTCTATTAAGGTTGGAGATTTTGTGGGAACTTCAATTGCCCTGTCTATCTAGATGGTGGTGTCTCATATTTCTACCACCCTGGCCTACAACTGCTAATTTTTTGCCCTGATTTGCTGAACCAGTTGCTATAACTGAGCTACGGTGGCTTTTTGCCTCTGAATTTTCCTTGTGGTCATCTACTTAAATTCATTGAACAACACCTACATCATGAAATTCTAACTCTTCCTAGTGAGGTCTTCTTCCATTGCAAAATCAAGTTATTGTTGTAGGCTTGTAAAATGTTGCGTGTCCTATGGACTTCGAGTGAAGCCAAAATGAGAGTTGGCAAAAAGTTATAAAGGGTCCCTTGGTTTAAAATCCCTTGCAAGATGGACACATATTTACAGAGGTTACCCCAGCCTATTCAGAGCAATATGGAAGATGGATGAATATGGATTCCCAGAGCTCAATTGGAGGTCCTATGACCCAATTCTATAATGTTTAGGCTATTGATCCAACCTCCATATCTTCCTATTCTTCCTCACTCAATATAATTAATTATGGTAGGCACCTCCTACCGTGTATACGCTCTATTCAATGAGCTGTTGGTTCAGGGATGGAATACTTTGGCCTATCTTATGCATAATTGGGCAAAGAAATTTGCACTTCTTCTGCAGCATCCTAGGAGGTTTGGGGTTGTTCTCCTTATTCCTCGGCCATTTCTTGTAATTCAACCTCTTGCCCTATTTCATTAGTAGACTGTATCTATGTGCCATAATTTTTGGCCCCTTATATCGATGATCCCCTTCTATATACCTTAGCATGATGAATTAGGGGTGTAATTAGCCCATTATGGGCTACAGAAATTGCTACTCCTCTCTGATATCATGATGCCTCATTCTTCAGGGTGATTGCTATTTTAAATGGCACATTAATTTTTTTCCCATGCACCAAGTGATTCAAGAACTACATATGGTTTGTGTTCAGGTGTGAGTACTTCTTTGTGCATGTAAATAATATCACAACCTATTCTAAGAGCTTCCACAAGTGCATCGAGTCCTTGTTTTGGAAGCTCTCTATGGTCGATTCAAACATTCTCTTTCATGAGCAGTAATTATGCACATTGGACTGGCATGTTGTCCTTGCAAGTGCATTCTCCAATGAGGGGAAGGTCGGTAACAAGAGATATATGCTCTGGCATGACTGAAATTTCTAGTCCATGAAATCAAGCAACCTCCCCTCTCACAGCAGTAGCAAACTCTTTCACTGCCTCGAGGTCCTAGTTTTGGTTGACAAGGTAATAATAATCCATCCACCTAGTCACCTCAAACTGATTACAAACTTCCCCTCTAATTACCTTAATTTCTATGGGCTCATTCTTCTTGAGCGCAAGGTTCTTTGATCAGTCTCCCACGGTGAATTCTTAGTCTTTTTATTGACTGGTTTGATACCTTATTCTTACAAGAAGGCACCTTATTATAGATTAAGGAACCTACCCTGCAAAATTACTTCTGTATTAGGGTTGATAGGGTACACCACCTAAATTAATTTTTGGCACGACATATTAGGCATTACGGGCCAATACGATTCTTACGATGGCATTATTTTTTAGAGAAGCATAAATAATGAAAAATTATGTATATATTTAGAAAATTATGTGCATACCTGTTTGGCTATTTGTGTGTTGTAGAGCATGCCAATTTAGTAATCTATGTTAATGGTGATGGTGTATTTTCCATGTGTTGATTACATTACCTTGGTTACTACAATTATGGTTTGCTTGAGGTTCCATGCTAAAAATATGGTGGATTTGATTGGTTTATATTGGGATGCATATTTCCTTTGATGGTTGGCCTTGGGATGTGCAAAAATTCTACCCAATGATTTCACAATATTTTTGGATACCTTTAGATTTCCATTAAGTGAAATCATGACGTTGTCTTCGATTGCTCCTCGTACCACCAAATTGCGTAGGTATTTTTAATTAAATTGATGTGCCTTATTGAAGAGTAATGTTCCTTTGATCAAGGCACCTACTTGAAGAGTAAGGAACCATTGATCAAGGTGCCTACTTGAAGATTAAGGTCCCTTTGATTAGGGCACCTGCCTGAAGAGTAAGGTATAATTTGATCAGGGCACTTGCTTAAAGAGTAAGACACCTACCTCTACAGTAAGGTACCTCCTTGAGAGTAAGGCACCTACCTCTAGAGTAAGGTGCCTCTTTGAGAGTAAGGCACCTACCTCTAGAGTAAGGTACCTCTTTGAGAGTAAGGTGCCTACCTCTAGAGTAAGGCACCTCTTTGAGAGTAAGGCACCTACCTCTAGAGTAAGGTGCCTCTTTGAGAGTAAGGCACCTACCTCTAGAGTAAGGCACCTCTTTGAGAGTAAGGTGTCTACCTCTAGAGTAAGGCACCTATTTGAGATTAATGCGCCTACCTCTAGAGTAAGGCACCTATTTGAGAGTAAGGTGCCTACCTATAGAGTAAGGAACCTCTTTGAGAGTAAGATGCCTACCTATAGAGCAAGGTGCCTTATCACTTATTCATCATTTTTTTAAGGTGCCCTTGATGCATAATATCAAGGTGCCTCATTTTATTTTATTTTTATCTTTTTTAAGACTTTTCAACCGTAGTCAAGCACCTCTGCTGATGGACATTGATATACCTGCTTTAGAGTAAGGTAGCTACCTTTTTGAAGTAAGGAGTCTTATTTTAGAGTAAGACGCATTCCTTTGGAGTAAGGCACCTTACTTTGGATTAAGGCACTTACCTTTAGAGTAAGGTGCATTCCTTTCAAGTAAGGTGCCTACCTGAAGAGTAAGTGTATCGCTCCAATTTTTTTGCATCCTTACCTTCGGGCTATAGGATTCGTGCTCGAAAAGAGGATGGGAAAAGGATGGCATGGTACCTCGGACTGAGAGGCCTTGTGAAGGTCCCGCCTCTCGGGGGGGGTGTATTATGGTGATTTTTTGAAGGATGGTGGGTTCACCAGGAAACGTTTGAATGGTAGTTTCCACGCCTAGGTTGAGAATGTGTTTAATGTGTTCAGTTTTATCTTTAAACATTCGAGTCCTAGGTTTGGCCAAATGAATCTAAGTTGTTCTATTATGAAAATACAAGCTAAATGAAATAAAAAAAAATAGATTTTAAATAGAAAACAAAGAGGAAAATCTAAATTACAGTGCCATACCTGATCCGGATGTCTGATGGAGATTCTAATGTTTGAAGCAGACAGGATCATCTGGAATTTGACAGGATCGTCTCCGACCCGTAGGATCATCTGAGATCAGACGAATTCGTCAGAGACCTGCAAACAGAGAAATAGACACAAAATACAAAAAATACAACAATGCTAATAGAGGATAAATATGTAAAATGACAATAAAGACGTTAATAGATAATCCTAAATAGGAATGCAAGCAAATTACAATGTTTTAATAGTTAATCATGTTTTCATTATGCAATTAAACTACATGGGTGAACTCCAAGATGAGGAATAGTAGGAAATAATAAATAAACTGACTAGATGCAAAATAGAATAGAAGATGAAAGGAGAAAAATGTAAACTTTGGGCACTGATTGCCCCTAATGCAGACTGCAGTCGAGATCTTCTTGAATCGGTGCGAAATTGTCTCGAATTGAACAGGATCATCCACGACAAACTGAGCTTGCTCCGGCTGAAAATACTAAGGTTCCTGCAACAAAATTTGGATAGGACTAGTGCAGATAGTAATTTGGGATGTTTCAATGTGTATAAAGTCAATTTACAGGAAATATCAGCCAGGGGTAGGTTAAGGGGAGGGCCTAAGTTTAAATAGGCTTAGGAGGGAGGTTAGGAGGTTTGGGATCATCCCAATTTGGGAGATCTCCAACGGGGAGGGTCTCTAATGGCGCAGACACGCTTCTGCCCAGATTAGAGACGCCATTGGAATAGAGGCTAATTGAGAAAAATTAGTTTTCAGACAAGATTGTCTAGACGTCCTAGTCCAGACGAAATCGTCCGATCTGAGGCGATATCATCTGATCGGTGACGATATCGTCAAACGGTCAAAACAAACTCTAAAAATGGCGCAAGAAAGGAGGAAATGGGTTAAACGGTGGTTTGGGAGCGGTTTTGGGGGTTGTTGAGAAGCAACACACCCCCACTGAAAAATGAGATTCCATCCTCTTGAAAACTTTGAAATTCCATTTTTGCAGCAGGGACCCTCTTGATAATTTTCAGTGTTTTAAATCCAAATTTGCTTGCCTCCTTTTTAAAGTTGTGCTTTTTCTTGCATTCCAACTGTGTTATCCAAGAATTCACTTTTTACATGCTAGAATCATTCATGCACAAACAAAATCTTGCACCGGTACCGAGAAAAATCCAGAAAACAGTTGCATAAATTCATGAAAAATCAAACTTTCCATTTTTGGTAGTGTCGCGATATCGCGACACTTCCATTTTTGGAAATGTCGCGAAATCGCGACAGGTAAATCAAAAAGCAGCTAAGTCATTTTTGTGTAGCGAAATCGCGACACTTTCCATTTTTGGAAGTGTCGCGATATCGCGACATTTCCATTTTTGGAAAGTGTCGCAAAATCGCTGCCGACCGGAGGAGAGAGAAAGAAATCGTACGGAAGGGCGCGATTTTGTGACATGTCGCGAAATCGTGACATGTCGCATTTTCGCGATAGGAGAGAGAAAGTGGGCTGTAGAATGAAAATCGGCTAAGTCGCAAATGTGTCGCAAAATCGCGGTCAACGCGGTCAATGCATGCAGCTACGGGAACTGTCGCGATATCGCGACGTGTTCTATTTTCGCGGGTTGTTGATGGAAAAGTGGCTAAGTCCAAAAGGTGCAGCGCGTCGCTAACATGTCGCAGAATCGCGACATGAAAATCAAGAAGTTGTACGGAGGCCAGGGAAGGTCGCGATTTCGCGACATGTCACGTTTTCGTGACCGACAGGGGAAGAAGTTGCGCAGCATTAGGGACGTCGCGATTTCGCGACATGTCGCGAAATCGCGACATGTCGCAGAATCGCGATAGGAGAGAGAAAGTCCTAAGTTGACCAAAAGTGCATTCCAACGGGAAACAGAAGGCATCCTGGGGTAGCGACACGTGTCAAAGCGTGAGGCAGACAAACAGAAGCCGACATGCAAGCTTGCTTTAGGGTTTTTAGCCTGATTTAATCTGTTTTAACCTTTAAAGCTTTTGATTTAATGATTTTAAAGTGCTAATATAATATTTTTGTCTTTCATGCAGGATTCCATCTGGCACTTGCGGGACAACCGGGAAAGGCCATAAAGTCAAAGTTAAAGTGCAGATTTGATCGAGGACCGCCATGCTAGAGGAGAAGATGCCGGTGAAAGCATTCAATGACAAATTTATGGCAGAATTAATAGCATGAAGACAATTTCAACTCAGGGATGGCTTTGCGGAGATCAAATTGATGGAGAAGTGGTGACTCATCCGGCTCACCAGCAGAATTAATGGAGGCATTTATTTGCAACTGCGGATGAATGCAAGTGGCTTTAGATTTTATCTTCTCCATTTATGGCAGCTGACTGCACAGATTTGCCGAAGGGTTAAGTTCTATCCGGACTTTGATTTTAAATGGATTTTTATTGTAAAACCCGGGTCCTAGGGTTTAGAAAGATAAGATTTGCAGTTTGGGGAAGAAGATATTTCTGAAAAGATCAGGGTCTGTCCTGAGTCTATAAATACTTCTTCTCAATGTAATTGCGAGAGGCGGAGACTTAGAAATAAAAGGCTTATAAGCAATTTCTTGCAAATCTTGTGAAATCCTTTGTTTCTGGACTTGGAGTTGATGTGCTTTAGCTTTTCTGTGATAGCATGGCCAGGAGCCTAATCTTTTGCAGAGTGTGATAAGTGTATCTTCTTTTGTTATCCGTTCCATTAAAGTTTGTTAGATATATGCTGTGAATCTGCCATTATCAAGTTTAAATATGTTGTTAGGCTTCAGTTGTTCTCTTGTCTGCTAGGGGAAATTACAGATTTGAGGTTAAGTTTGTTCTAATTGCTCTGTCTTCACTGTGTGAGCTAGGCTGCCGGTGAAAGATACCAGTTTTAACCAACTGCCCTTGGATTTATAATTTTCTTGCTAGATCTGCTTCACTTCTGCTCTGCCTTGTGCTCTTAGTTGAAAGTGATCTTAGACTGACTGGACACTTTCTTCTTTGATTTGTTCTTGTTGTGAAGCTGATAGCATAGATAAGATTGATAGTTTAGGGTTTTACAGTTTGAAGTCCGATAAACTTCTCTTTCTGCCCTACCCTACCCTCTCTTTGTTTTTCGTGAATGATCCATTTTTATTTTCTTTATTTGCCTTTTATTTAAATCTACTGACCCATGAGAGCTAGATCAAGAATTCAAGTTAAATCTGATAAACAAGTGACAACTACTGAACAAGTTCAAGAACCCCCTGTAAGGTAACAGAGCAGTCCATATTGAAATCTATTCCAGAAGTGGAAAAGAGTGAATAGCCATTCGACCCAACTCTGTAACTCGCACCTTGGATAACCAGCTAGATCCTAAAGTGAGTGGGATCCGTCCCGTGGGTGTCTCCGGGGCTTCCTGCCCATCCTTTCATGGGGTGCGTATGAAAGCCGGACCAACACCTAATTGGCGCTAGAAGGAGGGCCTGTTGAACTCAGTTCAAGTATTGTAAGTTTGTGAGTGCTGATTTAAAATTCTATGGTTAGAGTTTTTGCCTGAACAACGGGACTTAACACCAACATTTTAAAAGTGGTCGATACGATTTTTAAAATTTCCAGAGAAGACCTCAAGTTAAGAACAGTTTTATCTCCACTGGCAGTTATCCAATCACAACTCAGAATATCACTGTCAGCCAAGTAATAATGGCAAATTGGTTGGGCCCCACTGCTTTGAATATCCCGGGTATAGCCCATGACTTGCCCAGAAATCCAGAAAGGTACCTCCCTAGGTATAAACATGATGGGACAAGAACTGCAGAAGAACATCTGCTAGCTTTCAAAAATGCTTTAAAATTGTTAAATATACAGCATGAAGATGTTGCCTGCAGATTGTTCCCGTTCACTCTCCAGGAGGGAGCTTATGACTGGTTTTTAAACCTCACCAAAAATTCCATTACTAGCTGGGATGACCTAGAGAAAGCTTTTATATCACAATTTGGGGAAGTGATAGACCCCAAGTGTGTTATACCAACAATTTTCCAAGGATCAAGAGAGAGTCGGGAGAAACTGTCAGGTCTTTCAATATGAGGTTCCAAAGAGCTTACGGTAGAATGACTGGCCATTACATCCCAAATGCAAATCTGGCCTTAGAAATCTACAAGAATGCATTGGATTCGGTGACCTCTATTTTCCTCAAGAGAGACATTAATATCACAACCCGGGCAGGGGCTTATAAAGAAGCCTTAATTCTTGAAAGACAGTTAGGGCCTCAAATTCTCGAGCAGATCCTTTGATAGCCTATGTTACACAGAACATGCCTATTTTAGACCCCATTCCACATCATGAGTTAGTGCCAACATGTCATGCTCTACCCAAGGAGACTCCGTTAACTATGACATCCACTCAGCATGTGCAAAATACAGAGAAAAGTTCTGACAAGTTCAAAGTGGAAGTGCTTGAACTAAACAGTTGTGATCTGGCACTACCCAAATCGAAGTTTTTCCCTGGTGAGTTAAATTTTCCTAGAGATCAAAGAAATATTGATATTTCTAGTTCACCCAAAAATAGTACAACCAGGGTTTCAGATTCTTTCACTTTTTCTGAAGAGACAGAAAGTCTTGTACAGACTCCTGTGGATGAAATGCAAGATTTTCAACAGTTCAAAATGGACAGTTATAATTTGAGATGTCGAGAGTCCAGAACCTAACAATGATCCTTCCTCATCAGAGGATGATGAAAGTGAGATTCAATGTCACTATGCAGAAGTAATCGAGGAGGATAACATCATTGAGGATATGAGGGAACTTAAAGTTGACATCACCCTCTATGAACTCGCCTCGCATTGTTGAACAAAAGGTTAACTTGATTGAGGCTTACTCTGGACCACCTGTTGAATTTCAAGAAAAGGAGGAAAAGATAGTAAATATGAATGTGGTCAGCCAACTTGGAATTGATGAACTGTCTCAACATAAGCCTGCAACTTCTCAACATAATATCAAAGAAAAGGCTATAAACTGTGTTGATGCAGATATTGGATCTTATAATTTGGCAACTGAGAAGGTGGGAACAGTTACAGCTCTAATCAATCACAACAATGATGTTTGGACATTGCACATTGATGAGGTTAAATCTAAGCAAGGCTCAGGTGAAAAGGAAAATTGTAAACATTCTGCTAGAGGGATAAAAATTGAAGTCCTGGATATTGAAGCAAGACAACAACCACAAAATGTTCAAGTTGTTAAGAACCAGGGCATACAGATAAAACATGATTTCTTTCAGCTGTCACATAATTTTGAAAATGTGGTGGTCTGGTTTTGTCAAGATTTTAAGGTATTTGATCCTGGGGGTTTTTTACATTCAGTCCTTTTGAAAGAACTCTGCAAACCCTTCAATTAGAAGCATAAACATGTTATCATATGATTTGTTATTATATGATTTGTTTAATTTGAAGGAGTTGCAGATTTGTTTTTCAAATGGGACAGGGAAGACAGTAAACACAAGTCTTTCCCAGATAGCAAATTTTTGAAGCACAGTCCGGAGTGCATTTCGTCAACAGGACTCGAAAGGTAATTTTTCTAAATTACTTGCACATGGTCAAAAAATTTTAAGGCACCATTTCTCTGCTTTCCCAACTGCTGCATTTTTTGAGTATGAAGGGAAGTTGTAACATATGTATACATTGTAAGTAAGCTTTGAAGTTTTTCAATTTTAGCTTGTGCAGTTTATTTCTTTTGTCAGTGCTTTTTATTTCCTTTCTTTGTCTTTTTATGTCAGCTTGCTTGCTGTTTAAGTCTGTACAGTCTTTTGTTTCAGTTTTATTTGCTTTAGTTCTTTATTGAGCTTCTTTTTCTTTGTTTTGTACACTTGCTTTAGTTTATTTCTTTTTCTTTCTTTTCTTTTTTTCTTTTTTTTATTATCTTTTTCTTTTTGCTTTAGTTTATTTCATTGCTTTAGTTTATTTCAGTGCTGTTGCAGTTTAGCTTTGCTATAGTTCAGCAGTTTTAGTTGCTTTGCTTCAGTTCTTTTAGTTTATTTCTTTTATTGCCTATACAAGTTTTATTTTCTTCCCTGCGTTCCTTTTCTTTGTTTTCTGTACATTCTTTTGTTTCAGTTATTTTCTTTGTTGTCTATTCAGTTTATTTTATTCCCTTTCTTATCTTTTTAATTTTTTTATTTTGTTTTGCTTTAGAGGCCTGTGTCTGTCCTTGGAAGCCTGTGCAAAGTCCTTCAGCTTTTGAAAATTCTGTCCTTTAACCTCTGCCTGAGCAATCAATGAAAAGTCAGCCTGCTGAAAATTGTTTTATTCTGAGCTGATCAATCCACAATCCAGTCCCATTGCTCATTATTCTAATTGAGATAGTCTGCTTAAACTGAACTGTAGAACTATTTTGTTATTCAGGACAAAGGTAGAGAGATGATGGGATCTTGTGTCTTACTTGCCACAGTTGTTTTAATGATAGAAAAATTGCTATGCTGTTTAGTTGGAGGAACTCCCGGGGAATCCAAGAAAAGCTGGTTATAAGAGGGGACTATGGTTCATGCAATTATTTGGGTGTCACCAGAGGCTATTAATGCCTAGACTGAAACAGTTTCAAATTGATCAAATGTTAAAAGAAAATTGTGATTTCCCTAAAAGCATCTCAGATATTGATATATTTCAGAGGGAGAGATATAAAAAAAAAAAGAGAAAAAGGAAAAAGAAAAGAGTTATATAATTAAAAGAGGCAGCCAATACTTCCAAAGATATTTTTACTGAATTATAGATTCTGCCCTACAGTTGTAAATTTGGGTCGTGTAAATCTAAAGGGTAACTCTGTCTAGGCTGTAAAAGGCTAAACTAGTAAACAGAGCTCTACTCGGTTTCCCCTTTTACAATCTAGAAAAGTTGATCAGTCCAAAGTTCATCATTCAATTCAGTCATCCTTGAAGAAAGTTTTATACCCTTTGTAATTGCACATCAGAAATCTTCCTTGAAGTAATCCAGCCTAGTATGTCCTTGGGAAATTTTAACAGCTAGCAGTTAGCAGTCAATTTATTGTGAAGAATGTCTGTGGCAAGGCATGATGCATGGTCTTTTTGTTTTGAAGCCGTAGTCCTGGGTTCTAAAATAGTGCTACTATTTTACCCGCAGATATCGCCATTTGTTGAGAAGCAACACACCCCCACTGAAAAATGAGATTCCATCCTCTTGAAAGCCCTGAACTTCCATTTTTGGAGCAGGGACCCTCTTGATAATTTTTAGGTTTTAAATCCAAATTTGCTTGCCTCCTTTTTAAAGTTGTGCTTTTTCTTGCATTCCAGCTGTGTTATCCAAGAATTCACTTTTTACATGCTAGAATCATTCATGCACAAAGAAAATCTTGCACCGGTACCGAGAAAAATCCAGAAAACAGTTGCATAAATTCATGAAAAATCAAACTTTCCATTTTTGGTAGTGTCGCGATATCGCGACACTTCCATTTTCGAAAATGTCACGAAATCGCGACAGGTAAATCAAAAAGCAGCTAAGTCATTTTTGTGTAGCGAAATCGTGACACTTTCCATTTTTGGAAGTGTCGCGATATCGCGACATTTCCATTTTTGGAAAGTGTCGCAAAATCGCTGCCGACCGGAGGAGAGAGAAAGAAAACGTACGGAAGGGCGCGATTTTGCGACATGTCACGAAATCGTGACATGTCGCATTTTCACGGTAGGAGAGAGAAAGTGGGCTGCAGAATGAAAATCGGCTAAGTCGCAAATGTGTCGCAAAATCGTGGTCAACGCGGTCAACGCATGCAGCTACGGGAACTGTCGCGATATCGCGACGTGTTCTATTTTCGCGAGTTGTTGATGGAAAAGTGGCTAAGTCCAAAAGGTGCAGCGCGTCGCTAACATGTCTCAGAATCATGGTTGAAAATCAAGAAGTTGTACGGAGGCCAGGAAGGTCACGATTTCGTGACATGTCACGAAATCGCGACATGTCACATTTTCGCGGCCGATAGGGGAAGAAGCAGCGCAGCGCTGGGGACGTCGCGATTTCGCGACATGTCACGAAATCGCGACATGTCGCAGAATCGCGATAGGAGAGAGAAAGTCCTCAAGTTGACCAAAAGTGCATTCCGAACGGGAAACAGAAGGCATCCTGGGGTAGCGACACGTGTCAAAGCGTGAGGCAGACAAACAGAAGCCGACATGCAAGCTTGCTTTAGGGTTTTTAGCCTGATTTAATCTGTTTTAACCTTTAAAGCTTCTGATTTAATGATTATTAAAGTGCTAATATAATCTTTTTGTCTTTCATGCAGGATTCCATCTGGCACTTACGGGACAACCGAGAAAGGCCATAAAGTCAAAGTTAAAGTGCAGATTTGATCGAGGACCGCCATGCTAGAGGAGAAGATGCCGGTGAAGGCATTCAATGACAAATTTATTGCAGAATTAATAGCATGAAGACAATTTCAACTCAGGGATGGCTTTGCGGAGATCAAATTGATGGAGAAGTGGTGACTCATCCGGCTCACCAACAGAAATTAATGGAGGCATTTATTTGCAGTCGCGGATGAATGCAAGTGGCTTTAGATTTTATCTTCTCCATTTATGGCAGCTGACTCCCCTGATTTGCCGAAGGGTTAAGTTCTATCTGGACTTTGATTTTAAATGGATTTTTATTGTAAAACCCGGGTCCTAGGGTTTAGAAAGATAAGATTTGCAGTTTGGAGAAGAAGATATTTCTGAAAAGATCGGGGTCTGTCCTGAGTCTATAAATACTTCTTCTCAATGTAATTGCGGGAGGCGGAGACTTAGAAATAAAAGGCTTATAAGCAATTTCTTGCAAATCTTGTGAAATCCTTTGTTTCTGGACTTGGAGTTGATGTGCTTTAGCTTTTCTGTGATAGCATGGCCAGGAGCCTAATATTTTGCAGAGTGTGATAAGTGTATCTTCTTTTGTTATCCGTTCCATTAAAGTTTGTTAGATATATGCTGTGAATCTGTATTATCAAGTTTAAATATGCTGTTAGGCTTCAGTTGTTCTCTTGTCTGCTAGGGGAAATTATAGATTTGAGGTTAAGTTTGTTCTAATTGCTCTGTCTTCACTGTGTGAGCTAGGCTACCGGTGAAAGATACCAGTTTTAACCAGCTGCCCTTGGATTTATAATTTTTTGCTAGATCTGTTTCACTCTGCCTTGTGCTCTTAGTTGAAAGTGATCTTAGACTGACTGGACACTTTCTTCTTTGATTTGTTCTCGTTGTGAAGCTCGATAGCATAGATAAGATTGATAGTTTAGGTTTTACAGTTTGATGTCCGATAAACTTCTCTTCTCGCCCTACCCTACCCTCTCTTTGTTTTTCGTGAATGATCCATTTTTATTTTCTTTGTTTGTCTTTTATTTAAATCGCTGACCCATGAGAGCTAGATCAAGAATTCAAGTTAAATCCGATAAACAAGTGACAACTCACTCGAACAAGTTCAAGAACCCCCCGTAAGGTAACAGAGCAATCCATATTGAAATCTATTCCGAAAGTGGAAAAGAGTGAATAGCCATTCGACCCAACTCTGTAACTCGCACCTTGGATAACCAGCTAGATCCTAAAGTGAGTGGGATCCGTCCCGTGGGTGTCTCCGGAGCTTCCTGCCCATCCTTTCGCGGGGTGCGTATGAAAGCCGGACCAACAGGGGTTAAAATTTGAATTTGAATATTTA